>JAUUTY010000325.1:0-20000 GCA_030979885.1 Lolium multiflorum | reverse complement strand
TAAAAAAAACAGAAAAATGAAAAACCAAAGCACATAGTCTTTTTATGTCATATAGTAAGCATTAAAGTTGATAAACAAGGTCTAGACATATTCAAACAAGAAAAATCATGTATCTACCCCTAACCCTAAACTCTATCTTATGTAGTCAAACATGAAGAGAAGAAGTGGTTTTGGGTTTCAAACTTGGAAATTTCAAGAACCTCCCAAAAGCTTCATTTTAGAGTGTCTAAGAAGGATCCATGCTTACCTTTTCATTTTTCATGTGTTAAACTTGTTTAAATCTTGGTCAAATCTACAAATGGGCATGAAAATTCAAAAAAGAAATCAAAAAATGGAAATAGATGGGCATAAAAATACATTTTTTGCCAACA
This sequence comes from Lolium multiflorum, assembly GCA_030979885.1. NCBI lineage: Eukaryota > Viridiplantae > Streptophyta > Magnoliopsida > Poales > Poaceae > Lolium > Lolium multiflorum. Next base: position 19,629 of record JAUUTY010000325.1, on the reverse strand, counting down.
TTGTGAATAAGTAAAATGGTACACTGATATCATTTTGCATATATAGGAGTAAAAAACTTGAGTATTCAAAGTTGATGGCCGTGAGAAGATTCACATACAGTATGTGCCAAAATATGTCTTCACAAGAAAGTTCGCTACAGATCCTGCATGAACCCTTCCCAAGTGGGTACAAAAACAAGCAAACTCATACAGTTTAATTTTGAATTCATTAGGATAAAGCTCAATTATAAAACCATATGTAGATGTGGATCGAGATAAAACACTGCAACTTGATTTGGACATCTTTCAGGGTCTAGCGTACATGTGAAAATTGAAGTGGTTGTAGATTGGTAGAGACACTTCACAAAAGACCACTCGTTTTGCCCTCCTTGTGCACAGATGAAATGGGGAATCCATTTTTTATTGCCAACACATGACCCAAAAAATCTACTACTACATCCCCGTTTGAAAATATATAGGTGTCTCACTTATGTCTTGATACATGCATTTTAGTCAGAGATACATATGTATCCATACAAATTTGAGATGCATATTTTTAACCTAGGGGCATATATGAATCTTTAGCAGGTGCGTTTTTTTACTAATCCATATGGAATATTTTGATAAAACCCTTTTAGAAGGCTTTGTTAAGGCCTCAAGGACAATGAGTTGGGAGGAGGCCAGGTAGACTGTAGCTAGGCATTGATTCGGAATTTATGATGCTTGCGACTTGCTTGCGTGGCTTGTTGATTTCCCAGGTGACGCAGCTTTTTTTGACTGCCCAGCCATGGATAGGTCATAGGAGTGCAGAGCTGTAGGCGGTGCGGATAAGTACGCGGGGCATTGATGATGTAGGGTTATGCGAGTAGGCCTTTAAACTGGGAGGTGGCACAAGAAGATTTTAGTAAGGAATGGTTCCTTTCCAGAGGAATGGAATGGTTCCATCCCCGCGTTCGGTTTGGACAAAAAGGAGGTACAGAATGGTACTGTTTTTTGTTCGGTTGGAGGAATTGGAGAGCAGAACGGAATGTGGTTAAACTAAACTTTTGTCTAAGAATCGTAATTAACAATGGCAAATAGCCTTTTAAATCTTAAAATCGTAATTAACAACGCCTAATGGCCTTTTTAATCTTAAAATCGTAATTAATGTTATTTTTTGTATGGTCGGGGAATTTGGAGAGTAGAACGGAATGAAGTTAAAGTTTAATCTTTTGTCTAAAAATCGTAATTAATAGTGGCAAATGGCCTTTTTAATCTCAAAATCATAATTAACAACAACTAATAATTTTTTGGTTGGATTAGTGAAGTGCTTTGTAATTAATAGCGGCTAAGTAACAGCCGTTCCACCACATTCCACCGATTCGGTGGAATGGGTGCATTCTGCATATGGGGAGAATATTCCCTTTCGAGGAACCACTCGGTTCCGTTCCATTCCACAACCGAACACAAGAATGGGCTCTAGGTGCGGAACGGTTCCATTCCATTCCACTTGGTTCTGGAACCGAACACACCCTATGCATCGTTGACATAGTAACATGTAGTATTAATTGTATCATACACACCATACTTTTATATATGATACTATGCATTGTGACTAGTATTACTGACCTCATATATACGCTTACTTAGGTCAAACAATGGTCTTTTAAGTAGTATCGGTTTAATGAAGGTTGACCTATTTTTAACTTCATTTGTGCACTAGTAGATATGATTTGGCCCATTTTTATCCATAGGCTCATCTGATGTGATGTCTGCTATATATATTGTCTTCGATGAGTATCACGCGCATTACATACTCATACCATAGAACGAAGATGAAACCCCTTACCCTCAGCGACGTACGCAACATGGTGTTTGGGTTGAATGGCCCACCCTATTTTAAAATGTTTTAGTTAGTTATTTATGTAAAAAATTATCACATATAAAGTGCAAAAAAGAAAATTAGTAAGGTGTGCCCACCTGGCCTACGGTTGTTTTGTGCGTCCTCCACTGCGTACTCCTCTTGATCTGTGACGATGAACATAGTTCTTTAGAACACATGCAACACTTACAGTTGATAGGCCGTTGCAAAGCTAATCAATGATAAAACCTGCTTTTATAATCCATTGTACTTTGATTTAATTAGTCCCTCTAATGGACCCCAACTATGTGTGCTTGAGATTTGGCAAAATGCTTTGCCGCCGTGCCACAGAACAAATAATAAACAGACCAATCAAGTTTTAATCATTGCTAGACCTAACTAAGTGTTCAAGTGCTCAATTTTGACCACATTAGAGTTGAGGGGCCAAACATAATTCTTAAATACTTGAGGGACCGAACATATACTTCTAAACACCCGAGGGACAAGACAAATTTGAGTACTATTGTTATTATTAGACTAGTCACAATGGGGAGTATCATATAATAGTATCATGCATATGATACTAATGTACGATATTATTTTCACAATCCATAGTATCATCATGTAGTAGTATAATATGTTACATGTATTTAGTGATTTGTAGAATCTCAATACAAAAGTGTGTACAAGATTTGTTTGGCAGTAATTTTTCTAGTTCTACATGCTATGATACGATATCTACCTATGATACCACTATCGTCTCTTTCATCATTAACTGATATGACGCATCAACATTTTGCATGCATGTAGTGCATGATACTACTTATGATATTGCCATTGTGAGTAGTCTCCCTTTGTCCTAGAGTACAATGCCAATTTGTTTTCAGAGGCAAACTTAGACTAATACTTGGGCCCGCCAATTATGAGTTGCATGTCATTCAGAACTATATCATCGGATGCTTGTTTCGATGAACTTTCCAATGGTATATTTTGCGGATGTCATAAAATTAGGCTGGTCATACTATTTCTATAGTGGGTAGTATCATGGAGTAGTATCATAGTAATGCTACATTTATTATTTTTTAGAATCTCAATGCAAATTTGTGTACAAGATTTGTTTAGCATTAAGTTTTCTCGTTGTTTGCGCTATGATACAGTATCTACCTATGTTACACTAATCTCCTCTCTCCTACTTAATTAGCTGCCACATCAACATTTTTGTGGGACCAATGTGTATGATACTAGCTATGATACTAGCACTATCATGTGGGTACCTAAATCTCGAGTCAAAGTTTGACACGAAACCGATGTGGACTTTATTCATGGTGGAAGGGAGTAACAATCATAAGCACATTATTATTATTGATTGAACAACATTTTATTTGATGTGCCATAAGAAGTTTAGAAACTCCTAGCCTGCGGAGGTGGCGTTTTGGCACACGCGTGCATATGCACCAATTATAGAAAATGATTAAAAAAATTATATAAATGTTAATTTTTTTGGTATACATTGTGACATCATATGTTCGTTCACAAGTTTTCGTGGAAAAACGACATTTTGTGTGGCGTGTAAAAAAAGGCAAAAAATATACTGTACGTAGTCGTGTTACAACATCAAAATTTGTCTTTTTTACAGGAGCCACATAATTTTTTTGTGAGAAAACTTGTGTACCAACATAAAATGTCTAGATATACATGTAAAATTTTAGTTTAGAATTTTTTGACACTTTGAAATATGGATTCACATAATGGGAGCATCCTCTAGGAGCACTAAACTCCCAGGGTTGCGCGCCTCCCTGGTTGAGCCGTGCGTCGCTTTCGTGGGACCTACTACTCGCAAGCTGCCGTGTCGGCGCGACTCGGCCTCTGGGGCGGTTACGCGTCACGTGTACAAGGCAGAAGCCAGGAGAGGCCTCGCGGCGGGTACAGGTTTCTTTGACCGGCGATTCCATCTGTCTCCTCCTTCTCTTTTCGTTGGGTAGGATTCGCTTGGGTAGGACTCGCTCCGTTCTTTCTCTGCCTCCTTGGAGCTGCGGCGGCGGTGGCTGGGGTGCGGTGGTGTGTGCGGCCTTGGGTGGCGCCGAGGTGGCCGGCCGCCTCCTCCCTGGCGGCTGTTCCTTCCCGCTGGTATGTCTCCCCTATTTCTTTCTCCATGACTTTTCTTGATTTAGTGGCCGATGAGATTGGAGTTCCTTCTGTGGAGAATTAGTAGTTCCAAGTTGCTATACCGCACTATTATGTCGGCTTGAGGCGGTAGGTCTAACAAATTTGTGGCGGCTTCAGCTCTGTAGGAGGCTGCCAGGGCACTCGCGGTGTGCCGCGCCGCGGACGAGGGTGTGCTGCGGCGGTGCTGGACGGGACGTCCACCACCTGCTCCCGTTGCCGCCCATCGTTGGCGTCGAGGTCGTCTGCGTCGTGATCCCCACCCATGGCGCGGACCCGTCTAGGGATCTGTAGGAGTCCGCCAGGTAACTCGCCGTGTGTCACGCTGCCGACGAGGGCGTGCTGCGGCGTCGCGGGAGGGGACCTCCGCTGCCTTCTCCCCTCGCCGCCCATCAATGGCGTCGAGGCCGTCAGTGTCGCGCTCCCCTCCCACGGCACAGATGCATCCGGTGGGGTCTGATTCAACGTCCCGTCGGCATCAACCCCGCACACCTGGATGGGTTCTTTCTGCGGCGGCTGATTCTGTTGGGGTGCGCTGCCGTGGCTGCCACAGTCTGGACTGAGCGCATGCCCATGCCCGCTGCCGGAGGCATCTACTGACGCGTTTGTGACTTCCTCTGGCTTGCGCTGGACAAGGTCATCCGTAACATCCAGGGCTGCGCAAGCGGAGAACATGTGATATGATATTCAGCAGGCAAGGTAAGCAACCCTGAATTATTTTTTATCAAGAGCAATGAAAAGTATTTTGTTTCCATTCGCCCTGCATCATCTGATTCAGAGATTTTATCAGTATTGCTCATCCGGTGATAACTTATGTTGTGGTGGCCACGGTCCATGTCATAGAGCCATAGAGTTGCAACGAGCGTCGAGCGTGCAACTGACGGTGACCAACGAAGAAGCTAGCCCCAAAATCATGTGCGCGTCAATTGGTTCTCAGCTTTTGTGCGTTTAGCCTCGCGACTTAGCTCCAATTTCAGCCTCTATTTTTAGCTTTGGTTCCCAGCTTTGGTCAAAAATAATATATCTCTATTTTTAGCCTCACGACTTAGCTCCAATTTCAGAACAGACCAAATGTATCTTCTGCTGTTGTTTGAGAACTAGCCTTAAGGCAACCACTCTCAGTAGAATAATTGTAGAATACCCAAACACAATGCAAACTTTGTATTTGTAGTATATTGCTGGTCACTGAATTGTGAAGCAAAATTGTGAATTAACTTGAAAAGGAGCCCCAGTTATGAAAGATTAGGCAAGGTATAACGCTTTTTTTTTGGAAGACAATAATATCGTATCCTACTATTTATTCATTTAAACAATTATGTATATAAACTGTCTTTACCTGAAGAAATATGCCCAGGTATATTGAATCTAGAGTAGCCCTTTTTCTTCCTAGCATAGTTGTTTTCATGACAGGTAACTAATGTAGTCTGTTCTGGAAGTGGCACAGTGTTCACCTCCAGTCTCAGATAAACTCCATTAAAGGTAGCTGGTTCCGGAGTTCATATTTAAGATTCAAAACTGTATTCTTGGTTTATCTCTCCTGAACCGCCCCGGTATGAGATCACACTGTCATATTTATAGTACTGAATGGTTGCCTTCCTCACATCATTGTGATAATATGTATTTGAACTTGACAGCACTCTTTTACTGGACACTTTTTGAATTACCTTTGATGTGAGATGGTTGAGTGTATTCATATGTGCCCATGCAAATTAGGATAGCTATTTTTTTTATGGCAACTCAGATTGCACATGTAAATTTTCTGGAAGCTTTCATGTCTGCCGCAAGAGTGGTATGGAAGTAAATCGACACTTTTTTGGAATGGTATCCTGATACCAAAGTTATTGACTTTCTCCCTGGGAATAATGAACTGTGACTAGAATAGAGGCTGGAGATGAATGTTCAGAGTTTGAGATGGAGAATATAATGGACGATGATAGGAGAAAGAAGTAACTCGATAGTTTATTGCAAGAAAACTATTTTTCCATTAGCATATTGTTACATATAGAGACTGAAGATGAAGTTCAGACCTACCCTGTATGAAATTGGACCTGTTGTGCCAAGTGATATGCTCGGTTAAAAACTGTATGGCACTTTAACAGATTGTTTTCTTCAGCAAACTTGCACCTGCATTCTTTTCCAATATTTTTATTGCTGGCATCTACATATTTGGATTTATCATTTCTTTGTACCACTGTAATTTCCGATGCCCTATATATTTCTCTTATCTGAACTAATAATGTTTGAACCAACCAAACCATTTATGTTTTGAAGTTGGACACCTAACTACTTCAAAGCGGTAGCTTATTGTGGTACCATTTATATAGAAATTTTTGGTCCGTTTATGTTCCATTGGACATAGTTTTAGTCTTCTTGATCTTCTATCTAAGTTCATTTAAGCTCTTATGCCCAATTCCTTGAGAAAATAACGATTAGATATATTTGTTGTTTGGTAGCACCCTCAAAATCATGTTTAAACATTACAAAAGGTTAAAAATAAGTAAGTGCAGTTGTCAAAAAAAAAGTAAGTGAATGTTTTTGTGAAATATTTATGCTATATTTTGCGCATTGGTTGATATGTGGGTGATGACATCACCTGCGTCCCTGGGTCTTCCTCATAGACGATGACGAGGCCCCTTTGACGATGGCGCCGCCACCGCACCAAACCACACACCCACACCACCGAGTTCCCTCGCAAGTAGTGCGTCTGTATGGAGAACACGACGACGCAAGCCCCTTCGACGAAGAACTGGAGCCTGATGAACTGGATGACGAGATGGACCCGCTGAACCCTGGCGATGAGCAAGAACTAGAGAGATCCGTGACGACCACACCAAACGAGAACACACAAGAGAGAAACGAGAGGAAGGGGTCCACACCGATAGCTTAGCCTCAACCTAAAAAAGTCTTTCCTCTACAGTAACACACATTGAACATTAAACAATTGGTTTAGCTCTCCCCTAACTTAGACTCATTACGTGTACGACAATTTCGAAGCTAATACAGGCTTGGTCCTGCCCCTCGCTACAAAATCCACCGAGCATTACACATACTACCGCTGAAATCCCAAAAGCTGACACAAAGGAAGCGACCAGTATCAGCGATTTGCCGTAGTTAGGAGCTTAGAGTAGACCGCCTCATCCATGGGGCACCTATTAAAGAAAAACTACCTAGAATCGATGCTACCAACGCCTAGACACTTATGTCGCAAATCCAGTTTGTAGTATCCTTGTACACCTATTGTTCTGTATTTTGCTGCTGTAATTAGAAGATCAAAGTTTCAGCAATCTACGGATGTATAATAAAATCAATCCTCTAGATATTTATGTGTTGCTTATTTAAGTCCACAAAGAACAAATTTTACAACACATTGTGTCCGTAGAAAAATCTCAATAAGATAAAAATCAATCCTCTAGATATTTATGCGTTGCTTATTCAAGTTCACAAAGAACAAATTTTACAACACGTTGTGTCCGTAGAAAAATCTCAATAATATAACAACGAACATGTCTATGACTTAAAAAGAAATACATCACAGGCAATACGCCAATATCGGAGGCCGGCGCAGCAGAGCGCGCTGGGTCCATCTAGTATGCTCCTATGAGCCAAAGTGCATTTCCGCTAGCCCCCGCCATTTCTTATTAAGTAACAGTAAAATGCATCGAGCTAGGCTTCTTCACAGCGTTTTCACTTCCCTATCCGTCCGATCTAAATTTTCATGGGCGATCCGGTTTTTCAGCTGCGAGTAACAGGTGTGTGGTAGGTTACTGGGCCGGATGCGTTGCGGGTCTGACGGATCATGGGTGGGCTGCTACTCCGCAGATCGTGTACGGTGGCGTGCGGTTGGTTCGGGTTTTCCGACGTTCCGACGCTCCGGCCACGTCTCCATCCACGCCTCTACTGATCGAGATCTCGATTCTCGACCAACTCAGCGGCCATCCCCTTCGTTGTTCCTCGTGCGGCGCCCTAAACCCTAAATCACATCGTCCTGGGGATGACGGCGGTCTCTCTTGTGTTCTTCTTCCTCGCCCACACGCAAGGGTCGGCGGGACCGCGGGAGATACCAGCATCTCCACTGCTGGCCCTACGCCTGTATTGAAGTCTCTCGCCGGCGTTGCTGCTCAGTATGAAATCGTAACATCACCCGCTGTTGCTTAAGGGCGTCACTCTGGTACAATCGGCTTCTTTCTCGTTTCCTAACTCTCTCACCATTTTTTGGTCCAACTTAGGAACTCGCTCTTTCGTAAGCAGCAGCCACATACCTAGCAATGTAGGAGAGCTTTCCACGGAAAGAACAGCACATCCGTACTTCAGCGGCTTCTCCACGCGGAGACAAGGGCTTCTCACGCCAATGATACGAGGTGCGTACCATTTTTTTCATGGAAAAAAATAGCGCGCTATTCCAACACTAATAGCACGCTATAGCATATCAGGAGAGCCGACGCTACGCTATTTCGGCGCTATAGCGCGCTATTCGCGTTAATAGCACGCTATAGCATGCTAATAGCGTATTTTTAGACCCACGCTATTTTGTTATAGCGCGCTATTTTTTCCTTGATTTTTTTATCTACATATTGGGCGCTAGCCCCTCCTCTGAACTCGAGTTTTTGCTGACACTGTTTGGATTGGTTCTGCTTTAAATAAACAGAATATCCTATGGTTAAAGAATGTCAGTATGTCACTAGATTAGGGAAGCACACTTTTGGTAGCGATCTCTTTCACGGTGCTCTGCCCAAGTTGGCTAGATAATTGTTGATGTGTAAGTGTAACTGCTACCAACTGAGGAAGTGGATGGCGGTATATGTAGTCTAACCTAACATAGTATGTATATGTTATCCTATCCTTTTCGCTCATAATATTCAGTAATACCTCACTGATAGTCCGGACCTAAAGTTTGTGCTCATTACAGTTTGATAAAGCCTTCTTATTTTATTCATGTGCTTATTGTGTTCCTTCAGTTATGATGTCCTCACAATTTAAAACCTGAAATCAAGGGCTATGTTTACAGTTCAACCATTGCAGGAACACTCACAGAGGAAGCTTCAACTACAGATTACATATCCAAATTACTAACTGTGGGAAGACCAAGCAATCTCCTCATTCAGATGTTGAACTTTATTTCGTTTTATGCATCTCAAATGTGATTCTTAATATCCTTCACTTTTGTTCAAGTACTGTACATACCATATATGTAGCTATTGCTACTTTGATCACTCAACTTCACTATTACCACCATTCTAGGAATCACTTTGAGGTGCATGCTCCAAAGAAGGGAAGGCGGGCCACCAAGTAGCGCTCGGTTGAAGTAATCAATTTGGAACTACATACAACCAATGCATCTGGTTGATTTAACATTTTATACCTAGCCAAGCTTTCTATTTCTTCCAATTCGTTTGTTTGCTCACACTTTGCAATTTTCTTTGCATGCTAAACATGGTCTATGTGAATAAGCTGTCTCACATGATTCCCTCTATAATATGAACTCATTTTTATATATCTGGATGCATGGTGCTTCGTACGATCTTTGATGCCTTACTGAAACTATACGACCGACAATGCAAGATACTTACATGCTATGTAATAACTATTTTCTATATTATTTACATTCTACATACATTGTACAGGGTATACATTATAGCAGCTACTTGGAAAATCTTGTATTGAAACCTGACCACCTAAAAACTCCAAATATCAACAAATGTGTTGAGAAGATAATTTTTAGACAAAGCAATGGGGTCTCATTGCCATTACCTGCCAAGATGAAGACCTCTGATCAAGCAGAGTTTGAAACTCGCTACCTCGCCAGTGGAACAAATTCAAACACACGAGAAGTCATAGCGATTAGTATTAGTAGGATAGTAGCCATACAATCAGAGATGTTCGAGGAAAAGGTAGAGAGCTTTCAGTTGAATAAGAGATTGCGGTTCCTCCGCATTCCTGCAAGCAATCCGTGGTTAAGATCAAACAGTGTCGAAACTACATCTCCACCGCCCATCGGCTGGCAAGGCTTATCATTGTTCGTTACATGTATCATGCACATGCACCTTCGGTAACTGGACAAGAGGCACCATTCATTAGTTGGTGTGTCATGATCTTCTCCGTTGCTGAGAGCACAAGTTCATACGAAGGAAGATTTCTCTAGATTCACACCATTGGTGTCTGAAGTCATACATTTTTATCACCCCTGACTTTGTATTTTCTATAATCAACATGGACAATATTCTCCACATCCGTTGATAGTATTCATAAATTGTAGTTATTTACTTCGTTCTCAAATTGGTATTCAGCTGGAGGATCTGCCAGATTTTTTAACTGAGCTACTTACAGACGATGTAACTATTTTCGATAATCAATAAAGTTGCCGTGGTGGCTTTCCCTCAACAAAAAAAAAATGGTATTCAGCTGTCTTATTTTGACTATGATAATAATATCCATTTCATTAAAAGAATGGGCTGCAACTAATATACACGACTTTAATAAAACTGCCCATATTTTAATATATGTTTATGTTTATATCCTTCTATTTTCTCAAATATTTCCATCATTTTTTCTTTTAAATAGATGGGCGCAGCAACGCGCGCTTTTATGGTCTAGTACCTCTATATTGTCTATATATCTATACCTCTACCTCTACCCCCTTGGATTCCTGAACAGACGTACAGTACTAGTAGGGCCTACTATTTTTTATTATTATTACCTACTGCAGCCAAAATTTAATATCATCGAGCGGTAAAATTCCCCGCCAACGCCCAAATATCTCGCGCCGCAAAGTTTCAGATCTGCGAATATTTTTTTCCTCAAAAGAAGGACTGCGAAATTCCCTTCTACTCCTCTATCGCCCAGCTTCGCCCTAGTTTCGCCCGCAAGCCCTCAGAGAAACCGCCCCTCTTACCTACCTCCAGACCTTCCCGGCCGCCGCACCGGAAAATCACCGCCGCACTTCGCCGTTCAAGCTGCCACGGCTTCAAACCCCGAGGCTGTCCTATCCGCTTGATCCGCACCTACTCCGGCGTCCACCGCACCGTATCTCGTTCGCCGACTCTATCGACCACCGCACCTGACCAGCTTCGCCGACACCGACGCCCCCGTGCACTGCACATCATCTGCTTCACCGACCTTCTAGTTCGGCCGGCGCGCTGAACACTTCATCGACCGCCCAGCATGTCCTTCTCCGACCCCCCAAGATCTGCTTCCCCGGCACCCACCGCAACAGCAGTCCCCTCGCCGACCTCCACGTCACCCGTAAGAACGCGGAACACGTCTAAACGCCGCCCAGAAATAGGTAACCAGACATCCCTGCGCGTTTTGTTCTGTTAGGAGTATTGCAGCTGACTGTATTTCTGAATTCGTGCTATATTTCTAACTTACAAGTGCTTTCGTTGATAACCACCTCATCCTTTAGGTTTAAACACGACGCATAAGTATGTTTTTCCGTGACCAAACCCACCCATTCGCTGAAACTCTACATGGTATCAGAGCCTAGGTTTCCTTCCTGCTAGCCGCCACAAACAGTACCAAACAAGTTCTTCCTTTGATCACAAAACCCACCGTTGAGATGTAGAAATCCAGGCGGCGGGAGGCCGCATCAGGTGCTCTGCGTGGGTTGCGGCTATCACACACAGCGATGTGAGCTGTGTGAGATCGGCGGCTGCTCGCGCGGGGAGAAAGAAGAGGGTGAAGATCATTTTGGTTTAGAAAGGAGAGAAGAGGAAGTGAATCCGTGGCAGAGAGATCTGGATCCGTGTGAGGGGCAGAAGTTGGAGGCGTGCGGAGTGGGGCGAGCCTTTGAGCGCAGGGCGGAGCCGGAGGTTGGTGCTGGACGTTGACCAGCGCGAGCCGGTCGATGTGGCCAGGTGCGGTCCGCCAGGTTGGCCAGGGCGCGCAGACGAGGCGCCATCCGAGTGGAAGTGAGGAGAAAATGGAGATGTGAGGCTGTGAGGATATGTGGTGATGGAGTTGATGAGGCTGCGGTTGAGTCGTGATGGAGTTGATGAGGCTGCGGTTTAGTGGTGATGGTGATGGTTGTGGATATGTCCAGGGGAAAGGCATGCGTGCCTGAGGTGAGACTGGTTGAGGCCTGACCGGGGGATAGGCATGGGTGCTTGAGGAGTGGATGGTTGAGGCAGGAGTTGGCTGGGGGTTTGTGGGAGAGACGGAAGAGGTCAGTGGCCGGGCAGAGTGGAGAAGAGAGGCTGAGGACATTGAGGCGAGTGTGGATGGTTCTGCGGAACTTGTGTGGTGAGGCAGCCGGGGTTGTTGAGGACGTGTATGGTTAGGAGTTGTGCGTATCCCAGATGGTTGAAGCTGGATATCTTCGCTGCTGATGAAGAGATGAATCGAGATGACAAGATGATGGAAAGTGCAATGCTGTCATGTATCCTAGGAGTTATGCTGAATGTTCATTACTGGTAGTTGTCATATGTGTCATGTTGTTGTTGCAAGATGGCCATGGTTGTTTACCCATGATCATCTTGAGGGGGTGTGTTGGACCATGAGTGAGTTTAGTAGTAGCGCTGTAGTAATATTGTATCCAGTGTGAGGCCCATAGAGGCCCATGTCCAGTAGTATTGTAACCCTAACTCAGATGATATAAATACACAGTGTGGTGGTCTGAGTAACCTAACCCACCCATTCGCTGAAACTCTACAAAATATGAGCCACCAATCATGAGCCGTTGAATGCTCTACATGTCCACGATTGACAACAACAACAACAACAAAGCCTTTATTCCCAAACAAGTTGGGGTAGGCTATACAAGTCCACAATTGACACGATTACAATTTCTCACTATTTGGCCGTAGGCTACTGCTCTAGTTACATCATGTTTGATATCTTTCTGCGATCCTGTATTACATGTTTATGCACGTCATAATGCTTCTACTACTATTTGGTGTCAATTTAATTATAGCAAAGCCGTGACTCGTAACTGTTTGTTGTTATTACACGTGCAGCAGGCACATCTTACACTCATAAACGTAGAGTAAAGCTCGCCTATAATCATGTAAGTACCTGCTGTTTTTTGTATATTGCTTAATGCAAACTTCTATATCTTGGACCTGTTTCTGTTTACAATTGGCCTCTCCTTCATGCAGAGGAGAAACAGTGAGGCACCAGGTTCTTCTGTCCAAGTACCCGATGAGGTCCGTGTGACTCAAAAAAAAGCTCACGTAAGTTCCCTGTTTTTTTTGGAATGTTAATTTACCTCCTGTGCATAGTTCAATTGCATCATTTTCTGTATGTTGCACTACCTAAGTTGCCTAATGGAATCTAATAAAATATAAACAATGACCATATGGAACATTGCACACTGCCTTTGACCCATCTGGCATCCGGCATGCCTGGGTATAAGTTACATGATTTGGCTATGTTAATACAAGTCCTGAAATTCTATTATGTTAATTTTTTGCCTGTTGCTTCATTGAGTTTGCCTGTTGTTCCATGGCTAGTGCATGAAGTTTGATAGAAATGATCCTAGCTGAAATGATGCACTTCGTGTTTTTTATTGCTTTATTCCTAACCTAGCTTCCTATTCTACTTGAAACATGATTGCTTTATTCCTAACCTAGCTTCCTATTCTACTTGAAACATGGTGAAAAAATAGTTATATTACTTGTTTAAATGTCTAGCTTTGTTTTTCTGAGTCCCATTGACATGATGTGGTATATCCATATTCAAATGATCTGGTTGTTTATATAATACGCTCCATGTTCAATTGCTTCATTCAGTTTCTAGTAATCTATTATACATGATGCACATGGTGCTACTTGTTATATGCCCTTTTTTGTTTGAGTTTGATCATGAATTCAAGATTAAGCATTGCCTAAACGTTGACCAACGTAGGAAGATTCCCTCCCTTGTCTATACGTTGTGAGATAGATGATGAGACCTCTCTAGCAGCGAATTTATACGCGCTAGATAACACCCCGTTTAATTCGGTCCTGTTGGGACTCGAACCCGGGTGGGCTGGCTGCGCACTCGCAAGCCTTGCCACTGAGCTAGCACTCAGTTCTCAGATTAAGCAATGCCTCGTTATGCTTAATTTAAATGTTATGGCACTTCATACAAGCCATACAATTAATTGTTGCATTGACCTTCTGCGATGTCGAAGGCACTATCTGAGTCATGCTTAAATCAATCATACATTATTTTCCTAATTGTATCAAATCCAACATGCACATCTTTTGACTGTATTTGGCTATTTGCTAGATTTCTTCTGTGCAGTGACCTGGCTTCGTTATTGGGCACATGATGTCTAGTTGCTTGGTTCATTGTATACATCATCGCCATGATCTAGTTTGGTTTGTTCTAAGAGGCATGTTGATGAGATCTGAGATCTAGGGTTTGGCCCGATCTCGCGATTTGACCCAAGATCCAAGGGGAAGAGGTGGGAGAGCGCGAGGAACACGAGGAACACGAAGAACACCGGTACTCACGCACGCACACCAACCCGATACACCCGATACTTACCCTCGTGGCTCGGTAGACCACGCCAATAGAATCTCCAAGGAAGAGGCACGCGGCAGAATTCCCGGAGAGAGATTGGTGTTGGAGAAAGGGGATTGGTGAGGGAGAGAGAGTGCCTTGCACTAGAATCTCACTCAACAATTCACAAATCAACAACAAGAGTGCCTTGATTACAAAGGGATGCTTGTCCAAGATGGATGCTAACCCTAGGGAGACTAAGCTCAAAGTTGGTTTAAGCTCAAAATTATGTCTAAGGAGTAAAGGGGGCGTCCAGGGTGCTTATATAGAGGTACAAGGCGACACGGGCCGAAAAGGTACAAAGGAAACCGGTTCGGGCCGAAAAGGCAACTTAAGTCGAGCAGGCCGGTCGGCCGGTCGACCGGACCTGGGACCGGACAATCCGGTCCTAGACCGGGTCCTGGACCGGGCGGCAACCGGGCGAGGTTCCGGGTCCCTGGATGGCGTCCGGATGGCACCGGTTGGGGGGGCGGTTGTGGACCGGTCGGCCCGGTCAGGAGGCCGATCAGACCGGATTGTGGACCGGGCGGCCCGGTCAGGAGGCCGGTCAGGCCGGATTCTGGACTGGCCGTTCATCTTCTCTTCCTTGCGTTCTTCGGACGACTTCGGGTCCAGCTCCATGTACATCTTCTCGACCAGCTGCTCCTCTCCTTCCCTTGACCATGGTGTATCATCCTCTCCGGGGTCATGATGCTCCACGTACCTAATAACACAAAGCGTTTCGGCATGAGGTAGCATTCCATCCAATGGGGTACCGAGGTCGAGGGAAGTGAGGAGCGAGTTCACCTTGTCATGTATCGCTTTAGCTCGAGCCCTTGTCATTGGTCCACTTGGGGGACTTGTTGGCCTTGATGTAGTGTCGTTGGCGAGCGGGGCTACATCATCTCCCCCCCTTGGGAGAGAGTCGTCCTCGACTCTTGTTCCTCCTCATCTCCATGATGTGGGGAGAGATCCGAGATGTTGAAAGTGTTGCTCACCAAGTACTTGGATGTCGGTATGTCGATGACGTAGGCGTTGTTGTTGATGCGCTTGAGTACCTTGAAAGGCCCATCTCCTCTTGGCTTGAGCTTGGAGTTGCGTTCTTGAGGGAACCTTTCTTTCCTTAGGTGAACCCAAACGAGGTCTCCTTCTTCAAACACTCGTTCTTTCTTCTTGGCGTTGAGGCGGGTAGCTTGGCGAAGGACATGGTCTTGTATGGTTGCTCTTGTTTCTTCATGTAGTTTCTTCATGGCGGTGGTGCGCTTGTCGAAGTCCATGTTCGTCCTTTGATGAAGAGGTAGTGGGAGGATGTCGAGTGCCGTTGGAGGTTCGAATCCATAGACGATCATGAAGGGACTCCGTAATGTTGTGGAGTGCTTGGCTCTATTGTAGGCGAACTCCGCGTGGGGGAGGCAATCTTCCCATGACTTCAAGTTTTTCTTCACAAGTGTGCGGAGGAGTGTTGAGAGGCTTCGATTGACCACTTCGGTTTGTCCATCGGTTTGAGGGTGCGAGGACGATGAGAATAAGAGCTTCACTCCAAACTTTGCCATGAGCGACTTCCATAGATAACTCATAAACTTGACGTCTCGATCCGACACAATGCTTGCCGGTATTCCGTGTAGGCGAACCACTTCCCTGAAAAACAATGAAGCAATGTGTGAAGCATCATCGCTCTTATGACATGGTATGAAATGAGCCATTTTTGAGAACCTATCCACTACCACAAAGATTGAATCATGCCCATGCTTTGTTCTTGGTAAGCCTAACACAAAGTCCATGCTTATATCCGACCAAGGTGCATATGGAATGGGTAAAGGTATGTAAAGACCATGGGGATTGGATGTCGACTTAGCTTGTAAGCATGTGGTGCAACGGTTGCAAAGGCGCTCCACGTCTCGCTTCATGCGTGGCCAATAATAGTGTGTGGATAGCATCGATAGTGTCTTGTCGCGTCCAAAGTGACCCATGAGACCACCTCCATGTGACTCTTGCAAAAGCAACTTACGAAGAGAAGACTCGGGAATGCAAACTTTGTTAGCTTTAAACAAGTAGCCATCATGCAAATAGAAATCATCAAATCCGCGGTCAACGGAACACTTGGCAAAGATTGGTCCAAAGAAAGAGTCGGAAGGGTAAAGTTCTTTGATCTCCTCAAGACCCAAAATGTGAAACTCCAAGCGGGTGAGTAGAAGAGTATTCTTGCGGGAAAGTGCATCCGCAACCACATTTTCCTTGCCCTTTTTGTATTTGATAACATAAGGGAAGGACTCTATGAACTCAACCCACTTAGCATGTCTCTTGTTTAAATTGTGTTGACTTTTCAAATACTTCAAGGACTCATGATCCGAATGGATAACAAACTCTTTTGGCCAAAGGTAATGTTGCCAAACTTCAAGAACACGAACCAAAGCATAAAGCTCCTTGTCATATATAGGATAGTTGAGGCGTGCGCCGTCCAACTTCTCGCTATAGTATGCCACGGGTTTTCCATTTTGCATGAGGACACCGCCAATTCCAAGGCCACTCGCATCACATTCTATCTCAAATGTTTTAGCAAAATCGGGAAGAACAAGTAATGGTGCCTCGGTGAGTCTCTTTTTCAATTCATCAAAAGCGTTTTGTTGTGCTTTGCCCCAAACAAACGGAACATTCTTTTTAGTAAGCTCATTTAAAGGGCAAGCGATGGTGCTAAAATCTTTTACAAAGCGGCGGTAGAAACCGGCGAGTCCATGAAAACTCCGAACTTGACCAACATTTGTGGGAGTGGGCCAATTGTGGATGGCCTCAATCTTGGAAGAATCAACTTCAATCCCGTTGGCGGAAACCACAAAACCAAGAAAAACCAATTTGTTTTGAGCAAAGTTGCATTTTGGGAGGTTGGCAAAGAGCTTCTCGTGGCGCAATATGCACAAGACTTCTCTCACATGTTGAACATGGTCCTCGAGATTTTTGCTATAGATGAGAATGTCATCAAAGTAAACAACCACGCTCTTGCCAATGAGCGGTCTCAAAATGTGATTCATAAGACGCATGAAAGTCGAAGGAGC
This sequence comes from Lolium multiflorum, assembly GCA_030979885.1. Classification (NCBI taxonomy): domain Eukaryota; kingdom Viridiplantae; phylum Streptophyta; class Magnoliopsida; order Poales; family Poaceae; genus Lolium; species Lolium multiflorum. The sequence goes on along the minus strand of JAUUTY010000325.1, from coordinate 2,139 downwards.
ATTGGAAAGACCAAATGGCATGACGAGCCATTCATATAGACCAAGCTTGGTCTTGAATGCCGTCTTCCATTCATCACCAATTGCCATGCGAATTTGGTGGTAGCCACTACGCAAATCAACCTTAGAGAAAATGGTGGCACCACTCAATTCATCAAGCATGTCGTCTAAACGCGGAATGGGATGGCGATAACGGACGGTAATGGCATTGATGGGGCGACAATCCATACACATCCGTTGCGTCTCATCCGGTTTAGGAACAAGAATCACGGGAACGGCACAAGGGCTAAGGCTTTCTCGAACGTACCCTTTGGCGAGGAGGTCTTGTATTTGGCGTTGAATCTCCTTGGTGTCTTCGGGGTTGGTGCGGTATGCGGCGCGGTTTTGTAGGGGAGCGCCGGGTATGAGGTCGATGCGGTGCTCGATGCCTCGAAGCGGTGGTAGTCCATGAGGTAGCTCGTCGGGGAAGACGTCTTGGAACTCCTTCAAAAGAGACAACAAAGACGAAGGAATGTTGGTTAAGTCGTTAGTCTCCGACGAGAGGCCCTTGCAAATGAGCATGTAGTGTATGGTGGTGGATGGGTTGTCTTTCACTTCTCTCCACTCGCTTTTTGTGGCTAAGAGGACACTCTTTCTCTCATATGTGGTTGGTGGCGCTCACTCTCCTTTTGGTGGGTCGCTCCCTCTCCTCTCAACTCGCTATGGTGGGAGTGTTGTTGTGCCCTCGCTAAAGCCTTCGCATTGTCGGCGATGATTTGGCTAGGAGTCATTGGGCGAAGCTCGAACTTCTTATCCTTGACCTTGAAGGTGTATGCATTGGAATAACCATCATGTATGGCCTTCTTGTCAAATTGCCATGGGCGGCCAAGCAACATGTGGCACACGGTCATGGGCACCACGTCACACTCAACGGTGTCTTCATAGGGGCCTATCTTGAAGTTGACGGTGACGGTGTGTTGTATCTTGACATTGCCCTTGTCACTCAACCATTGGACATGGTATGGATGAGGATGCTTGCGAAGAGTGAGGTTGAGCTTCTCGCATAACTCGGTGCTTGCCAAGTTGTGGCAACTCCCACCGTCGATGATGACCTTGATTGACTTGCCACCAATGCCGGCACGAGTTTGGAAGATGTTGCATCTTTGGTCTTCCATAGCTTGGGGTTGAGTTGTGAGCACTCGAGTGACCACAAGTGAAGGGCTTGGGTCGTGTGTGCATAAGAGAGGGTCTTCTCCACTTTCTTCATCATAATCTTCCTCATTAGCAACGGCGGCTTGTACTAGGGCTTCATATTCACCCTCACTTAGCGTCTCTATGTCACCATTCTCCATAGTGATCATAACCTTGGTGTTCTTGCACTCGAAGGACTTGTGGCCTTGGGTGCCACACTTGAAACAAGTGACATTGGAGGGTCCCGTAGAGGCCTTGGAGGAGGCGGTGGAGGACACCGTTTGCTTCATGCGAGGTTGCTTGAAGGTGTAGAGGATGCGGTTGGCTTGACACTTGTTGTGGGAGTTGATGTAGCTTGGAGTATTGCTTGGACTTCGAGTACTTGATGTCCTCATTCACTTGACGCTCGGCCTTGGAAGCTTGGTGAACCAACTCAACCATATTGGAGTATTGTTGGAACTCCACAATCCTCTTGATGGGGTAGTTGAGGCCATTGAAGAACCTAGCAATGGTTTGGTTCTCGGACTCTTGGATGTTTGCTCGCATCATAGTTAACTCCATTTCCTTGAAGAACTCCTCAACGGTCTTGGTGCCTTGCTTCAACTTTTGTAGCTTGTTGAAGAGATCGGTCTTGTAGTGTTGTGGAACAAAGCGAGCTTGCATCTCCTCCTTCATGTCTTCCCAAGTATCAATTGGAGGATCACCCTTTTCTTCCCTTAGAGTGACAACTTGTTCCCACCAAGTGTTGGCATAATCTTCAAACTCGAGGGAGGCCATGGCTACTTTCTTGGCACCGGAGTAGTTGTGGATGCGGAAGATCTTGTCAACCTTGAGTGCCCATGAGAGGTAGGCCTCGGCATCGTCTTCACCCTTGAACTTGGGCATGTTGAACTTGAGCTTCCCATACATATTCTCTTCATCTTCCAAGTTTCGGCGGCGAGGACGGATGCCTTCATCCCTTGCGGCTTGAGG
>JAUUTY010000324.1:600000-910000 GCA_030979885.1 Lolium multiflorum | reverse complement strand
TGGTAGAGGAGGTCTTCCACGGCCAACCATAGCATTGGGTTGGCGGTGGAGGTGAACACTAGCTTCACTTGGCTCACGTTGATGATGTTGTTGCGGGTCTTGACGAGGTTGTTGGCGTTGTCCAATGATGGCCCTCTCATCTTGATCATGTTGTGGTTGTCCTCGGCCCCTTTGGTCATGGCGAGGATGATTCCGGAGATCACGCCTTGGTGGATCTTGATGACCTTGGTCTTGAGCATCCACATGGGCTTGACGATGAGGTGCCGGGTCCATGTTGTGGAGGACGTTGTCGTGGGGTTGGTCGTCATGCCCATGGTGGGCATGGCGAGCCGCTTGATGACGATCTTGGTGAAGAGCTTGTTCTTGTTGAGGACGTTCATGAGGACGAGCATGGCGATGGAACTCTCCGCGCCTTGAGTTTGAGCGAGAATCTTCATGACGAGCGTGCGGTCGACGAGAGCGATGATGATCTCCATGCCTTGAGTCGGAGCTTGAGGACGAATGGTGATCATGAGAGTAGTCATCGTGTGAGGAGGTTGATGACGATGAGGAAGTAGAGCGATGTCGATGTCGGTGACCCAAGTTGGTGATGGCACGCTCGAGGCTATCCATGCGCCTCTCCATGTTCGCATCATTGGCCGTCACTTGATGATGCAAGTTGTCCGTAGCTTCACGAAGAAGATTCATATCTTGGTTCACTTGGCCGAAGTTGTGAGCCACTTCTTCATATTGTTCGTCGATGCGAGTCTCGAACAAGGTAAGTTGCTCCTTGAACTCTTGGCGTTGCACCCATAGATTGTGTTGGGTGGCCAACCTCTCGGAGGTGCGTAGGACTTCATCTTCCTTTCCTTGGTCTCCGTGCCTATCCATGATAACAAGACAAGAACTATGTGGTGGATGTTAGTGGAAGGAGACTACCTCGCACTCTTACCGAGGTAAGATAGTATTGAGGCAATCAACCAAGCCAAAAGTAAGACCAAGTGTATCGGGTACACACACAAAGGCACACGCAAAAGCTAGCAAATATGGTGTTAGGTGTGGATGGTGGAAAGCCAAAAGACGAAATCCAAAATCGAGTATGTTGTTAAAAGTGGGTAAGGTCCAAAAATCAAGTGTCAAAGTGGCGATCACTATAAACACGGAAAAATGTGGAACTCACACACGAGATGAGCGGGGTTAGTGCAACCAAGGAACGAGCGGAAAAAGGAAAAACCCCTAAGCAAGGGTGCTCAATGTCACACTAACGCAAGAAGAGGTCGAAGCTAGGTTGCATAGAGTAGAAACACCAAGATTCACACGAGGTCTCTCTTCTCTATCTCTCTTGCTTGCTTAAAAGCTTTTCACTCTTTTTGTATCGGTGGCACTTTGCACTTTGCTTTTCTCTTTTTTTTTCACTAGCACACTATGCTCTTACTCTTTTGCTTGCCACTCACGAGCTCCACTTATGAGCTTTACTCACACAACGCACACCCTCACGGTCGGGACCTCGTGCGATGTTTCGCAACACTGAAAGCTTCGCTCGTGGGATAGATCGCAAAAAGAAGAGGGCTACAAGGGTACTGCAAGTTATACCTGCGATGGTGGAGATGGTGGTGGTGGTGGTGGTCGGCGGTGGTGTTATTCGATGTCGAAGACGTGTGCCCGGTCGGTGGTCCGGTCGGACCGGGTCTGGCGCCGGCTGCTCCGGTCTGGGGCCGGTTGACCGGTCTGGGCCGGCTGGTCCGGTTGGCGGCCGGTTGACCGAGTTCTGCGCCGGACGGTCCGGTCTGGGGGCCGGTTGACCGGTTCGCAACCGGATTGCACGATTCTCTCTCTTGTTCTTCCCCAAACCAAAACCAAAAGATCAAATCGACGGGAAACGATGGAATTGGAGGCTAAAAGTTGGGGGAATAGTAGATCAAGCACAAAGACACCAAATCCACGGATCAAAACCACTCAAAACTCAACCAAATCACAGATCGGTCCAAAGGCAATTTGGGGCTATTTTTTGGAAAATTTTCTAGAAACGAAATCGGGTGGGTGGAGGGTCAAAATCGCGGTAACCAAAGGCTGCTGATACCATATGATGAGATCTGAGATCTAGGGTTTGGCCCGATCTCGCGATTTGACCCAAGATCCAAGGGGAAGAGGTGGGAGAGCGCGAGGAACACGAGGAACACGAAGAACACCGGTACTCACGCACGCACACCAACCCGATACACCCGATACTTACCCTCGTGGCTCGGTAGACCACGCCAATAGAATCTCCAAGGAAGAGGCACGCGGCAGAATTCCCGGAGAGAGATTGGTGTTGGAGAAAGGGGATTGGTGAGGGAGAGAGAGTGCCTTGCACTAGAATCTCACTCAACAATTCACAAATCAACAACAAGAGTGCCTTGATTACAAAGGGATGCTTGTCCAAGATGGATGCTAACCCTAGGGAGACTAAGCTCAAAGTTGGTTTAAGCTCAAAATTATGTCTAAGGAGTAAAGGGGGCGTCCAGGGTGCTTATATAGAGGTACAAGGCGACACGGGCCGAAAAGGTACAAAGGAAACCGGTTCGGGAAAAGGCAACTTAAGTCGAGCAGGCCGGTCGGCCGGTCGACCGGACTGGACCGGACAGTCCGGTCCTAGACCGGGTCCTAGACGGCGGCCGGGCGAGGTTCGGGGTCCCTGGATGGCGTCGGATGGCACCGGTTGGGGCGGTTGTGGACCGGTCGGCCCGGTCAGAGGCCGGTCGACCGGATTGTGGACCGGCGGCCGGTCGAGGCCGGTCAGGCCGGATTCTGGACTGTCCGTTCATCTTCTCTTCCTTGCGTTCTTCGGACGACTTCGGGTCCAGCTCCATGTACATCTTCTCGACCAGCTGCTCCTCTCCTTCCCTTGACCATGGCGTATCATCCTCTCCGGGGTCATGATGCTCCACGTACCTAATCACACAAAGTGTTTCGGCATGAGGTAGCATTCCATCCAATGGGGTACCGAGGTCGAGGGAAGTGAGGAGCGAGTTCACCTTGTCATGTATCGCTTTAGCTCGAGCCCTTGTCATTGGTCCACTTGGGGGACTTGTTGGCCTTGATGTAGTGTCGTTGGCGAGCGGGGCTACATCACATGTGGCTTAACTGGTTTCTTTGTTGTATCTGCCCATGGTTCTTTCAAAATTATGTCAACAATGCTGTTTGTTTGCCTTGTATTGTATTGCATTTTAACTTGTTTTGTCTTAGTTTCAGCCTGCAAACAAAGTTGTAATGTCAGTAGGGACAACCCATTTATCAAGTGTTGCGGTCATTTCACAGAGCAACAGTGACAGTGGCACGTGCTCTCATTGGTCCACTGAGTCCAGTACACCAACCATTCCAGAAGAAATAGATGTACGAGGCTCTATTTTGGATTGCTTGTTGTGTTATATCAGCTCAATGATGTTCTTGAAATTGGAGGTCTTTTATTGCATCATATGATGTTGTAACTTGTTTTATCTAAATTTCAGGCTTCAAATAAAGCTACAATGCCAGAAGCAAGGGCCAATGCCTCAAGTATTGATGTTTCACAAAGCAGCAGTGAGAGTGCATATTGCTCGCATAGGCCCATGGTATCTATTGGTCAACTTAATCCGGCACAAAGAGATTTGGGGGATGCACTCCAAGAGGCAGTTGATATATTTGGGCGGGAAAACAAAGATGCTGATGAATTAATTGCCAAGACACGCCAAGAGATACATGAATTGAAAAATAGGCAAACTTTGACAGAAAATGTTCTAAAGAATCTCCTATGCACTTGTCATGGTAAGCCAGTTGTGATGTGTCTGGGAATTGAAGGTGTCTAAATAAACTTTGATTCTGTTGTTCAGTCAAGTGGACTGCTGATGCCAATGCTGTAACTAATTACTGCTCAAAATTTCGTTCAAAATTTCGTGGTCTGTAATAATTGCAAATTTTGTTGTTGTACTAAAATTAGATATGTTCCATGTGGCTGCTGTATTTTGTGTGAAATAATATCCTGATGTGTACTTCAATTAAACCATAAATCGGCTGCATGCTGAAAATTTGAATCTGAGCGCACGTGTGAACTGTTTTCTGCTCGTAATGCAATAAAGGTTGTTTCTTCGAAGGACTACGTACATGGGGAACGGGATCCTCTAACTTGAAGGTGAAAAGTTAGAGAAGCTACAGTACTCTAACTTTCCTTCCTCCAAACCATATGTCTAAAATCCAAATAATTTAAATTAATTTGCACAATACAAACTTGTGTCTTGCATTTGAAGTAATTACATGCAGAGAAAATTATGGTGTAATAAAATTTAGTTTAGTTTTTAAACATCTACAGTAATCACCTTTATTAGTTAAAGACAGTGCATAACCTTGTACTTATGCTACAGAAGCCTGACTTTGCTTCTTTATTTTTCCTGACTTAGCTCCTTCACGTTAGAGGATACGGTTCCCGTACATGGTAGCCCATTAATAATTATGCCTGCTAGCAAGATAGATGGTCCTTATTATAGTCAGGCATGTCAACTTGTATGATTAAAAGTAGTTCGTACACATTAAATCTACCATCTGCATTTTTCTCTGTAATAACTTTTCTTTTTACACAACTCAAAACTTGTCTGGCTAATATGAAATTTGAGATGGCAAAACCCGGGAAAGATAAAGATATCACCAAAAACTCTTTCCTGCGAAATGCTGGGTTTTGAAGCCCAAGTCCAAGTCTTTCTCTGCTCAAGTTTTGGAGGAACAACTCCAAGTAGAACGAGTTGCAACAGCTATGCTAAGAACAAAAGTTGACATGTTGAGATCGAGATTAGAAGCATGTGATGCCCTACTGCACGAGGCCAATCAAGTTCGTTATAATCTCCCAAAGACTAAGAAAATGCCATAGATAATTGGAGATGAACACTAACATAGTGAGTACATTGGTCTTGTGAAATGTTTCCTTAGATTAAGGCACCGTTCAGACTTTTGTTGGTGGATGCATTTATCTGCGGTTGGGATCAACTTGGTAGTTGTTCCTGTGGATGTTATATAAATTAATTGCCTAGCCTTTTTTGAATCAGTTCGAACTTAAATGGTATCATAGCCAAGGTCTCAAGTTTGAATTGTCGAACGTGTGGTTTAATTTAATCTCTGTCGGGCGGCAAAATCTCCCACCAATCCTGAAATATTTCAAACGCATTTTTGAATGGGATTAAGAAGATAGATCATGATCATGGTAGTGACCTATATTCAACGTGATGATGATTTGATTTTGCACTCGGCCTTGAACAGAGGTACTAGTACGGTGTCACAATTTTTTATCATTATACTTGGACAATAGCCAAATTCAAAATCTCATAGCGGCAAAACTTCCCGCCCACAAAATACAAATATTTCACACGCTTCCAAATTCCCATTCTACCCCTGTGGAGATGACAGCAAAGTCGGTTGGTGAGGGGTTTGCCCGTCATTTTTTCGATCACCACCTCCCTAGCCCGGAAACCCTCCCAAAAAAATACATTTCCTTCAGTCTCTCCTCTGAGATCACCCACCGGAACTTCTCAAGTCCCTCTCTCTACCACCTCCACGACCACACCGGAACATCCCCGCCGGACTTCCCTGGCCTACCCGAGGCCTCGCGATCCTCGATCCGTCTGCCTGCCGGAGCCGCTTCATCGACGCCGTCATCAACCGGACCGGATCATCCCCGCCGAACCTCGAAACTATGTGCTCATCCAGCAGTCTACCGCAGTCGCTTCAGCTGCGGTATCGTCCACCCCGCCGGAGCCGCTTCGCCGGATCCGTCGTCCACCGCATCGGATCTTGCTCACCGACACCGCTGTGCATGAACCGGATCTGCTTCACCGGTGCCTTGCATGATCTAAACTCTTCTACTGTCGCTTTTCTATTGCTTGCCTGCAAGTTCTTGTTTAATCTTGGGGGAACCTGTTTGTGCTAACGACGCGCGTTACGTTTTTGCAGATGAGATGAGTAACCATGAAGTGTAATGGCCGTCTCTCCAACCCCAAGTAGCACATGTAGTGTACTTCATCACCGGATCTATCAACCCCAGGAAGATCTGCTGTGACTCCCACAAAGTGCTTCTCCTAATGTAAGTCCCTTGTTTTAGCGCCATGTTCTTGGTTCAGATGCTTGTTTGTCTGAAGCTCTTTTAGTTCATTCCTAGCTATGACCGTAACACCTTGCTATTTTCTAGTTCATTGCTAACTTTAAGCGATTGAACATTTTGGTTTGCATTCCCTGCTCTGTAGCCATCATAACTTCTATCTTGCTCAGTCGTTGTTACAAAAATTATAGGCTGCTACTATTTTGTTCATGCCAATATTGTTCTTCAAAAGCTGCTATCACTCTGCTATCTAGCTATGACCGTAAGTATTTAGTTTGGCATGCTATCACTCTGCTATCTAGCCTGTAGTACAAATAAACTTGTCATACTACTAGATAATAATTTTGTGTGCCATCTTGTTCTTCAAAAGCTGCATTATTGACTTGTTTCTCTGACTTGGCATGACGCTCACATATGGAATGCTGAACATATTGGTTTGCATTCCCTCTTATACAAGTTCACAGGTGATCCCACTATATTCTGTATCTGGTCCATCCTAAGCTCCAGCATTAACTATCCTATATGTGTTGCTCATTACAAGTTTATATCCCGAAACATCTTGATTTGCATCCCCTTCACTATAAGTTCAGGAGTATTATTTAGTTCACGGCCAATTTGAAGTAATTGCACTTGGCACATGTTGGTTCACATTCCCTCCTCTTTAGCTTTTGCCATCGTAACTTCTATTTTTGTTTACATTCCCTGCTCTGTAGATGTAGCAATCATAACTTCATCTTGCTCAGTCGTTGTTACAAAATTTATAGCCAAATGTTATTCCCTGAACATGTTGGTTTGCATGGGACTTGACAGTAGTAAGTCTGCTGTTTCATTTTAACGTGCTCTGTTATATTGGCTGTTGGTATGCGGCATGCACTCTTTGTTTGCTTATTGTGCGCATTACAATGATCTTCTTATAACGACGAAATGATGAGTTCCAAATTCTTTGGCAAACAATATTGTAGTGTCTTTGCCTTTCCATTGTTGCTGTCTTAACTTGTAAGGTCTTTGTTTCAGATATAGGTGGTGCATGGACAACTTAAAAGATTGCCGAATGGCTTCATTGTATTGCTAGGTTTAATTACCATTCAATTTCTCTGGGTTCTGTAATATTTTTTCAAAGCCTTGCAGCTGATGTAATATTTAGTTAGTTTTTATAGTTCTTCGCGCATTTTTTCTATGGTGCTTGTGGTAAGTGAGGCTATCCGACAGAAATCATGTGCTGCGTAAATATTCTCAGTATCTAAATCACAAATTCCCATCCCTTAAACGGCCCAATTAAGCGAAATCACATAAGTGCCGGCCCGCAAAATCCTAAAGCGCCTATTATGCCGGCATATAAACAGCAACTAAACGAGTGGGCAGCCCACTTGATTTCTGGTGGACCCCGTCTAATTGGGCCGGAGCACTTTCTTTAATGTGGACCCCACACACATCTCGTAATGAAAAGCGGGCCCACAAGATTATTGGGCCGGCCCACTAACTTGTTGGGCCAGCCCAAGCTTTATGGTGGACCCCACTTGCTAAGTGGGCCGGTTACACGATAGGGGACCCCACATTTATTATTGGGCCACTATCTTGCTGGGCCAGCCCACTTGCTATATGGTGGACCCCACATACTAAATGGTCCGGCCCATTAACAGGAATGTGGGACCCACGTGTTTTGGCCCGCCCACTATCTTGTTGGGCCACCCACTATATATGGTGGACACATACTAAATGGGGCCCATTAACGAATGTGGGACCCACATGTGTTTTGGCCCGGCCCACTATCTTGTTGGGCCACCCACTATATGGTGGACATACTAAATGGGCCGACCCTTTAACAGGAAAGTGGGGCCCACCTATTTTTTGGCCCGCCCACTATCTTGTTGGGCCGGCCCACTTGCTATATGGTGGACCCCACACACTTAATGGGCGGCCCTTTAACAGGAAAGTGGGTCCCACGTGCTAATTAGGCCGGCCCACTAACTTCTTGGGCCGGCCCAGTTGCTTTAAGGTGGACCCCACTTGTTAAATGGGCGGCCGGATAAGAAAGTGGGCCCCACATGTCTTGCGGGCGGCCCTTTTGCTGTTGACCGGTCGAGTGCATTCGGCCCGGCCCGCATGCTTAGTGGGCCGGCCCGTTTAAATTTTGACCAGTCAACCTTAGAGGTTAGGCCCGGCCCACGTAACTAATGGACCAGCCCAGCTATATAGTTGACCGGTCAAATTAAGTCAGCTGGCCCGGCCCGCAAACTTAATGGGCCGGCCCGCTTAAGACGTGGCAGGCCTCGTGTGGGCCTACCATCTACCGGGGTTTCACCGGTTAACGCCGTTAAGCCGATTAACGGCGTCGCGTGTCGGTTGCATGATGTCGCAGTCAACGGGCTCCCGAAAACACTTGCGACGGTCCGATTTTCCGTGGCGGAAGGGCGCCCAAACGCGACGGACCAAAAAAACGTCGTAGGACTTTGCCTGACGCAGTTTGGACAACAAAACCCATATCGTCGGGTTAGGCCCATAGGCGACGAAAAATACCCCTTAGTGGACGATTTTGGGACGTTGTCTATCAGAACTTTTCTTGTAGTGAAAACACACTCACACAACCCAGATACAAACCAAATTGAACTCCCTTAGCTGGTTAGACTAAGCCAATAGAATCATCCCATGGAAGGACACTGTTGAAGGATAGAGGGATATGCAGAATATGATGGATGTATTATTGAGCCTCATGGGCGAGTATATATAGGGTACAAGACTTGGAGGCTAAGATAGCTATCCTAGAGATAAGGCAGGAGATGATTACAAATCATATACTACCAAATACACGTGTACCAAATATATCTCTAACACTCCCCCGCAGTCGTAGCGGTAGTGACGTGAACAACAGTAGCGTCGCGGACGGTCAGACTGGAGATAAACCGAAGTGGACCCCAGAAGGCTGACACTCCCCCGCAGTCGTAGCGGGAGCATCGTGGACGGAGTTGCGTCGCAGATGCTTGGACTGGAGAGGAGGCTGGTGAGGCGCAAGCGAGATGGTAGCCCTTTATGCCGATGTCGAGGTAGCCGAGAGCGTGGGTGCTGCAACCTTGGTCGAGGGAGCCGCGCGAGGGATTGCCGTGGTCGATGTCGTGGGCGGGTGCCGGTGTCGATGTAGCCGCAAGCGCGTAGTGCGCGAGGAGAGTGACGGAGACGCGTCGAGGCAGTCGTGGAGATGGTCGATGCCGAAGTCGATGCAGTCTGAGCCGTCGAGGACGAAGTGCAACCAAGTTTTGCCAGAACTAGGCGCACGTCGGGGACGAAGGCATACTCTGGTTTTGCCAGAACCGAGTACGCATAGAAGAACTCGGCGGTGACGCGGTCGAGGCAGTCGTAGAGGCGATGCCGAAGAAGACGTTGTCGAAGCCGATGAAGACGAGACGTCCGGCGCGAGTTTGCCAGACTCGGGAACGTGTCGGGGACGAAGGCACTTCCGGTGTTGCCAGTACCGGGCATGCGAGGGGCAGGGACCATCATGAACTTGTCGCCATGTCAGAGGGACTAGCAGAGGAGGCCTCCGGAAGCGTCGCGGTCGCAGATCGACGGAGAGATGCCGACGCTGCCCGCGGTTCTCGAAGTAGAGTAGCAGGTGGTGTAGACGGGGACGAGGCGATGACACGGGCGACGAAGTCGAGACAGTTGGAGACGTAGAAGGCGGCTAACCCAGCGGTGACCAGGGGTGGTCATGCTGGACGCCTAGACGGGCGTTGCGGTGGTCGGCGAGCCCAGCGCGACCTGAAGAGGTTGGCGAGCCCAGCGGCGACCTGGGGTGGGGGCGCGGCGGCGGTACACGAAGTAGGCGAGGGAGACCCAGCGGCGTGACGAAGACCATGCGCGGACGGAGGCGACCCGCGCCGAAGGGGCGGCGCTGTGGTGGCCTCGGACGTCGATGCGCGGGGGACGGCGAAGGTGACCGCGTGCGGCGACGCCACGGCCTGAGGGGCCGGCGTAGCTGCAGGGCGCGAGTCGGTGCAGCGGCGGGACGCCACCAGCGACGTACGCGCCTCGGAAGGCGCGTCGTTGGCTAGCAGCGTGGACCAAAGGCGGCGGCGCTGCGACCCGAAGGGGCGACGCAGCGGCAACCCGATGCTCGATCGGTGGTAGGCGCGTGCTCGGGGACGTGCTTGGCGTTGACATGCGCGGGGTCGGTTGATCAGACCGACGGCGGCACGATACGCGCCATAGCATGGACGACGCGCAGATCGAAGTCGATGGCGGCGTTGTCGATGAAGTCCCGGTCGATGGCGACGATGACGGACAGGCGATGGAGACCGCGCGAGCAAGAACAGCCTGCTGCGATGCACGTAGGGGCGCCCCGTGTGCGGCGCGTGCGGCTGTGCCGTGCGGTTGATGGCCGGTGCAGGTCGATGCCGTTGTCGGAGTAGAGGCGCAAGAGGACGACGGCGATGGGCGACTCAATCCGATCAATGATCGGTAAACCAAAAAGAAAATGCCGGTCGAGCGATCGGCGGAGCAAAAAGAAAACCAATCTACGGATTGGAAAAAAAAGACTCGAGGGCAGCGGATCAACGGATCGGCGAACGAACCCTCATACGGATTGCGCGGCCCCCGGAGTAGATCATGGAGATCGATCTCCCCGGGGGCGGCGCGGCGCGGAAGCTTGGGCGGCGGCTAGGTCAAGGAGCGTGCCGCTCTGATACCATGTTGAAGGATAGAGGGATATGCGGAATATGATGGATGTATTATTGAGCCTCATGGGCGAGTATATATAGGGTACAAGACTTGGAGGCTAAGATAGCTATCCTAGAGATAAGGCAGGAGATGATTACAAATCATATACTACCAAATACACGTGTACCAAATATATCTCTAACAGACACAAAGGTAGAATCCATGGGGTGAGAGATTGTTATAGGAAACAAACCCTAGAACATGAATGAAATAGTGGATGCACTAGAATCATTCATGAAGAAAGTTGGATCCACAAGAGTAGCCTTGATTACATAGGATTTAGGGATCCCAGAGGTATGTGAGACAAAGCTCAAGAGTAATCTCAAATCTTAGTCTAACCCTAGCAAATGGGGATACGTGAGCACATATAGCCCAGATTTAGTCAAGGGTAGTTTGGTAAAAGTGTTATTTAAGTTACAACCACTCAGAGTGATGATCAACGGTCCAAATTTGCGCTCAAAATGCATGGGGCGGTAATCTCGGCGGTACTACTGGTGAGATTACCGGTAAATTAAGCATTTGGTGCGAAAACCTACTGGGAGCCCGGCGCGTGAGCGGTACTTGGGCCGGTACCAAGGGTGGTGGTATCGGCCAGCTCTCGACGGTAGTACTGGCCATGGGTGGCTGGTAGTAGCGGTCTTAGCCTGGACCAGGGAGGTGACGTGGAGGTCCCTGGGGGTAGTACCGGCCATGGGGGCCGGTAGTACCGGTCCTACCCTAGCGCGCGGGGATGACGTGGCCTCATGCTGGTGGTACCGCTCCTCCATGGCCGGTGGCTGTGGCTGGTACCACCGGCCTCTCTCCTTCTTCTCTTCCTTTCTCTTCATCTTCTTCTCTTCCTTTCTCTTCTTCTTCAATGAACACAACTAGTTGCTCCTTCCGCGGTATTTCTCGAGGCTCGTACCTAAGCATGCAAAGAACACCAACATGAAGTAGTATGCCATTCAAGTGTGTGTTGAGATTGAGGGTAGAGAGGAGAGGGCTCAGTGTCATCGGTCCACTTAGGGGACTACTTGACCTTAATGTAGTGTCGTCCTTAGGCGGGACTACATCACCATCTGTGAGTAGCTCCGACGGCCTCTTATCTCTGCTCACGCCTCGGCAGCTACCCAGACGGGCGGTCAACCTTTCTCTCTCGCCCGCTCTTTTCGGCACCCAACGCCGTTGTCGACCCGCTGCCAGCTCGTGGCCGAGCTCCCCTCTTTCATCTGGTAAGACCAATCAATTGGCCGAGCTCCCGTTCTTCTCATTGATTCACCTCGCTGAGATTTCATGCCAATTAGAACGTATATAAACCGGCGGTATTTATAAACCATTTTATTTTTATATAAACCGGCGGCATTTATTGTAAACGATGTGGTACTATTGTGCATGTGATAGGGCAAAGGTGTCCGATCTTTCGATGAGATGTGGATAAATCGATTTGTTGGTGGAGTTCGTGCTTGACGATCTGACTACACATGCAAAGCTCGTGCGCCAATGCAATCGCTAGGACAATCTCCAGGAGTTACTGATCTTGTGGGAGCACGATCAGCCTGACCAGCAAAGGTCTTAATTCCTACCTGAAATCGAGAACAAGTAAGAACTAAAGATGCAATCAGAATATTGCGAATAGAGATGAAAGCTTGATTGATAATGGTGGGATTCCGAATAGTCGGTCTTGTTCTGGGCGTTGGCCTCAAAAGAAGTACACGAAGTTGCAGCAATTGGCTAACTTTTAATCTAATCAAAATCCAAGTTCTAATGACGGCTACAGAGGGATATATGGGGGAAGTGAAGGGATTTTCGTCCAACCAGCTAGGGTTGGCCAAAAACACCCTAAATGGGCCTTCCTCCACTTATATGGCCTCTTAAAATCCCCTAAAATACCTAATCCGAAAATACATGGGCCTGGCCCATTAAATAAGGTGACGCAGCACCAAAAATAACTCTTGGACGAATTTCATGATGGGAAACTTGTAGAATTCGTCCAAGCATCGTTTCTTCATTATGGTGGCTTCAATGTTCTGAAATCTCCACTTGGGGCGTCCTCTTGAATCCTCACATGTTTGCTGCCATCTCCTCCATGTGTGATCATGCTCCAATGCTTGTCCTCCTCATCCATGCTAGGACCATCATTCCTAAGAGTAACAAACACATCTGATATAGACAGCATCATATTCTCATATACATGAGGAATAGTTCCAAGAAACGAAAGTAACTGATAGTTAAGTTGCTTGGCACGAGCTCGAGTGATTGGTCCTTGTATTTGTGTGGCTGTAGGTACAACGGTTGCATTAATAGATGGCGGTTCAGTTGTCGTGGACGACCAGGTGCAGGTTGTTCGACCTCCTCGCCATCCAGCACGTTCTCCTCAACCTGCTCGTCATCGTCCCCTCCATAATCATCGTATCCTTGATCAGAAGGCGCGTCAGCTGCGGCTGCTGCAGCAGGAGCGGTACCCGCACGAGGAACACAGCGCGCGCGTCGTCGCACGTTGTCGCGAGGTTGCGGTAACCGAGACAACACCTCCTGGAACTTGGCGTCGAGCTTGGAGTTGAAAGCTGTCTCGAGGCCATCCAGCTTGTCCAGCGCGTCGGTGAGTTTGGCGTCCACGTCACTAATGCGCGCATCGACTTCGCGTGCATGCCCGCCCAAAAGGTGGGTGAAGTGAGCATGCAACTCCTCACTCGTCATCTTGGCCGGGTCAACAGCGGCCAGTGTAGGTCCTGACATGGTTAGTACTCAAAAAGCACAAATGTATATGCCTACAAACTACGGAATAAGGTGGTTCACGCGCAATTCGTCAAGCAAAATACAAAGCTCTTACAAGTTCTTACCAAACAGGAGGAAGGTGATATGGCAACCAACAAGGATCCGCGTCTAGATTGCCAAAGCGATTGCCAGGTGTCGATACACTGCACGTGGAGAAATCTGTGGAGCTCTGGGAAGGCAAAGTATAGTGATATGGTGGCACAATAATCAAATCAGCGATGCAAATTGAGGAAACGCTCAACGAAGGTACTGTGCTGGTCCTAGGCTAGATCGTATTAGAAGCGAACTAAATCACCAACGAGTCAAAAGCAAGAGACAGCGAAACTGGCGCTGGAGGATAGAGGCACCTACGGTAAGGCGCTCAGTTTTTTTTTTTTTTTGACTCTACCCTGGTGACATAGGCACCCCAAATGGGCCTGCCATAGATAGTACCCGGGATTTACTGAAGGCCCACTATCCGAAGAATAAGAAGATTCGGGAGCCCAAGGTGTATTAAGGAAAGCTAGAGTTGTAATAGGAAGTGTTATTTGTAATCTGGCGGGATGAGTTAGAAACCGTCCCGGACTCGTAACTTGTACAATACGAAACCCTCGGCTCCACCTCCTATATAAGGGGGAGTCGAGGGACAAAGAAAGGATCGAATCTCGTCAACATAACCCTAGTTTTCATAATCGCCGAGTACTTTTCGCCTAAACCTTCGAGATCTACTTGCCCTCTACTTCTAGCAAAACCCTAGTCTACAATCTGTAGGCATTGACAAGTTAATCCTTTGTCAATTGGCGCCGTCTGTGGGGATTAGAGGCTGCAAGGATCTGATCTCGATGGCACGTTCAAGATCTTCGACATCGTCAACAGCAAGCAACGCGATGGATCGAGGTAACAAGGGAAAAACTGATCTATTCAATTTTATTCCTCACCCGCCCTCCCGTATGGATGCATGTGCCTATCTGGAGGAGCCCATCGTCATGACGTTCGGAGAATTCCGATTTGGCGTCAACAAGGAAGGATCCTACCGTCTCGAAGTTCCGATCTCGTCGGAATTGTCAGCGGTCGACTCCAACTTTTCGTCGACTGACGAGGAGTTTTCGTCGACATACTTCGTCGACAACAAGGCAAGCGGAAAGCTCGCCAAGATCTTCAGCAACACATCCTTCGAGTCATCTGCGGACTCCTTTATAAGCAGCGACTCCGACAGCGTCGACAGCTTCAACTTCATCGACAAGTCTGCTGCCATCGGAAAGGTCTTCACCACTCTATATGATGGTGTCACCAGTCCCGACAAAAATCAATACACAAAATATCATCAGATCTATGTGATAGAAGGGGCAGGCGCATCAGACCCGCAAACATCAGAGGCTTTCGACGAATTGGGAAATCCATACGTCGATCCCGCTGATCTCAGACATGGTCTAGGCACCAAATATCCTGGATCCACAACTCGCGCAAGAGTACAGCTCCCGCAAAGCGCGTGGGATAGGGCCGCGAAAGCCATGGATGGTTCAGAACCTATGACCAACACCGCTACGCACAAGAACTTCAAGCATATCAATATAGACTTGCTCGAGTAAGCAGAGAGTTGGAAAAACAGACAGCATCCTTGAATAGGAGAAAAGAAGCAGCTTCTGCATCAAGCAGACGCCGAGCAGATTTAAGTCGACAATCTAGAACTTCGGGAGATAGTCACAGAGAAGCTCGGAGGAGAGCAATGTCTCGGTTGCAAAACATACCCGAAGCAGAGAGAGGAAACATAATCCAAAATCTCGACATGTCCTTTATGTCGATCGATGAAAGAGGAAATATCATCCCAAAAACGCCAGAGGCAGGTTACATGGCAACACAAGCTTACATCTTGGCATCCAGACCACCTGCTGGAGACCCGAGAGAACCATTGTTTAATATGGCGATGGCCGGAGTAGGAGTTATGGGAACAGCGTTTGCAACAACGCCTCCCGAAGAAAATCCTAGGCAAAATAGTCCACGACACACCGCAGCAGTTCAAGACCCACCAAGAGCAAGTGGAGCAAGAGACACAGCAATCCAAGTAAGGGTGGACAGAGCGCGACAAGAAAGGAGGGACCGTCAGTACTCGCCAGAGCTTGCTGACGAAGATATGTGTGGGCTCCGTGCTTTACGAGAAGAGTGCGAAAAACTCGAGTCCCAAAAGGGTTCAAGTTACCCGAGAATTTCAAGAAGTTCGACGGCCTGCAAGATCCCGAGGATTGGCTCGTAGATTATCTCGAGATGGTGAAACTGGTAGGAGGAACCAGAGCAACAGCTATGCAAAGTATCCAAGTTCACCTGAGTGGTGCCGCAAGATCTTGGATAAAGAAACTCCCCTTGAACTCCATCGACAGCTGGGAAACCTTTGAGGACATCTTCGTGAAGAACTTCCGATCCACCTGCAAAAAACCCGCGTCGTTGGAAGAATTACGAGCGTGTCGACAAAAACATGACGAGTCGATGAGAAAATATATACAGCGGTGGAACATTATCAAAAACTCGGCAGAAGACATATCTGACGAGAGGGCAATAGATGCGTTCGTGGCAGGAATCCGACGAGCAGACTTCGTCGAGGACTTGGGGAGAACTAATCCCAAGACAATCTCAGCGTTGATGGAAATCGCTAATAAGTGGGCAGATGGAGAAGACGCAATATACAACAAGCGACACAGGTCGCCAGAGGAAGATCGTGGTCGAAATTATCAAAATAGAAGGCGATTTTCTCGCCAGTTCTACAACAACGATGCTCCCGGCCATATATCGGCTGGTTTTCGGGGAAACCCTGGAGGAAATAGTCGAGATGATTATCAAAGGAGCAACGAGCAACAAGGCGACAATAGAGGTGATTTTCGCGGCAACAGACAAAATAGTGGACAAAGGATTCAAAGACCTTACGTGTCTCCCGAGGAGATGATGAACGGTCCGTGTCAAATGCACTTTTACCTCGACAACAATGGAAAGAGGCAGTCGGGACATCTACAGAAAGATTGCCGCAATTTTCAAGCAATGCTGCGAGCCGCAGGAATCGCAAACGCTCAAGCAAGTAACAGAAATCCTCGGGAGCCAAGGAGCGAGATTTTATTCAAAGGATTTTATTGGCGCCGTCTGTGGGAATTAGAGGCTGCAAGGATCTGATCTCGCCAAATATCAGCAGGACCTGAAAAACTATCACAGTCGACGATTGCGGCCAAGGTCTTTTCAAGTTGGTGACTTAGTTCTGCGGCTCAACCAAAAAAGTCACGAAAAACTCGAATCACCATGGCTTGGACCCTACATCGTCACAGAAGTAATCGAAGGAGGAGCATACAGAATCAAAGACAAGAAGACAGGGATTGACGAGCCAAATCCCTGGAATGTGGCACAGCTCAGGCGTTTCTACGCCTAGGTGTCGAAAATATAGTCCTTTGTAAAGCTTCAATGTACTGAAACGCCCACGAGTTTTCAGACGCACTCTTTTCCTTTTTCGGGGCACCGAGTGGGGCCGGGAAAGGTTTTTAATGAGGCGGGCTCGTGGTGCTGCAATATAATAAAGATAGTGGAATTATATATCTTCTTCTCGACAAGATCAGGGTCTTCCCCTACATGATACAATATATATATAAACACAGTATCGACAAATGCAAAAGAAGCATCCGGCCTTGGTAAAAATACCTCGCCAAAATAAAAAGAGATATCGACAAAATAGTGATCAAACAAAAGCTCGGGGGCTTACACCCGTACAAAATAGTACACAATGTATATTATCTTGCCTTGGGACAACTTCGCATTATAATACACAAGATATTGCAATCAAAACGCCCGGGGGCTTGGCGATAAAAATAAAATACAATGACTTTACAATATAGCTGGTCTATACAGGATATAAATCTCGGCAAAAGTTTCGCCTTCAAGAATTTCCCAATATATTATCTATGGTTAAGTGCTCGTTATTTACAGCACGAGTACTATGCTCAGCATAGCTGCCCTTCACGAAGAATTCGGAATCCATCCGGAGAAGTTCATCCATCATATCTTCGGCAACAGGAGTAACAATGTCATCATATTTGCCGAAGTTTCTTTTCCTCTTCGACATCTTCTCCAGGCACTTCGGGACAACTTGCCCCAACTTCGGGTAGCAAATTTTTATCATGATCATCGCAAATCTTGCGCGCAGCTAGTTGGGCTCGTACAAAGTCGTGGATGCGAGGAGCATCTCGAAATTTGTCCATCAACGCAGGAAGGGTCTCTGGCATTTTATTGCGAGGAAACATGGTACCATACACCAGAGACAAAGTCCTTGTACAGAAGTCAAGATATTCGCGAACCTGAAGTGCACGATCTTGAAATCTCACGATTTGGCGGGTCCGCTCAGGTGTACCCCAAAAAGTCGATCCGTGTTCATGTGCAAGCCGAAGGAGAACATTGGAACGAGCCTCGACACGTTCATCTTCAGTTACAGGATCCAAAAAAGCACCTATGGTTTCATAAAACAATTCAGTGGGCAATGAGGAGGCAAGCAGCAAAGGAAACGAAGAAGCGAGATAAAGACAATGAAACTTACCCGCCATATCCAAGCTAGCATCTGTTAGCATGCAGCATAGAATTCTCTCGAGATGCCGCGGCTTCAGCAACAGCAGCATCCCTTTCAGCCATGGCATCCTGAACTTGTTGAAGCGCAACTTTCTCCCTTTGTGAAGATTCTCGAGATTGTTCCATCAGCATAAGCGATTGTTTCTTCAAGGACTGAAGTTGTTGTCGAAGTTCTTGCAAGTCTTCCGACAAAGGTATGCTGGAAGACCCTTCAAGGAAATTGTCGTTGTTTCTTACTTTCTTCGACAAAGAAGACGCGGGGGCAGCATCGGGAGGAGAAGAATTTGTTGAGTAATTATCAAAAATCAACTGGAACAAGAAAAACTCCGAATCAAAGATAGCACCAAAAGAAATTTCATTGATTGCAGAATATTTACATAGCCATTACAAAAGAAGTTCTCCTAGGGGACTGGTAGAGAATTTGTCGCCAAGACCAGAATGGCGACAACAACAAAAGAAGTACAGAAAGCAAAAACTAGACCTCCGGCCTTGAAGAGCTGGGAGTTGAAGATGGCTTAATCCCAAGATAAGCGAGGATCCTCTTCGTGTTGAGCTTTGCGGCCTTGATCAAGGATCGCCATTTTGTGTGCTCTATTTGCTCCGTGTCGCCAACTTTAGCCCAGTCAACAGTTTGTTGACTGTCAGCAACTAGGGCAACAGTGCTCTCCACGGCGACCTTCATGTTCTCATGGCGCATCTTCAGCCCAAGATCTTCGGGAGGATTAAAACACTTGGCAAGGCCAAGGAAAGTTGCGGGCTCCTCTTTCTTCGGGAAGAAGTAGGGGAAAAGCTTCGACAACCCCGCCCTGGCTTCATCCATGCCTTCACGTGCTTCCGTCCCATGAAACTCAAGGAACGACATGGCGTCAAGAAGAGCATCGTTGTCGGGATCCTCAAGTTCAAATTCTTGTGAGGTCCTATCTGACAACATAAAAATAGAAATTTTTGTCAACAAATAAGTGCGAAAAAGGAAAAACCAAAGAGTATACAAATGGTGCAAATGCTTACCGACAAAGCGACGACTTTGTGTCTTCATGCGTTTGATGATCGCCGCTTCGCGAGCAGACTGAGCAGTTATATGATCACTCAGTGAAGTTTCGGCATCGTGAAGTCTCTTTCGGAGATCTTCGACACCAGCAGCATCAGCCTTGGCCTTGTCAGCCTCTGCTCGAGCACCAACAGCATTTGACTCAGCTTCTTTGCGAGCCTTTTCACTTTGCTCTAATTGCTGAGCAAGTGTGTTGGCACGTTCATTGGCTTCCGCCAGTTTTTCTACCAAGGAAGATAAATATAGTTAAAACCCTCGACAACAAAAGAGCAAAAGAAAAGAAGCAACAGGAGTAAAGCATTACCTTCAGCTTTACTAGCATATTCACGGTACCCGACAAATTGGGTACCGATGCGAAGAAGATCCTTTATCAAAGGCTGTTCAAAAAAGGGAGGATAGAAGGAAATGGCGGTATGAGAAAAATATAATGGTACATAGAAATCAATAAAAGCAAATATAAACAATGACAAGGAAATCAAGAACTTACATCCTCCAAAAGAGGGTTAGAGGAGCTACTCAATTGGAGAGTAGGCTCCGTGATGATCGCCGTCTTCGCCCTTTTCGACAAAGGGGCTCGGGGGCTTGGAGGAGGAGTAGCAGTGTCGATGTTCTGTCGAGGAGGCGAAGTTTCCTCTCCAACTGCCGTTTCCGAGGCAACTAATGTATGTGACGTGCTCGTGCGAGCAGCCACAACAGCAGTTGGTACTTCTTCTTCATCATCGCTACGAGCAAGTGCCGACGATATATAAAGCAAAATAGACAAGAATCTTCGAGTACAAGTAAGCAAGAAAAAGGATACTTACGAACTGATGAGAGACTCGAGGTATGGATCATAGCCGGCCTTCTGGTGCGAAGGAACAGCTTCGTCAACTTTGGAGGTGCCGGAATCTTCGACATCATCCCTTTTCCTTTTGTTCCTTGGAGAAACAGCGGGAGGAAGAGATTGTGCCGACGGAGTGGCTTCAGAGACATCCTCTTTTTTTGCAGATTTTCGAGATTCTGCGGGTTCATTTGTGAAGGAGGGGGCATCTGGGTTATCATCAGAGACAACAGCCCTTTCTTCGACCTCCCCACCTTCAGGAAGAGGAGGTAGTGAAACAAGATTTGGATGATCCTGTATAAAAAGAGGGAAAGTTTGTCAGAAGTGAATAAATACACAAAAAACAAGGCGATAAACAAATTACACGACAATATTTACCTTGGGAAGCGCATGGGCGGCGCTGTATGGCTTTACGCGGCAAGTGGATGGGATGGAGTCTTTCTTCTTAAGGGAAGAAATCTTACGGATAAGTTTATCCAAATCCTTGACTTCCAAATTCGTCGACAGGCGATCTGCGTCTTCATCGCCGGTGTAATTCCAGAAAGGGTTTTTGCGAGCCTGAAGAGGCTGCACCCTAGTTCTAAGGAAGTATGCAGTAATCTGGATGCCTGATAATTCTTTTCCACGAGTATTTTGCAACTCATGGATACGAGTCATCAGGGCCTCTGTCGAAGTCCTTTCTTCCTCGGTAGCTGCGTCCCAAGAACGGCGACGAAGGATTTTTCGGCACCGTCAAAAGGAGGAATATTATCCTCGAGGCAGCCATCGTTTTCTTCGCGAATGTACAACCACTTCTTGCGCCATCCTTGAACGGAGTCGGGGAGTTTGACGTCGAAATAGTTGACAGAGGAGCGAACGGAAATAACAACGCCGCCTATATTATAGGCGACATTGGCAGAGCCATTACGGCGACAAAAGAAAATGCGCTTCCATAATGCCCAGTTAGGCTGGACACCAAGGAAGGCCTCGCAAAGAGTGATAAAGATAGAAATATGAAGGATAGAGTTGGGTGTGAGGTGGTGAAGTTGGAGACCATAAACATAAAGAAGTCCCCGAAGAAAAGGATGAATGGGGGTGGAAAGACCACGGATAAGATGATCAACGAAACTTACCCGATAACCCATTGGAGGGGATGGGTAGCTCTCTTCGCTGGGAAAGCACACAGCTTTGGGCTTCTTGGTAATCCCCAGTTTCTTCATCAGGTTGAGGTCTTGGTTGGTGATCTTGGACCTCTCCCACTCCGCCGCTCCAGATCCGCGGCGGCCATCGAGGAGTCAGGTGTCTGTGCCTGGTTAGACGACGCGGTGGCATCAACAATGGCAATGGCGAGTAGCTGCGAAGAGAAGAGCTTTGGCAGCACTGGAGCGCAAGGGGAGATTTTAGGAGAGCAGAGAACGGCGCGAGCGGAAGTGCTCGAGGAAGAAGAAGGAGATCTTATATAGAGGTGCGGTGAACCGACGGAACCGTTGGATGAAGAAAGAATGCAGGAGATGATTACCACGTGGCAACAAGGGCAAATTAGTATTTCAACATTGACGAGGTTACAGAACGTGCGCCAGGAAAAGCGGAGGACGTGTGTCCCCCACTTGCACGACGTGTCAACGTGGTGTGAACAATGGACCCACAAGGCAGAAAAAATCCCGATTATTGACAGAGATGAAGAGAATTTGACAAGGGAAAATATGTCGACAAGAAAAAAAAAAAGAGAATGGCGACAGGGTTAAATATTCGAATACTCTTGGAGCCTTTGATCAAATACAAGTTTTTGCCCAAATGCTCGGGGCTACTTTGAAAAAATAGAAAATTTCGAGTATGACAATATAGCAATGGCGAGAGCCTATGACCAAATTCAAGAATTTGTTCATAGCCTCGGGGGCTACTCCCATCGGGAGCGCTGGTCGCGCACCCGATAAATATAAAAAAATCGAGAAGGATCATAAATATAGCGGCAAAGGATGCTAATCTGTGGAGCCTACACCCAAGCACAAGTTCTTGGCTGTAGCCTCGGGGCTACTCCCATCGGAACGCTGTTCGCGTGCCCGATGAATTTGATCAGAAATAAAGAAAAAAAGTGATATTTCGAGTTACACAAATAACTCTACATATACTCCCATCGGGAAGACAAAATAAAGTCATAAATATGACTCAATAAAATGTGCTATTCCAAAGGCGAAAAGCACTCGACAATATATTCTCGAACGCCAAAGTTGCGATCAATTTCTGAATGCCGCAAATTTGCGAAGGTAAGACCCCAGATCCGTTCTCGGGCGTGGCATCGGAAGCGCTCTGCTACTTTTATCCGTATCAAGATACGAAGAAAAATCCTAACGGACGCGTTAGGTACCCGATAAATTTGACTGGGACTCGACAGAATGGTAAGACCTTAAGCGGCACCTGTCGAAGTTTACACTATCCCGAGATCATGTCCGGGGACGTGATCTTGAAGTAGGTTTTTGCGGATTGCCACTAGAGCAGTTAACTAGTACCTGATCCGTCAGATGAACTAGCCCCAACTACCATTATCCCTGTACAATATAGAATTTTATGTGAAGTGTGAATAAAAGCTCTCGAACAAAAATAAACGGGAGAGATTTTCCCGACTCTACGATTCAAGCAAAATCTCGGGGGCTACCGACATAGGCACCCCAAATGGGCCTGCCATAGATAGTACCCGGGATTTACTGAAGGCCCACTATCCGAAGAATAAGAAGATTCGGGAGCCCAAGGTGTATTAAGGAAAGCTAGAGTTGTAATAGGAAGTGTTATTTGTAATCTGGCGGGATGAGTTAGAAACCGTCCCGGACTCTGTAACTTGTACAATACGAAACCCTCGGCTCCACCTCCTATATAAGGGGAGTCGAGGGACAAAGAAAGGATCGAATCTCTGTCAACATAACCCTAGTTTTCATAATCGCCGAGTACTTTTCGCCTAAACCTTCGAGATCTACTTGCCCTCTACTTCTAGCAAAACCCTAGTCTACAATCTGTAGGCATTGACAAGTTAATCCTTTGTCACCTGGTGCTAGAGGGTTGAGGTCTCTATGGTCGGGCGACCTTTTTTTTTTTGGATTTTCTTGGCGCTAGACCCTAGAGGTCTCTATGGTAGGCGGTCATAAATTTTTTTTTCCCGGCTCTACTTGGCCCTAGACCCTAGAGGTCTCTATGGTAGGGCGCCCAGAATTGTTTTTTTTTTTTGCAGCTAGACTGCTATAAGAATTCCGATGGAAAACGCGAAATTGACCAAGAAAATGGATCTAAAACCCGAAAAAACTCTGAAACGGAGATGAAGAAAGACCCTACGATGATGGGAAGAAAAGGGGCACAACAAGGAGTTGATGGCAGATGTGGCGGAAGTGTATGGTGGCGGTGTTATGGCGAGGACTGCAAGCGGAGATGGTGCGGCGGCGACGTGACTACTATGACCAGAACTCGAAACTCTAGACGCTAAGACCAGCACGCGACACGACGATTGCAGACGAAGACTCAAAAAGCAAAAACTGAAAAGATCATGCAATGGCTTGGCAGGGGCTATGGGACGGATGATCTAATCTAACTTCTTTTTGGGGCTTTTTCTAGGTTATAGGTAAAAACAAATCTACACTAGGAAAACTGTAAATCTCACCGAGCAACCTGAAATCCGATACCACTTGATAGGGCAAAGGTGTCCGATCTTTCGATGAGATGTGGATAAATCGATTTGTTGGTGGAGTTCGTGCTTGACGATCCGACTACACGTGCAAAGGTCGTGCGCCAATGCAATCGCTAGGACAATCTCCGGGAGTTACTGATCTTGCGGGAGCACGATCAGCCTGACCACCAAGGGTCTTAATTCCTACCTGAAATCGAGAACAAGTAAGAACTAAAGATGCAATCAGAATATTGCGAATAGAGATGAAAGCTTGATTGATAATGGTGGGATTCCGAATAGTCGGTCTTGTTCTGGGCGTTGGCCTCAAAAGAAGTACACGAAGTTGCAGCAATTGGCTAACTTTTAATCTAATCAAAATTCAAGTTCTAATGACGGCTACAGATATATATGGGGGAAGTGAAGGGATTTTCGTCCAACCAGCTAGGGTTGGCCAAAAACACCCTAAATGGGCCTTCCTCCACTTATATGGCCTCTTAAAATCCCCTAAAATACCTTATCCGAAAATACATTGGCCTGGCCCATTAAATAAGGTGACGCAGCACCAAAAATAACTCTTGGACGAATTTCATGATAGGAAACTTGTAGAATTCGTCCAAGCATCGTTTCTTCATTATGGTGGCTTCAATGTTCTGAAATCTCCACTTGGGGCGTCCTCTTGAATCCTCACATGTTTGCTGCCATCTCCTCCATGTGTGATCATGCTCCAATGCTTGTCCTCCTCATCCATGCTAGGACCATCATTCCTAAGAGTAACAAACACATCTGATATAGGCAGCATCATATTCTCATATACATGAGGAATAGTTCCAAGAAACGAAAGTACCTGATAGTTAAGTTGCTTGGCACGAGCTTGAGTGATTGGTCCTTGTATTTGTGTGGCTGTAGGTACAGCGGTTGCATCAATAGATGGCGGTTCAGTTGTCGTGGACGACCAGGTGCAGGTTGTTCGACCTCCTCGCCATCCAGCACGTTCTCCTCAACCTGCTCGTCCTCATCCCCTCCATAATCATCGTATCCTTGATCAGAAGGCGCGTCAGCTGCGGCTGCTGCAGCAGGAGCGATACCCGCACGAGGAACACGGTGCGCGCGTCGTCGCACGTTGTCGCGAGGCTGCGGTAACCGAGACAACACCTCCTGGAACTTGGCGTCGAGCTTGGAGTTGAAAGCTGTCTCGAGGCCATCCAGCTTGTCCAGCGCGTCGGTGAGTTTGGCGTCCACATCACTAATGCGTGCATCGACTTCGCGTGCATGCCCGCCCAAAAGGTGGGTGAAGTGAGCATGCAACTCCTCACTCGTTATCTTGGCCGGGTCAACAGCGGTCGGTGTAGGTCCTGACATGGTTAGTACTCAAAAAGCAAGGTATATGCCTACAAACTACGGAATAAGGTGGTTCACGCGCAATTCGTCAAGCAAAATACAAAGCTCTTACAAGTTCTTACCAAACAGGAGGAAGGTGATATGGCAACCAACAAGGACCCGCGTCTCCAAAGATTGCCAAAGCGATTGCCAGGTGTCGATACAGTGCACGTGGAGAAATCTATGGAGCTCTGGGAAGGCAAAGTATAGTGATATGGTGGCACAATAATCAAATCAGCGATGCAAATCGAGGAAACGCTCAACGAAGGTACTGTGCTGGTCCTAGGCTAGATCGTATTAGAGACGCGAGCCTAAATCACCAACGAGGTCACGACGCTGCACAAAAAGCAAGAGACAGCGAAACTGGCGCTGGAGGATAGAGACACCTACGGTAAGGCGCTCAGTTTTTTTTTTACTCTACCCTGGCGCTAGAGGGTAGAGGTTTCTATGATCGGGCGACCATATTTTTTTTTTGGATTTTCTTGGCGCTAGACCCTAGAGGTCTCTATGGTAGGGCGCCCAGAATTTTTTTTCCCGGCTCTACTTGGCCCTAGACCCTAGAGGTCTCTATGGTAGGGCGCCTAGAATTGTTTTTTTTTCCTCTACTTGGCGCTAGATCTAGAGGTCTCTATGGTTGGGCGCCCTTTTTTTTTTGCAGTTAGACTGCTATCAGAATTCCGACGGAAAACGCGAAATTGACCAAGAAAACGGATCTAAAACCCGAAAAAACTCTGAAACGAAGATGAAGAAAGACACTACGATGATGGGAAGAAAAGGGGCACAACAAGGAGTTGATGGCAGATGTGGCGGAAGTGTATGGTGGCGGTGTTATGGCGAGGACTGCAAGCGGAGATGGTGCGGCGACGTGACTACTATGACCAGAACTCGAAACTCTAACGACTCTAGACGCTAAGACCAGCACGCGACACGACGATTGCAGACGAAGACTCAAAAAGCAAAAACTGAAAAGATCATGCAATGGCTTGGCAGGGGCTATGGGACGGATGATCTAATCTAACTTGTTTTTGTGGGGCTTTTTCTGGGTTATAGGTAAAAACAAATCTACACTAGGAAAACTGTAAATCTCACCGAGCAACCTGAAATCTGATACCACTTGATAGGGCAAAGGTGTCCGATCTTTCGATGAGATGTGGATAAATCAATTTTTTGGTGGAGTTCGTGCTTGACGATCCGACTACACGTGCAAAGGTCGTGCGCCAATGTAATTGCTAGGACAATCTCCGGGAGTTACTGATCTTGCGGGAGCACGATCAGCCTGACCAGCAAGGGTCTTAATTCCTACCTGAAATCGAGAACAAGTAAGAACTAAAGATGCAATCAGAATATTGCGAATAGAGATGAAAGCTTGATTGATAATGGTGGGATTCCGAATAGTCGGTCTTGTTCTGGGTGTTGGCCTCAAAAGAAGTACACGAAGTTGCAGCAATTGGCTAACTTTTAATCTAATCAAAATCCAAGTTCTAATGACGGCTACATAGGGATATATATGGGGGAAGTGAAGGGATTTTCGGCCAAAAACACCCCTAAATGGGCCTTCCTCCACTTATATGGCCTCTTAAAATCCCCTAAAATACCTAATCCGGAAATACATGGGCCTGGCCCATTAAATAAGGTGACGCAGCATCAAAAATAACTCTTGGATGAATTTCATGATGGAAAACTTGTAGAATTCGTCCAAGCATCGTTTCTTTATTATGGTGGCTTCAATGTTCTAAAATCTCCACTTGGGGCGTCCTCTTGAATCCTCACATGTTTGTTGCCATCTCCTCCATGTGTGATCATGCTCCAATGCTTGTCCTCCTCATCCATGCTAGAACCATCATTCCTAAGAATAACAAACACATCTGATTTAGGCAGCATCATATTCTCATATACACGAGGAATAGTTTCAAGAAACGAAAGTACCTGATAGTTAAGTTGCTTGGCACGAGCTCGAGTGATTGGTCCTTGTATTTGTGTGGCTGTAGATACAACGGTTGCATCTATAGATGGGATGTCCTCATTAGCCAGATTCAATCGTTTGACTGCAAGTGCTTCGCTGATTTTTGTTACCAACGGATTTGGCTGCCCATTAGTTGATGCACGTCCGAGGGCCTTCGCTGATTTTTGTTACCAACGGATTTGGCTGCCGATTAATTGATGCACGTCCGGGACGAAGAACAGTCAGCGCGGAACAACGGTCTAAAAAATATTGTTGACGATTTTTTTTTGGCAGAAAGCTTAGCTTCTTTATTATAAAGTATAGAAACTTGTTAAAAATTTCCTAATAATTTAACAGCTATCATAAAATATAAATTAAGCCGGAACAACTACGAGGCCTATTTACATAGTCTTGTTCTACGTAAACCTAAAGGCCAAAAAAATAGCCTCCAGTAGGCTGGCTCATCTTCGATCAATTAAAGACCTATCAAGTCAGTCTCCTTGTAAAATACTTGGATTAGAAGTTGCAGAATTGCTCTTCTTGCAGAACTGAACGACCTAGTCCGGCTTGGTGTACTCAAGCAGCATGTGTGGGGACCTGTAAACATTTACCAATGTCCAGTATAAAACTTCTTCCACTTGTAGCTCACCTTCTGCCCGTGCTGCATAAATGCCTTCACAGATATCAAGCAACCTATGAAAGACCATCCTTCAGTAAAAAATTACAGTTCTAGCTATCCAAACAAAATTGCCTTGAGGTATGAGATGTGCATTGCATCAGGATTTTCTTGGCGACCCTCTTAAATTCAAACCAATACTAACTCCTAATATTAATAACAAAAAAAATAGTTACAGCCCAATAGTCTAATCAGATTAAAGTAACAACATACAACCAAAAGCTACAGGCAAAATGAAATTTGGCGATGTAAGATTGATTAACAGGGTTAACCAAATCAATATCCTTCCTTGATCAACTAACAGGAGTCAGACTCGTGTGAAACAAATTACAGTCTCTTCAGTGGCTTCCTGGACATATGCTAGGGAAAGGATGTGGCTGCTACCTTACAGTAGGAGATTTGCTGGAAATTGCTACTATACCATGGTAGAAAATCCAACTGTGGTGATCGTTTTTCCTTGTGGAATTTTAAAAATACTGCAGTAACTACAAAAGTAATCTATCACAATAATTTCTCCATTTTAATTTCAGCACATAACTGGTGCTAGGATGACGAAGAAAATAGATATGACTGATCTATATCTATATAATAACATAAAAAAGTATTGTTAGGTGGGAACTTCTAGTCTCAACTATACGAAATCATTTATTTTATTTTCATATTTCTCATCCAAGGGCTGCGCACAAGGTTAAGCCCACTTCTAATGACTCATTTATCAATTGCACAATTTATCCTAATAATAACAAACTTTCCACTTAATGCAAGTACTTGTCGCTCCTAACTTCTCTTACTAATTACTTCCAACAATGAGCTTGAAACTTCTTACAATGTTCCCTAGAAAAGCTATTGATAACCCTGTTTGTATTATTTTTCAGACTTTTAAGTTGGCTTATCGCCCATAACCACCCCAGTATTTCACAACAATTATAATGTACAGAATTTATAAGCTTTTCCTGTAAGAATGTAAAACATATCAATCGATTAGGCACAAGTTTCTATCCATAAGAACTAAACTATTTGTGCTATGATTTTGAAATGTTGAAGAATCAATCAACAATGTGCAAATACCGACCGAATATTCATATTAGTTGGTGCAACTATCAATCTCTTCCTATGGTTGGTTAGGAAAACACACAAAAATGAGAAATTTCACATAACATAACTATCATACCTGTCGCAAGATGGGAGATTCTCATAAGGTATCCTCATTCTCAAGTCTGAGCATTGCAGTCTAATAAATCTTGCAACAGCTAACACAAAAGTAATGTACAAACTCCATATGCTGAATTTGCTGAGTGTTTCACCAATAATGCCCTCTGAGCAGTAAAAGTACACATATAATTGTTAGCAGTAAACCAATGACAGCTAAATCAACTTTACTTTTACTAATACAACTGTAAACTTATAAAATATATTCACAAACACTCATGCTTGGGAGTGAACAAATGCAGCAAGAGCAAATAAGTAATTTGAGAAACATGATAGATACATACGAGGTGTCTCCTCAGACACGACAATTGCCATAGGACCATTCTGCCCTGGACAACCAGCCAAATCTGATGGGTTTGTATTGTAGAATGACCACCAAGGATAAGTGCCATTATTTAAGAGCAGTTCACCACTTACTGAATCTATCTGCACTTATGAACAGATAAAATTATTTTGCTTCCATTCAGATGGTAACAAGAAAACAAAAAGGCTACAGAAATATTGCATACCGATGACTCTAGTCGCCGCACTTCGCCTGATCCTGTAACCCGAAAATACCTAGGGTAAGCATCAGTTATCCTGAAGCTGTGCATAGATCCATTGAGCACTTGTTTAACATCATCTACACCTGGGCACTGCTCGACAGGTGATTCATATTTCACCAACTCCTTCCCTTTCGGTCTAGCTCTGAGAAAATCCCAATTTAAAATAAGTTCCATTTTTCCAAAATACATTTCTGTCTCCTCAAGGGATTGAACAAATCTGCTTTGAACTGGAGGAGGTACCAACCACATTGTAGATGCATCAGGTTGGCAACAGATTAGCTGAATGTCATCAACATTGTATGCCCCTAAATAATCTAGAGGATCAACATCATTATAGGCCTTCAAATACTTCCAAGGTATCTTTTCACAAGCAGTTGTTTGAAAAAAGGTTAACCTTCCACCAAGAGCCTTTATGTCAATCTTAACACTTACATCAATGATGGGATTGGCAATATTTGTGGGATTACCACTGCTGTAAATCTGAAATATAAATTTATGCACAGAATCAGCTTTAGACCACCCACGAGCTTATAAGAGTTGGTGCAGACACATGAATAAATATTTAATTGACTGAGGCTAATTTCAAACATTTCCACAAAGGAGAGGAGGGCATCAATAACAGAAAGCATGATCAACATATCCACAATCGTACAATGCGTGTATATCAGATTCTCAGTATGCAGCATCAGAATTTAAATTTACATTTACATATGGGAAAAAGCTGTTCTGAACCTTAGTTCATAGTACTACTAAGTTTCATGCACCAACCCGTAAAACCAAAACTCCGAACTGATGGAGAAAGTTGGGCAATCCACATATACTTCCAAACCCCCTCTCACATATGGGTCGATAAGGCCTAAATGCGAACAAAAAGAAGGGGGTAGGAGGGCGGCGGCGCCCTGCCTCGGCGGAGGAGGAAGGGGCTGGGGCTGCGCCGGTACTCACACGCCGGCGGTGGGAGCAGCAGGTCCTCTCACGGCCAGGTCGGAGGAAGGAGATGATTTCCTTCTATTTTTTTTTTAGATATTATTATTTTTACTTGGGCTGACATGTTGGACCCAGTCTACCTCAGCAAATTGCACATGGTTCTACCAGCCCAGCGCTAACAAATGGGGCTTGCTGTCAGTTTCGCTGTCAATTCAATCAACCATTTGCCCGAATTGCAAAATTCTTGGTAGATTTCGGTTCCCAAAACGTAAAGTGCTATCATTTCATAAATTTGAGCACCAATGTGGTAGTTTTATGCTATTCACTCACCCACGTCACTTACTCCCTCCTGCCCATATTATGTTCCACATAATTTTGCGTTCAAGTCAAACTTTGCAAACTTTGACCAAAATATAGATGATAATAAAAGATCTACTATACCAAATGCATATAATATGAAAATATATTTCATGACACTTGTAAAATATTAATTTTTCGTTGTATATGTTTATATTTTAATTAATATACATGGTCAAATTTTTCGTTCCTTAGAGCTAGGTTCAAAACCTCTGGGATAATCTTTCATATGTAATCAGGGCCTCTCTTGTTGAGATTTGGATACTTGTGTGTGAGATTCTAGTGCAACCCACTCTCTCTCAGACATCTGTGTTCATCTCCATCACCGATCTCTCAACCGGAATTCTACCTCACGGTCTCTTCCGGGTGATTCTATCGGCGTAGTCAATCGAGCCACGGGAGTTCAATAGATTTGTATCGGGTTGGTGTGCGTTTGTGTTCTTCGTGTGTTCCTCTTTCCCCTCCTCCTCTTTGGGTCAATTTCCTGAGTTTCGGCCAACCCCTTGACCCTAGGTCACATCATATGGTATCAGCAGCTCTTGGTTGCCATGAATTTCACCCCCCCCCCCCCCCCATCTCCAGAAAAATTTCGAAAAATCCCAAAAATAGCCCTAATTTTGCCTCTTGATGGATCCGCGATTTTGTTGATTTTTTAGTGGTTTTGGTCCATTGATTTCGTGTCCCTAATGTTGATATACTATTTCCCCCACTTTTTAGCCCTCAATTTCTTCCATTTCCATCATTTGGGTCGATTTTCGTTGGGTTTGGTGAAGAATAGCTCAAGAACAAGTCGTGGCCGCGTGGGGACGAACCAGCCGTGACGCGACCGGTACTACTGGCCACGCACCGCCGGTACTACTGGCCACGCCAGGCCGGAACCACCGCTGCCGCTACCTCCCGCAGCCGCACACCACCACCACGCCAGGCCGGTACCACCACCACCCCCGCACCGGTACCACCACCCATATACCACCGGCACAACTGGCCACCTCCCTCGGTACCACCGCTACCCCCCACCGCCGTCCAACACCACCGCAGCCCCACCACCGCTGCTCCCCCCACCGCCACTCCCCCCACCGCCGGCCAACAACACCGCTGCCCCACCACCACTACCGTCGCGAGCACACTAGTACCACCGCCGGCCTACCTCTGCAACCACCGCCAAGCTATTTTGACCTCATTGTTCTCTAACTTGTGTTTGTTTGTCCCGGTTTGAGTGCCTTGTTTGTGATACTAACCCGCAGCTCCGAAGCAAAGCGACGACAACCTCGGCAACCCGGACCTGCAACCGTACATTTGACTCCACCGCCATCATCGCAAGTTGGTGTTCATCGCCGCCCACGCATCTTAGGTATAACTTGAATTCCACCTTGTAGCCCCTCTTCTTCTTGCGATCTATCCCACCGAGCGAAGCTTATCGAGTGTTGCGAAAACATTGCACGAGGTCCCGACCGTGAGGGTGTGCGTTGTGTTAAGTAAACCTTATAAGCAAAGCTCGGGGCGGAAAGCAATTGCAAAGGCGAAGAGCATAGTGTGCTAGTAAAAAAAATAAAAGGGGGAAGTACAAGTGCCACCGACACAAAAGAGTTCGAAAAGCTTTTAACAAGCAAGAGAGATAGAGAAGAGACCTCATGCAAATCTTGGTGTTTCATCTCTTATGCAACCTAGCTATCGCCCCTCCTTGAGTTAGTGTGACAGCAAGCACCACCTTTGCTAATTGGTTGTTGTTTTTATTCCGCTCATTCCATGGTCGCACTAACCACCCCCCCCCCCCCACACACACACACACATCTCGTGTGTGAGTTCCACATCTTTTTCGTGTTTATAGTGATCATCGCTTTGACATTTGATTTTTGGATTTCACCCACTCTTAACAACAAACTTGACTTCGGATTTCATCTTTTGGCTTTTCACCACCCTTACCTATCCACTATATTTGCTCGCTTTTGCGTGTGTAACCCGTTACAAATTGGTTTTGCTTTCGGCTTAGTTGGTTGCCCCGATACTATCATACCAAGGTAAGGTTGCAAGGTAGTGCTCTTCCACTAACATCCACAACCTAGCTCTTGTCTTGACAACATACCTAGGAACGGAGAAGAAGCAAGGAAGGATGTCGTCCTCCACGACAACGAGAGGTTGGCTACCCAACACAATCTATGGGCACAACGCCAAGAGTTCAAGGAGCAACTCGCCTTGTTCGGGATGCGCATCGATGAGCAATATGAAGAAGTAGCACAAAAACTTCGTCGTCGTGAACCAAGACATGGCCCTCCTTCGCAAAGCCACAAACAACTGGATCGCCAAATGGCGGCCAACGATGCGAACATGGAGCATCGCATGGATAGCCTCGAGCGCGCCATCAACAACTTGGGTCACCGCCGCCGACACCGATCTACCTCATCATCAAGCTCTTCACAAGACTACTACTCCCATGACCGTCACGAGTCATCACACTCAAACTCAAGGCGAGGAGAACCTCATCGACATGTTCGACCACATGCGTGTCATCAACAAAAAGCACAACTCCATGACCGCCATCAACATGATCGCCATGCCCACCATGGGCATGACGACCAACCCCACAACAATGTCATCCTCAACATGGATCCGGTGCCTCATCGCGAACCACATATTGATGCTCATGATTAAGGTCACCAAGAATAACCTAGACGTGATCTTCGAAACCACCCACGGCACAGCAATCGGGGAAGAGGAAATTCCGAACGTGATCAAGACGAAGAAAGTAATCATGGACATCATTAAGAACTTCCACAACCTCGTTAAGATCGCCGCCAATACCATCATCGTGCACCAAGTGAAGCAAGCGTTCAAGTGCAACGCCAACCCAACTCCTCATCCACAACAAATGGTGAGAGAAGAAGGTATGCAACCTCGCCGACGGAACTTTGAGGATGAAGAAAACATGTATGGCAAGCTCAAGTTCAGCATGCCCAAGTTCAAGGGCGAAGATGACGCCGAAGCCTACCTCTCATGGGCGCTCAAGGTTGACAAGATCTTCAGCATCTACAACTACTCCGGTCCGAAGAAGGTGGCCATGGCATCACTTGAGTTTGAAGATTATGCCAACACTTGGTGGGAGCAAGTGGTCACTCTTAAGGGAAGAAAAGGGTGAGCCCCCCATTGACACTTGGGAAGAGATGAAGGAAGAGATGCATGCTCGCTTTGTGCCTTCTCACCACATGACCGACCTCTTCAACAAGCTACAAAAATTGAATCAAGGCACCAAGACCGTTGAGGAATTCTATAAGGAGATGGAGTTGACCATGATGCGAGCCAACATCCAAGAGTCCGAGAACCAAACAATTGCTTGATACTTCAATGGCCTCAACTACCCAATCAAGACGATTGTCGAGTTCCAACAATATTCAACCATTGTTGAGTTGGTTCACCAAGCTTCCAAGGCCGAGCGACAAGTGAATGAGGACATCAAGTACAATAAGACCAAGTCCTACTTTGCCTCCAAGCTCACTACAAGCACTCCTACAATAAGTGTGAAACCCACCTCTTCCTCAACAACATCGAAGCAACCAACCATCCAAAGTCACATGAAGCAACCGGCACCTTCAACCGCCTCTTCAAAAGCATCAACGGGACCTACCAATGTCACATGCTTCAAGTGTGGAACACAAGGCCACAAGTCTTTTGAGTGCAAGAATACCAAGGTTATGATCACATTGGAGAATGGTGGCATAGAGACCTTAAGTGAAGGAGAGTATGAAGCTCTCGTCCAAGCCGCCGTACCTAAAGAAGAAGAATATGATGAAGAAAGTGGAGAAGACCCCCTTCTTTGTGTGCATGACCCAAGTCCTTCACTTGTGGTTACAAGGGTGTTGACTACTCAACAACAAGCTATTGAAGACCAAAGGTGCAACATCTTCCAAACCCGTGACGGCATTGGAGGAAAGTCCATCAAAGTCATCATTGATGGAGGAAGTTGCCACAACTTAGCAAGCACCGAGTTGTGTGAGAAGCTCAACCTCACGCTCCGCAAGCATCCGCATCCATACCATGTCCAATGGTTGAGTGACAAAGGCAATGTCAAGATCCAACACACCATCACCGTCAACTTCAAAATCGGTCCTTATGAAGACACCATCGAGTGTGATGTGGTTCCTATGATGGTTTGCCACATGTTGCTTGGCCTGCCATGGCAATATGATAAGAAGGCTACGTCACTCCAATGTCTACACCTTCAAGGTCAAAGACAAGAAGTTTGAGCTTCGCCCAATGACTCCTAGCCAAATCATCGTGGACAATGTGAAGGCTTTAGCGAGGACACAACAACAAAAGAATCATGGTGGCTTGAGAGGTGAGCGAGTGATCCACCTAAAAGAGAGTGAGCGCTACAAGCCAAATATGAGTGAGATGAAGAGTGTTCTCATGGCCACGAAAAGTGAGTTGAGAGAAGTGCAAGACAACCCATCCACAATATTGCACTACGTGCTCATATGCAAAGGACCACCATCGGAGACTAACGACTTAACAACAATTCCTTTGTATTTGATGTATCTTTTGAAGGAGTTTCGAGGCATTAAGCACCGCAACGACCTCATA
Source organism: Lolium multiflorum (assembly GCA_030979885.1). Classification (NCBI taxonomy): domain Eukaryota; kingdom Viridiplantae; phylum Streptophyta; class Magnoliopsida; order Poales; family Poaceae; genus Lolium; species Lolium multiflorum. The sequence continues at coordinate 874,787 of JAUUTY010000324.1, read as the reverse complement.
CCCGGCGCTCCACTACCGAACCGTGCCGCCTACCGCACCAACCCCGAAGACACGAAGGAGATACAACGTCAAATTCAAGATCTTCTCGCAAAAGGGTATGTTCGTGAAAACCTTAGCCCATGTGCGGTTCCGGTCATTCTTGTTCCCAAACCGGATGAAACACAAAGGATGTGTATGGATTGTAGACCCATCAATGCCATTACCGTCCGTTACCGCCACCCCATTCCTCATTTGGATGACATGCTTGATGAGTTGTATGGTGCCACAATATTTTCGAAAGTTGATTTGCGTAGTGGTTTATCACCAAATTTGCATGGCCATTGGTGACGAATGGAAGATGTCATTCAAGATCAAGCTTGGTCTTTATGAATGGCTTGTCAGGCCGTTTGGTCTTTCCAATGCTCCTTCTACATTTATGCGTCTTATGAACCATATCTTGAGACCTCTTATTGGCAAAAGTGTTGTTGTGTATTTTGATGATATTCTCATTTATAGCAAGAATTTCGAGGACCATGTTCAACATGTGAGAGAAGTCTTATGCATCTTACGCAATGAGAAACTCTATGCCAATCTTCCAAAATGCAGTTTTGCACAAACAAGTTGATCTTTCTTGAATTCGTTGTTTCCTCCAATGGCATTGAAGTGGATTTTTCGAAAGTTGAGGCTATTTATAATTGGCCTACGCCAACCACCGTTGGCCAAGTCCGAAGTTTCCATGGCCTCGCCGGTTTCTATCGTCACTTTGTGAAAAACTTTAGCACCATTGCTTGCCCCTTAAATGAACTAAGAATGTTCCGTTTGTTTGGGGCAAGGCACAACAAAATGCATTTGATGAATTGGAAAAGAGACTTACCGAGGCACCACTCCTTGTTTTACCAAATTTTGCAAAACCTTTGAGATTGAGTGTAATGCAAGTGGACTTGGCATTGGTGGTGTACTTATGCAAGACGGAAAACCCGTGGCATATTATAGAGAAAAGTTAGACGGTGCTCGTCTAAACTATCCTACATATGACAGGGAACTTTATGCATTAGTTCGTGTCCTTGAAGTTTAGCAACATTATCTTTCGCCAAAAGAATTTGTTATTCACTCCGACCATGAGTCTTTGAAATATTTCAAAAGTCAAGCCAATTTAAACAAAAGGCATGCTAAATGGGTTGAGTTTATTGAGTCTTTCCCTTATGTAATCAAATACAAAAAGGGAAAGGACAATGTAGTCGCGAATGCTCTTTCCCGCAAGAACGATGTTTTGCTTACTCGCTTGGATTTTCATGTGTTGGGTCTTGATGAGATAAAGGAACTTTACCCCATCGACACATTTTTTGGCCCCATTTTTGCCAAGTGTTCCATTGAAAAAGGATTTGATGATTTCCATTTGCATGATGATTTCTTGTTCAAAGCTAACAAAATTTGCATACCCGAGTCTTCTCTTCGAAAGTTTCTTTTGCAAGAGCCACATGGAGGTGGACTATGGGACACTTTAGACGCGACAAGACTCTTGCCATGCTCTCCACCAATTAATATTGGCCCAAGATGAAGCGAGACGTCGAACGACTATGCAATCGTTGCACCACGTGTTACAAACTAAGTCTACCACAAACCCCTATGGCCTTTACACCCCTTTACCAATTCCATATGCTCCTTGGTCCGATATTAGCATGGATTTCGTACTAGGCTTACCACGCACTAGATATGGTCATGACTCCATTTTTGTTGTCGTTCATCTTTTCTCTAAGATGGCTCACTTTATACCATGCAAGACCGACGATGCTTCACACGTTGCTACTTTGTTTTTCAGGGAAGTCGTTCGTCTACATTGGACACCCGCAAGCATTGTCTTGGATCGAGATGTCAAGTTCATGAGCTATCTTTGGAAGTCGCTCGTGGCCAAGTTCGGAATCAAGCTCTTGTTTTCATCATCCTCACACCCACAAACGGATGGACAAACGGAAGTTGTTAATCGTAGCCTCTCCACTCTACTCCGAGCACTCGTCAAGAAGAACTTGAAGTCTTGGGAAGAATGCCTCCCCAATGCGGAGTTTGCATACAACCGAGCAAAGCATTCAACAACATTACGAGTCCATTCATGATCGTCTATGGCTTTAAACCTTCAACGGCACTCGACATTCTACCTCTACCACTTCATGAGAGAACCAACATGGACTTCGATAAGCGCGCCCTCAACATGAAGAAACTCCATGAAGACACAAGGGCAACAATACAAGAACATGTACTTCGCCAAGCTACAAGATCTTCCTTGGATTTGTTGTTTCCTCCAATGGCATTGAAGTGGATTCTTCGAAAGTTGAGGCTATTCCTAATTGGCCTACGCCAACCACCGTTGGCCAAGTTCGAAGTTCCATGACCTTGCCGGTTTCTATCGTCGCTTTGTGAAAGACTTTAACACCATTGCTTGCCCCTTGAATGAACTAAGAAGAATGTTCCGTTTGTTTGGGGCAAGGCTCAACAACATGCTTTTGATGAATTGAAAAAGAGACTTACCGAGGCACCACTCCTTATTCTACCAAATTTTGCAAAAACCTTTGAGATTGAATGTGATGCAAGTGGACTTGGAATTGGTGGTGTGCTTATGCAAGATGGAAAACTCGTTGCATATCATAGCGAAAAGTTAGACGGTGCTCGTCTAAAGTAACCTATATATGACAAGGAGCTTTATGCACTAGTTCGTGTCCTTGAAGTTTGGCAACATTATCTTCGACCAAAAGAGTTTGTTATTCACTATGACCATTAATTTTTGAAATATTTGAAAAGCCAAGCCAATTTGAACAAAAGGCATTCTAAATGGGTTGAATTCAATGAGTCTTTCCCTTATGTAATCAAATAAAAAAAGGGAAAGGACAATGTAGTCGCGGATGCTCTTTCCCGCAAGAACAACTTTTTGCTTACTCATTTGGATTTTCATGTGTTGGGTATTGATGAGATAAAGGAAATTTACTCCACCGACACATTCTTTGGCCCCATTTTTGCCAAATGTTCTATGGAAAAAGGATTTGATGATTTCTATTTGCATGATGGCTTCTTGTTCAAAGCTAACAAAATTTGCATACCTGAGTCTTCTCTTAAAAAGAGTTTCTTTTGCAAGAGTCACATGGAGGTGGACTCATGGGACACTTTGGACGCGACAAGACTCTTGCCATGCTCTCCACCCATTACTATTGGCCCAAGATGAAGCGAGACGTGGAACGACTATGCAACCGTTGCGCCACATGCATACAAGCTAAGTCTACCACAAACCCCTATGGCCTTTACACCCCTTTACCAATTTCATATGCTTCTTGGTCCGATATTAGCATGGATTTCGTACTAGGCTTACCACGCACTAGATATGGTCATGACTCCATTTTTGTTGTCGCTGATCGTTTCTCTAAGATGGCTCACTTTATACCATGCAATAAGACCGACGATGCTTCACATGTTGCTACTTTGTTTTTTAGTGAAGTTGTTCGTCTACATGGGATACCCGCAAGCATCGTCTCGGATAGAGACGTCAAGTTCATGAGCTATCTTTGGAAGTCTCTAATGGCCGAGTTCGGAATCAAGCTCTTGTTTTCATCATCCTCACACCCACAAACGGATGGACAAACAGAAGTTTTCAACCGTAGCCTCTCCACTCTACTTCGAGCACTCGTTAAGAAGAACATGAAGACTTGGGAAGAATGCCTCCGTCATGAGGAGTTTGCATGCAACAGAGCAAAGCATTCAACAGCATTAAGGAGTCCATTCATGATCGTCTATGGCTTCGAACCATCAACCTACCACTTCATGAGAGAACCAACATGGACTTCGACAAGCGCGCCCTCAACATGAAGAAACTCCATGAAGATGCAAGGGCAACAATACAAGAACATGTACTTCGCCAAGCCACAAGACTCAACGCCAAACAAGAAAGAAAGGATATTCGAAGAAGGCAACCTCGTTTGGATACACCAGCGGAAGGAAAGGTTTCCACCTGAACGCAACTCCAAGCTCAAGCCAAAAGGAGATGGTCCCTTCAAGGTGCTCAAGCGCATCAACAGCAACACCTACATCATCGACATACCAACGTCAAAGTATTTGGTGAGCAACACATTCAACATCTCGGATCTCTCACCCTACCATGGAGATGAGGAGGAACTAGAGTCAAGGATGACTCTTTCCGGGGGGGAGATGATGTAGCCCCGCCAAAGGACGACACTACGGCAAGGCCAAGTAGTCCCCCAAGTGGACCGATGACTCGAGCCCGGGTGAGAGCTATACATGACAAGGTGAATTCAGTCCTCTCTACAGTCGACCTCGACACAACCTTGGATGGAATGCTACCTCATGCCGATGTTCTATGTGTCATTAGGTACAAATTTCGACAAAGAGCCGTAGAGGATGAACCCCCATTATGCAAGGAAGAAGGGAAGAGAAGAGAAGAGAAGAAGAGAAAGAGAAGAAAAGAAAAGGAGAAGAGAAGAGAAGAAGAAGGGAAGGTGGCCGGCAGCAGGCCAAGCGCTACCGGCCAAGGGAGGGGCGGTGCCACCAGCCGGAGGATAGCCATCACTAGGCCGCCACGTCGCCTCCCGGGACCGGTACTAGCGGCCATCAAGGGCCGGTACTACCGCCGGGTGCTGGCCGGTACCACCGCCCTTGTTACCGGCCCAGGTACCGCTCGCGCGCCGCGCTTACAGTAGGTGTCTCATCTGAATGCCTATTTCTCCGATACCCACACCGGTACTACCGCCGAGACTACCGCTCTGTGTATTTTGAGCGCAGATCTGGACCGTTGATCCTCATTTGAGTGGTTGTAACTTAAGTAACACTTTTACTTAACTACCCTTGACTCTGGGCTATATGTGCTCATGTATCCCCATTTGCTAGGGTTAGACATAGACTTGGATTATTCCTTAAAGCTTAGCTCAAAACCTCTGGGATAATCTTTCCTATGTAATCAAGGCCTCTCTTGTTGAGATTTGGATACTTGTGTGTAAGATTCTAGTGCAACCCACTCTCTCTCACACACTGTGTTCATCTCCATCACCGATCTCTCAACCGGAATTCTACCTCGCGGTCTCTTCCAGGTGATTCTATCGGCGTGGTCAATCAAGCCACGGGAGTTCAACCGATTTGTATCGGGTTGGTGTGCGTTTGTGGTCTTCATGTTCATCGAGTTCGTCGTTTCTTCGTGTGTTCCTCTTTCCCCTCCTCTTTGGGTCAATTTCATGAGATTGGGCCAACCCCTTGACCCTAGGTCACATCACAAGGGACGGAAGGAGTAGGGAACTTTCTACCTCTCACGAAGATATTTTGGATAAAATTGTGCAGTCTTGCATATTCTAGCAGACGCTCACACCCCTGAGCACACTATCTACACTCAATAAAGATGCAATTTCTTTGGTACAAGGGAAACCTAAAGGTGCATAGCACTTGTGCATATACAGTGAAGAGAAGTACACATTAGTGTAACTATTGAGTGCAGGACGGATATGCTCAGGGGTGCACCCACATAATGCTGTTCGTACTGTTTACTCTCTTTTTTTCCTTTGCATGTCACATATTTTGGATAAAATTGTGAAGTCTTGCATGTTCTAGCAGATGCTCGCCCCCCTGAGCACGCAATCCACACTCAATAAAAGATGCAGTAATTTTTTCGTACAACTGAAACTTAAAGGTGCACAACACTAGTGTATATACAGCAAAGTTTAAAATAGCCGGCTATAGCCCGGCTATAGCTGGCCGGAGGGACCTGCCGCTACAGCTATGCCCTTCAAACGCTAAGACGGGATAATCCGCTATTGGCCTCAAAAACCCGCTATTAGCCCCAAAAACAGGTAAAAATAATAGCCGCTAAGGCTATAATGCTGTAAATATAGTGGGAAAGAAAAGGAAAAAAGGAAAACTGGAAATTGTTGCTACATATAATGCTGTATGTGGACCGAACTATGTCTTATACAGTGAAGAAAGTACACATTAGTGTAACTATTCTGGAAAGGTATTGCATTCACGTACCAACATTGGAGCCCAAATAACACAAATAAGTACAAAGAATAGGCATATCCCACCACAGAATTTTGTCATTTTTGTTTGCTTATCCCCGTGTTGATGATTTGCCCTATTTAAAATTGTATCACATTTCACAAGGAACAAGCTTGCATATATGTCCTCCAACTGTGCAAAGGAACAAAAAGATTAAATGCTGAAATTTGCTCTATTACAGCAATTAATACCTTAGTGCAAAAGCTAAATACAAGAATATAGTGAACAGATGCATTATTGTGCATAAATAATATCATCAACGTTGTACATAACAGATTCCTATAAAGTTCATCGCATGCAAAAAAATAATATACGTAAAACTGCTAATTTCATATTTATTTGAGACAGACGAAGTCGACCTTCCGCTGAAGCTTAAATAAGAGGAATCAGGTAAGCAAGTTTGGACTAATCTTGTATTCTGAGACTGCAAATAGGCTGGCTAATTGCCAAGAAGGGCTCCAAGTGCAAGTTCACTACAGAAGTCTACAAAATTCGAAACTGAAACAATCCCGATGAACCAAAGTAAACTGTTCAATGCAGATCACCAATGTCAAACATGTTCAACTACTTCCGACAAAAAAGGGCATACCCAGTGCTGGAAGCTCCAACACATTGTGGGGTCTGGGGAAGGGTATTTCTAGGCAGCCTTTCCCTTGCATTTTATGAAATGCTACAGTTCAACACGGTAAAAGTAGAATCATCATATAGGATCAAATGGGTTAACAAAAGTAAGAAATAGTGGTGTTTAGTTGTACTGGTACAAGTGATCGATGATCCAACAGAAAAGAATAGTACCAGTCATAAGAAATTACAGTACCAAGTTGACTTGAGAACCTATATGCTAATAAATTTATGCCATGATTAACCTCATGCTTGCGTAAACAGATCAAGATCTGATATTACCTTAAGCCAATCATACATTGTTAATGATGTTGTCGTGCAAGACCAATCAAGGACACATCGAAGCTCATACAAGAACGGTAAAGCACGGTATAGCCGGAAACCCAAGTAGTTTACTTGTGTTACTTTGCTAGTCAAAAATTGCCGATACAAGTTACTTTTGTTGGGGATGCCATATCTGATCTGCAGAGCCTGCAGTGCGAGGGAAATTGATTTTGTAAGGTAGATGGCACGTAGAACAAATCCTCCAACATCCCTGTGGGCTAGCTCCATTCCCCAAGCATACTCAGTGACCGAGTATGTGAAGAGGACAAGATTAAAAAGATAGAAAACAACTTTTCCCGTGGCAAATGACCATAAGTATATAATGCGGTCAACCACAATCAAGAAAAAGAGAACCTGCAAAATTAAAATAGCATGCATTAGAAATCTAAGCAGGGGAAAGTACAACAGAGTTCAATTGCAATAATAACCATGTAAACTGAAAGATGAGCTCACCATTAGGACGAAAACAAACTCTTTAGGGAATTGGTCTTCTAGCTGATAAACTTCCAAAAACTCACTCTTGTTTTTTAGAATAGACTGATAGAACATGACAACAAGAAAGAAACATGCCATGTCAGCACCAAAATAATATGCATAAAGATCTATCTCTCTTTTACCACCACCAATCACTGAGACAATTGGGTAAAGGAAACTTATTTCTTCAAAAAGGCCTGCCTTTTGTGAGTCATGAATCTCCCTTTCAACATCAGCCGCCGGAGTAAGTGATTTGTGCCATTCTGCTGACTGGCATTCTATCGCAGCAGCATAAACAACTTCAAGTACAGCAAGAGCCATACTAGAATTTTCTTTGCTCCGTTCAATACTTTGAATCCGAACTTGGCTAGAAGAATGGCATGATGAAGGCGAATTAGATTGACATCTTTCTTCATGGGCTGTTACAAGCACCTTATTTATTGCTGACTCGATCCTCTCCGGTTGGATTCCATCTTCTGGCCAATGGTTCACTTCCATTGTAACTTGTACAAAATATGGAGGAGATTCGGCTCCCTGTGTTAGTGACATCCAATATCTAGATAAGCCTCTCCCAATCATCCTTGTAAGATTCATCACAGGCATGTGCAAACTTTTTAACCTATCTTTCCAGTTGTATGGTATATAATACTTCTCTTCAATGTCTATTCTTGCACTAAGAAAACTGAATTCTGTTACAGGAACCCATTCACCATCTTTTGCTGTTATTGAGCTCTGTAAAAGAGTAGATATATATACCAAAAACAGAGGTAATATGCTGACCACAAAGGATGACTTTATTTTATCGTCGGGGAAACCAAATCTCTGGAGAAGAGGCAAATGTATATTCAAACCACAGTGCTGGATAATTATCTGATATATATACTGTGATAGAATGTTGAGCTCGGTGTATATCAGGACAATGACCCAAAACAAGTAACTTGGCCCATAGTTGACACAAAGAGCATACAGGAAAAGTGCTCCAAGGTAGAACATGGAGAGCAAACTAAAATTCCACAGAAAAACTAGAACAAAACAGCAATAACAAACATAATCATAATTACTTCGCATCTGATACCATATATACCGAAAGATCACACCAATTGGCATGTTTGACGAGGATTCTGTTGCAGTTCCCATGCTAACTGAATGTGTTCCCGGCAACTGGTCATCTTGTGTTTCCCTCTGGTTTTCTACTACATCATAAATGCCGCCTTCTGCAGGATTCTCATTGGAGTCTTCTGGATCAATGTTCAAGAAGCTCACAATGTTTGTAACTGCCTGGTTTCCGAATGACTGAACTTGGGAAACACCATCACCAATTAATTGCACGGCGGATTTAAGTGGGTTTTCCCTAGGTTGCCTTCTTTCTTTATCTTTGAGCAAGTTAGGATGCAATTTGATATCACTCTCATCAAGCTCAATAATCTCAGATGTTGAGCCAAGGGAGTTTCTAGCATTATCATCCAGCATAAATTCTTCACTTCTCCCCCTGGTTGGTGATCGCAGAGTATCAGCTGAGCCTGCGCACAACAAATCGGTCATGTTCTCCTTTGTATCTGCTACAGAAAATTCGAACGACTGAGATGATTCCATGCTACCAATCTTATATTCCTTATTTGGTGAACCATTCTCATTATATAGCAATGGGGCATCAGTATTGCTGTGCAACCTAGTAGCTCTCCTGCGCCGTAGGCCTTGATTGTGGGAAGCCTTATTGATTGGGGTGAAGGAATTCATGGTATTAAGCTGACTTTGCAAATTGTACATCTCAGATTTCATCCTTTCTACTTGCATGTTACGTTGACGTTTTTGCTCCTCGGACCTACGAAGATGCTGCAGCTGTTCAGTTTTCTTCAAAGCCTTTTTCTCTTGCTCACGGACCATTGCACCGATTTGCTCTGCTTCAAGGTACCTTGATACATAATCAAACTCACCAGAACTAAAGATATATGATTGCACTGCCACCAATAAGAAGATCACTATCTCAACAAAAGCCGATCGTGATGTTATCTTAAAGCCATAATCATACTTGTAGAATCCAATAATTTCATACAGGTAATCTATTTGATCACACTTGCCAGAGCTAAACTGCCCAACATAAGGAGATTGATATGCAAGTGACAAAACTATAAGAGTGAAATTATACATCCGCAGATACTTGAAAATCTTATTCTTCTTCTTCAGAATTTCGAGTCTCATTCGGAAGAAAACCAGAGCGAACCCGAGATAACCAAGGTGTAGAAAATCATACTCCAAAGTACCAGTAATAGCAATCAGTGCCAAAACTATATCCAATAAATGGCAGTAAGCATAAAGTCGCACATAATCAAGAAATGTCCAGAAACTTTTTGTTTCCAATGAGAGGTCCCTCCAAACAAATGCATTTTTTCTTTGGGACCGCATCTGGCGATATGTATCTGAGTCCGAGAAACCAGAGAAGTGGTCACAGCGTAGCTTGAATGAAGAAAAAATGAACACAACATAGTAGCTAACCAGCATTCGAGGATCATCAGCTATTAGCCCTGCATCAAATAATGTACATATATTTTGTAAATGATCTGATTTAAGCTGAAAAGTAATAAAACATTGGATTGCAGAAATTCTGGATATTAAATGACCGACATACCTAGCCAGCACTTTGAGCAATAGTCAAAGAAAATCCGTGAATTTTTCCAGCATTCGTGGCAACGGACTTCAATATCATCGCCGCCCTTTAACCAGAGTATTCCATCTTTCCAAAGGGCAAAATACTCGAGTATTAAGACAGAAGCAAAGAGGAACACAAAAAGGGGCCACAGTTTCTGGATTAGATCTCTGTTCATAAGAATACATGCGACAAGGCACATGATGTAAAACATTGATACAGCATTTAACAATGTAAAGCTTGCCAATAGTAACACAATCATGTTAATTTCCAGACCTCGCAGTCTAAAAAGATTCTCCATCCAGAATGTCATGTAGCTCTTAAATGTCATCTTCTGGGTCTCAAATCTTTCTCTTTTCAGAGAGATAATCCTTTTCTTATCCCACTTGTGGCTTTCTTTTGACATTCCCCACATCTTCGCAAATGAGTACCTTTTCTCCTCGTCTGAGCCCTTGGTCACATTCTGGACAGATTCTGGTGTCTTATAAGTGTTCCCTGAATTAAGGGATGAACTTGAGCTGCTATGCATAAGACCCTGGACTTTAGAAAACAAGAAGGCAAACCTATTCGATAAATGGCTCTCCTCCCTACTGTTCATAGGACTAGCAGATTGACCGAAAGAGATAAACAGCTGGCAAGGCTCTTCCCACTTACCCTCATGTACTATAGATGTTGGCATCAAGTCCAACCAATGGAACACATTATACTGAATGGTGCAAGCCACAATCACCAAAACTTTTCCTCTAAGCCCATGCTCAACACCCCAAAACCCAGAACCGTAATGTTTCAAACCTAGAAAGGCAGACAGTCCATGCAAGCGCTGACTAGGACACATTTGAGCAGGTTTGCATAACATTTGGAAGAGGTATTCAGATAAAGCAAGCAAACCAGTGTAGACTAGGTAAACCTTTGAAGGAATTCGGGAAACTTTTGGTAAGGTAGAAAAGACAATGAGACCAAACAGATAAACTAGGCCAGAAAGACTGATTGATGATAGGCAAGCATAGAACACACTAATTGATAATAACTTCTCGCTGTGCCAAATTAGCAACCTTCTTAAGAACCCTAGAACCCCAGATACAGAAGCATCAGAAACACCCAAGTTCTTGTCACTGTTTTGCCTTCTTTCATAACTGTAAAGTTGCATCACTATTAGAATAGCCAATGATTGCCAAACATTTTCCAGCAGAGAGGCTTCAGGGTCAAATCCAAGATCAGGATATAGGTTAACCAACTTTGAGACCAAGTGTGCAAAGAGCGGAGAAATACTCAGGCTGTAGGTGAAGATAAACACCAGAGCAGCATATACTTTCAATGGAAACCAAAGTCGTCTTTTAGTCTTTTCGACGAGCTGCCTTCCAATTATCCAAAGTAGAAGGAAGAAAAGGTAACCAAATGATATATAATTGGGAGTCACCAAGTATAGAGTCAAGAGAATTGTGAGAAAAGCAACATAAGTTCCATATGAACGATACACAGAGAGAAATTTCTGGCTGATTTTACTGAGATATGACGCAATCTTTTTTTCTGCAAAATAGAAAATAGAGGTTGGCATAGTAAACATATATTCAGTCAACAACTCATTAGCAATAGAGTGGATATCTGGAGTCATCAAAGTAGCCAAGTTTCAGATTTTCTACTAAGCAAATAAATTGAAATTTACTCCCTCCGTCCCATGTCAAAATTTGCATGGATCTAGATACATCCAAATTTTGACAAATCTCAGACAAACTTTATGGGATGGAGGGAGTATAAAAGATCAAAGAAGCATAGTAATCCTGCATTAGCCATATCCCCATGCAACTCTTTCAGCACAAACATTAGACCTGTACCTAATACACATTTTACAATTTGTCAGCAGGAAAGAGCTCTTACCATGTATTTTACTAAATGGAGCATGGCATGTGAAAAATATAAATCCTAGTAGCATTAAGCAGCATGTTCCAGTTCATTTAACAAGTACAAGGAGTGCCAAACATGATGTTGTTAGTATAAATGTCCATGATGGCAAGATCATACCATGAGAATTGCGGCAAACTTGACCATCTCGTGAATTTTGTGAGCTATAAACTGACAAGAGTACTGACTTATTCAGACCAGCCTTTAGGATACTGAACCCAACAGGTGGACAAGGTGTATGCCGGAGAACAGCAGATAGAGCAAAAAGCATTTTAAACCCATGGCTATGGACAGCACAGAAGCATATAATCGAGCCAATCTCAATTAAGTCTTTTGTTTTAGCATTACTTGAGAGGCCTGCAAAACATACGAAAAAGCAGTGTCGTTATAGTATATAAAAGAGGGTGTGCTTCCACTTTGAATTCAAGAAACCATTCAATATGTCAATCTGTACTTCCATTGTTCATAATTCACTAATCATGCACATATCGCATGATTAGAACAGGAGAGTTAATGAATTAGTCAAACGGAACAGTAAGTCAACTAGGCAAAGAACACAGTCTGAGCGAAAATGCTTGGCCCCGCATCGCTCTCGCGAGGGCGACACGGGCCGCGCTAAACCCTAGCCTCGTGCAGCTGATGGTGGCAGCGGGGAGCCCCCTTTCAACTTAATGCTTGTGGTGAACGTTGTGATTGGTCTGTGCCAAGGTCCAGATTTAGGGTTGGTGCATTGGAGTTTTGGTAAAAGCTTAGCAGGTCCTCAATCTTGTAACACCTGACGTACTTTTGGGCCACACTTGTGCTACAGCTAGTCAATTGTGCCATTACATTGGCAGTAAGAATGCAATATTTTTGAGATAATTTTTCAAGGCATTGGTTGACCCCCTGTCTGGCCATCTGTCTGTGGATGATAGGAATAGGGCTGTCAACGAGCCGCACTCGAGCGAGCATAGGCAGGCTCGGCTCGAGCTCGAGTTGCAGCTCGAGCCAGCAAAATAGCTCGAAATCAGGTTCACGAGCTCTCGAAAGTTTGTTAGTTATTATTCCAAAAAAAAATTACTTGACCAGCGCATGTGATTGCTCGCGCTAAAAGCCAACGTGCAGAGTCCTTCCACGACCCCTATTTATAGCAGTACTTCCGCCTACACTCTCCATCTGCGATCGAGGTGGGACTAAATCAGCACACGCCATGTTTGCTGCAGATCACACACAGGCACATGCTAGTACTGGGCCATAACAGGCTGCCAAATATTTCTTTGTTTCAAGGGATGGGCTCGTTTTTCTTTGCGGGAAGAGGATGGGTAGAAGTATGTGAGGTGAGTTGCCAATGAGATTGGGCTGCGAGAAGAAATGATGACTGTGCACATGTTTTACATGGGTATTTCCTGGAAACAATGTGGACCATGCGTTCAATATGTACAAACGAGCTTTGACGAACTGTTTGAGCTCGAGCTCGTCCAGCTCGCGAGCCTGGGATTGGGTTTGAGTTCGGCTTGTCTAGCTCTCGAGCTGAACTCGAATCAAGCTTATAGCGAATCGAACCCGAATGGTTTGTCGAGCTCGAATATTTTTGACAGCCCTAGATAGGAAGTACTGAAGTGTAATTTGACTCCCAATGCTTTGAATAAAGGAAAATGATACAGAGAGGCGCCGCACCAGCTGCACTCTCGTGCGGCGCGCCAGGATTCGTGCAAATCGCATCCGCGTCTTATAACAACCGCTCCATTCGCAATTAAGAAATCCCGTCGACCTTATCCCCCGTGGGCCTCTCTCAGCCACACAACTCCTTATCTCATTCCTAGGCCACGACGAAGTTGCACGACGCCGGGACGACGAGGAGCGCCGCATGGTCCGCATCAGAGAGGCCTCGGAGCGCTCCGCCCCCGCTGCCGAGCACACCACGGAGACGGGCGCTGTAGAGCACGCCGCGTAGAGGAGCGCCTTCAAGTACATCGCGGTGACGGAGGAGGTCGCCGCCGCGGAGAGGGGAGCCGACGAGCACACATCGGAGATGGCGCAGCCGACGAGCCCATGGAGGCGTCCGTCGGCTAGCACGAGGAGGCCGCCGTTGACGTTCACATGGAGTCGTCCGTCGTCTAGGGGAGGCCGCTGCCACGAGTGTGCGTTGATACCATATATTTCTGCTCTGATTTTCAGTTTATGCCTCATAATTGACCAAGAATACAATAATCTGGTAGTCATGTGTAACTAACTGGGTAATCATTTGTAAGTAACTTGGTAGTCCTTCGTAAATAATCTGAAAGTTGATACAACAAACTTGGTTGATATCGTTAAATAACCTATATTGGAGTTCCTTTTAAATAATCTGGTAGTCGTTTGTAAATAATCTGGTAGTCGTTTTTAAATAATCTGGCAGTGGATATACGAAACTTCGTTGCTAATGTTTTGTCAAAAATCTAGTACTACATCTACCCACAAAAAGATATCACAGAGTTTGTTTAAATTTATTATTATTTTTATCTGAATTTACATAAATCTTTAACATCCTTTTATGAACAGACGAAATAGTTGTTATAAATAATTTGGTAGTTGTTCGTACTTAACCTGGCAATTAATACAGAAATCTGGTACTCATTCAGATTCATATTACTTGACACTAATATAGATGTATCTCGATATATTATAATTATAGATACATTTATTTTAGTGATAAATAATGTAGATCGGAGGGAGTAATACAAAACCTGGCAGTTAATACATAAAACTTTTGAAGAAGCTAAGGGTTCTTTTCTAAACCGTTAGTTATTGCTAAAATAATTTGGTAACCGTATGAAAGAAAACAGATTGTTACTTGTAGTAGTACAAATGTACAATGAGGAACCCGTTAATTTCTTGGACAAAACATGGCAGCTGATAAGAAAACAGGGCACTGGTTTTTAAACACATGATACTTATTCAAAATATGATAGCTAACTTTAGACGACTTTGAAACGGAAAACCTAATCAGCCAAGGAAAAAAGCAAACTTTGGTGATCATTGCGGTTAAAAATTAAGAGATGTAAATCTTGTTGAAACAGCCAAGGAAAAGCAAACTATGGTTATACTAAAATATTAGTACTAGTAGTCAACGACGTGCAAGGAGACACAGTGTCTAGCTGCGGCCTAGGTACTAGCATAGTCTGGCTACTAGGTGCATGCATTCACGTTTCGAGTTCCGCGTTTTGCTGCAGTGGACGATCAGCTCGTTCTCGCTAGGGTGGTGAGCAGCCGCCGCACGGAAACACAATTATGCGGCGCCTCTGCGTAGTCCTATCCTTGAATAAATCTTGCCAGAGTGTGCTTGTAAATATTCCGTCCCTATCCGTTACTATCACTGTAGGTAAGCCATGGAGCTTGAATATGTGTTCAGTGGAAGCTTTGGTAACCGAATTAACATTTATTGGATGCTTCATGGAGATGAAGTGGGCATATTTTGTGAATCTGTCCACTACCACCAAAATGATGTCCTTGTTTTCAGAAACTAGCAAACCCTCTACAAAATCCATACTGATGTGGGTCTATGCAAAATCAGGAATTGGTAGCGGTTGAAGTAGTCCAAGAAATTTGCAGTGTTTTACTTGGCAAGTTGGGCATTGCTTGATGAAGTCAATTACTTGCTGCTTCATGCCTAGCCAGTGAAAGAGGAGTTTAATGGGTGGGTGGAGGCCTCGGTCCAACTCCGGCCAGGGAACGAGGCTATGCGCGCGCGGGATGCCTTGCACGGCCGGAATATCTGCTGCAACATCTCCATTGAGTGTACACCAACGCCGAGTCCGAGCCATGCCTCGAACTTGCAAGAGGCACATGTGTTGACCATGGTCCCCACCGTAACGACCTCCACTGCAGTAGTGGCGCCAAAGTCATCCACGTCTGTTGCCGACGCCATTGTTGTTTCGCTGATCATACCCTCCAAGTGAACTGCATCGGTGGGCGCCCAGATGGTGTCCGCTGAAATGTCACTGTCATCCACGCCAATCTCTAACCTCCATGTCCATCATACAGTGACGCCAACTACTATGGTAGATAGAGATGCAGTCCGTGGTCATTGCAACTGTCATGGACGTGACCGCTGCCACTCCACTTGTTGAAGACGCTTACATGGCCACTTCTAGGTGTCAACAGAAGGTGCAGCCACAGCTGGAATTGAAAGTGTTCGTTGCAATGTGTGAGGTTTCACAGAGCAAAACGAAACCCAGTCGCATCATCAAGTGGGTCTCCAGAGTGCCAATCACTCGTCGCCGGTACGGTGGACTCCAAGCGCAAGTACCACCACTCATTGCCGCCGCCGCCACCACCGCGTCCTCCTGAACAACCATGTTCAGGCCAGTCACGCAGCTTCGTGTTAAGAGATATTCTGAGTATGCAGCACAAAGGGAAGAATCTCCGGCCAATGTCGTCATTCAAGATGGACAGTGGCAGCACGTTTGCAAGCTGTGCTTAATCCCTAAAAGCGCAAGGATTTGAACTGTTCTCCCACATTTCAGAGCAAAATGTTCAACAATCTCTTGGGAATTGTTGAGTTGCTTGAGGATTCTAAGAAATGTTGGTGCTTTGAGGGAGAGTTGACTTACCACTTGTAAGTGATAAGCTGCATTAATACAACCTACACTTGGAAACTAACGGGTGCTCAACATGTGAGGGATAAGTACATCAAGCATCGTGGAGAGGATATTATGCTGATAGTGGACCATGAGCATCACACTATTGTGTTGGTGGTACTTCCTGAGCTTCTGCTGCCACTTCAACGAACACAATGGCTTGATTGTTAGACTGTTTATGAACTTCAAAGTCTGTACTGGATAGCTATCATGCATGTTCTGCATTGTGCCAAGGTCGTGAATGCACATGTACCAATCCTGGCAGGTTCTTCTCAACATCAGCTGAACCATATTGAACAATCAGGGAGGCTGCAGAGGATTGGTGTGTTAAGCTTCATGCACTAGCCAACGCAACCAAAAGTCCGAACTGATGGAAAGGGCTAGGCAATCTACTTATACACTTCAACATGGTGCACGAGGATACAGACAGACCGTATGCATGAATGACTTGTCAGCACCTCGGAATACAATTATACTCGCAATCTATGAGTCAGATGTTCCAGTACATGTGAAGGCCAATCGACCTCAATGCCAACGTGGGAGCTACAAATAGCTGCGACCTGCGCACGCCATTGCTTGGGGACAAGCAATGTTTTGCTAGGGTGGTAGTGTAACACCTGATGTACTTCCTGGGCCACACTTGGGTGATGGGTTGCAGGCATGGGCTCAGCCCAACAGATCAAGACATGGAGAGGTGAGGATAAAGGGACACTGGAGGTCAACCCGAGGAGGCATCAATCAGAACAGAACAAGCTCCGTCTCCTGCGTCAGCTCGTCTCCTTCCCTACCCGAAAGTCTGTGCTCTTCCCAACCTTGATTCTCCTCTATGGATTGTGTCCCCTCTGTGAACCTTGGTTTGGTGAATCTAATTCATACACCAGGAAAACGTGTATCTATCTATTTGGTTGTTTGGTACTGATTTTCTCATGTCCACCCATGGGCATGACAGATCTCTGCTGGCATCGACGACATCTTTGAACGCCGTTCACCTTCTTTGAGGCGTTGCTGCAAGCCCCCCTCCTTTGGATTCACAAGTCCTGCTACGTACTTCCTCGGCGCCGTATCTCGGTGGTGGCGTTGATGGTGCGGTGGAGGTCTGTTTGTTTTCGACATCTCTGGCGTCATCTCCATGCAATAGAAGTCAAGACGCCTCCAATCGGATCAAGCAATCTTCTTTTGTTTTGCGCTAAATTTAGATTTGCTTGGTTTTTACACCTTTGGCAGTCTTATGTTGTTCTGAAGTGTGTGTGTTGTGTGTAGCTGGTGTTCCAGCGTATGTGTAAGTTGTAACTCCTAGCAGGTTGATGGCTTTGTTAATCCAAAGCCGAGCTCATTTCGAGCCTTCCGTCTATAAGACAAAATAATCTATACAACAATGATGAGTTCTGCTAAAACTAAGAATAGAAATTTGTAATTTGAACCATAAAATTGTGCTTGTGGAATTTACATCCATTCAAACATGTGACGATAGCAACTTTGAGGTTCAGCTAGTCTGGGGGGGGGGGGCTAAGGATGAGGACGAACTGACGGAGATAGCACGATTGATTGAATTGCAGCAACTTGCATATACTAGATACGTAATTCGTTTTTATAGGGATGTTATATAACCTAAGTCACATGTTCCAAAAATATATGGTGGACAAGTTTCAACCTAAGTCCAAGTTCTCTAAGTTTGACTAAATCAATAGGTTAAAAACCAACAGTGTCTACAATACCAAATCAATATCAATAGATCTATCATGAAGTATGTCTTCATAGCGTATATGTTTTATACTGTGGATACAGATTTATCTATATAAACTTGATCAATTGGAAAACTTTGACTTAGGCCGAAATTTGTATGCCTTATATTTTGGAACAGATGCAATATGGAATAAAAATCCCCAATCTCTGGTTAGGTAGTTTACTATTGGACCTTGTGCAGAAAAGAACATGTGTCGCCTAAGGTATGCTGTGCACAATCCAAACACCTAAGGTATGCTGTGCACAATCCGAGCACCTAAGAGTACGCCTTAAGCAATGGGTTGTCATCGGTTTGGCAGAAAAAAAAAAGGTTGCCTTCATAGAGAAATGAAGATATGAAACAGAGTGCGCACCTAGCTGGGAGAGTACCTCCACCATTAGTGAACCACTGCGCTCAAGAGCATTGGAGACTAGATCAAGCTGAAGAATGTACAGTATTGAAAAGTGCAGCTCGCAGAATAACACCAAGAATTGGCGCAGTCTCCTGTTGATCGAATGATTCACCAGAAATACCAGGAAAAAGCACACTGGCACAAAATAAATGTTAGCCATGGCTCAGATTGAGGGTACCAATAAGGCAAAAAGTTAACATGCAGGTGCTAAAAAAGGATTTACAAGATCCATGACTGTAGGGGGGAGGACATAAGCCCCATTTTATAGGACAAGTTAATAAGTGCAAGTTTGAAATTAAGAAAGATAACAGAGAGAAGGAATGTTGCACCATACTGTAAACAGCATTAATAAATCCAGGTTTCATCACAAGAAGAAACAGTAACATTAAAGTTATTGTGCGGGAAAGTTTGCGTAGACCCCATGCTAGTGTTGCCACAATCAAAACCATTGCATCTTCCTTGTCTGCAAAAAATAAGCCAAGAATAGATCAGAACTAAGTCAACATGGTCATACAGTCAAGTGATGTTTGCAATATTATAAACAGGACACCAGAGCTGTGACATAGCCTATCACTTCCTATTCCCACTAACTATGCTGCCAAGATCAACGCTCACACTAGTAACGCCTGCTCCACTCAAGACACATCCACTCGCCACTATTTTATTCCCCCTGCCGTGGTTCGACGGGTACTCCTGCAAGGCAACGATTTGGCTTCTAAGGTTCTGCATCATCCCTCCCTTTCCCATGCTCCTCTGGACACCCACCGCTTTTCCAACAAACACCACCCGGCCGGTGTTTCGCTCACTGCACGGTAGCCGGTGTCTTCTGCATCGTGCTTTCCATCTACTGATCTACCGAATCAGCCACATCAGGCTACATCTGAAGCGTCAGAATGGTCATCAGGAGGAGCAGCAACGCTGTGTCGATGGATTTCTTATCTTATACATGTGGGTCTGTTGTATAAAGGAGAGACATTCATACTGTTGTTTGTTTCAGGCACCAACCTTCCAGATGAGAAATTGCATTCCTTTTGTGAGATAAGATGCTATTCATGAATCTGATCCGCTCCATATATTTTTATCAACCATATTACTGAAGCACATGAGGGAGGCACTGCCATCATCCATGGATGTAACTGTTCTCCTACACTTCTTTTTTGGCAGGATTCAAGTAACTTTACACGTGTTTTAATCCTGTATTGCTGGACACATCTCCAAGGTTTTTATTTTCTCTTTCCTTCAGTTCGGGTTGGCAACATGTCATCTGAATGGATATCACTATTGGCTAGCAGAATTTGGATGAACTTTCACCTTAGATTTATGTTCCTGCATTCTGGTTCATATGCGTTAATGAGCTTGGACTTTCTCTTCATCAGTCTTCGTTTGTTAGTGCAAGTTGTCTGCTCAAATTTCCACCATGTTTCACAGCTCGAGTTATCTTGAAGACCTTACCAAATTCCTATGTGGTTGCCCTTTCTACCAGTGACAGATCGGAGCGGGACACATGCTGCAGTCTTCAGAGCAATATCTAAAATTTATTGATGTGATGATTGAATTGAAGCTTTTCTCGAAATGCTTAATCCCTGATATTTTTATGGCGCAAGGCAATACTTGAAACATCTAAAATTTAATACTGGAGACTGTTGCACTGATTGTTTTTTCAGATCAGTATTGTTGCAAAACAAACAGGGTATATTGATTTCACTGGAATAGAAAGAAATGAGACAACCAAGATAACAATTTCTAATGATCTGCACATCCCAACTTTGTATTGTCTCAACACAGTTCTCTGCACACCCTCATGAACAGTCTGTAAAGATCTACATATCCCTATTTTCTATTATCTCAATATAGTTACCTAGAGAAATCTGCACACGATTATGGAAGTATGTGAGGTTCGTTTGAAGTGTACAATCCTTTACTCCACCTATTTTTTTTCTTCCTCAAAATATATGCTTCATTCGTGGCATGTACTGATATCATTTCATAGGTGTCACCTAAGTTCTACCCATTACTGTCATGTATCTTATTAGTTTTCTTCTTCATTTCACCCATAAGAATTCGTACATTTATGTTTTTCTATGACAAAAGCCCTTCTTGTGCAGGCAATCACAGTCATAAACAATTTATTTCAAAAAAATTCCAATTAATTGGGAGGATTCATTTACGCAATGAAATAATAATTTTAATATTTTTCCCGCAACAATGTGCGAGGTATCATCTAGTTGACACAATGATGAGGACACACAATGATGAGGGACATAAGAGAAATTAAAATAAAATAGAACCAAACTAAAATCTAGTATCAGCTTCTACACACTTTACTATATTCTAGGTAGTTTGGTACTATAGTCATATGTGTTGTAGTGGTTTCTAGAGTGTTCTAGCTATGAGTTGTAACTAGGTTGTGTGTATTTCTTTTCCTAGCTTATGTAGTGTTGTTTTCTAGAATACTCTAGTTGTGAGTAGAGCTAAGTAGTGAAGGCTCATGCAGCCTATAAATAGAGGTTCAACCTCTACCTATGAATCGGACTATGTACCCCCTACCTATGAAATAAATGGAACCTTGTGTTCTTTCTTAGATCTTGGACTAGATCTTGTGTGTTGAGAGTTTTGGATTGAACTCTTGACAGCCCCGCCCCTAGAGCGATATCTAGCTTACGCCCCTAGAGCGATATCTAGCGCAGCACGTTGAAGCGGTTCCTTCAACAATTGTGTTGTCCACGTTGTAGCAACACAGTGAAGTGGAGTTGTTCCTCCACAACATTGTGCTGCTTCACTCAACTTCGTCTAGATATAGATGTATCTAGTCAACAAACGCGTCTACAAAGTTGAGTAAATTAATTTGGATCGGAGGGAGTACATTATATCGCATTTTTTTACTCAACTGACAGCCAGGCTGCAACGAAAGTAAATTGAAAGTGATAATAGTGACAATCACTTACCATCAAGAATGTGATCGTCACTAGATGATGGCCCCTCCTCAGAGGTAAGGTAATGAAAAACAGAATTGTTTACAAGATTACAAAGTGCTACAAAAACACCAAGGCAGAATTGTGCAAGTAGAAATAGTCCAGGTATAGAATAATGCCAGAGCCCAATAGTCTCCCATATCATCATATCCTGCAAAATTGACCTAATTAAATTTTCATCAACTTTGATAATAATAATAGAACTTGGATAGCTAAGTCTGATACCTTCTGAAATGTTTTGTTGAAGAATGTGAACGCCACATTGAAGACATATGTGCTTGCTGCCCATAGCAGAATAAACACTAGGAGTGACCCATTCAGCCGATGCATTTGGAACAACGAAGGAAAAGCATATAATATGTATCCAACATATCCAAGGAGACCAAAAGCACAAATACTAGTGAAGTTGAAACTCCATAAGGAAAGTGCAAGAAGCAAAACCTGCAATAATCATCGATCACTATTTATTTATTTGATGGGAAATGCTTACGTATTGGGTATTCCTGAATAAGATGTTCTTTCAGTTTCTCTCGGGCACAATGAGCAATTGACAAAACGGTTAAATTCAGAAACACGAGCTAGAATATCTATAAAGCATCTCCAATACTGCATCTAAGAGTGCTATCATTTGATAAGCCGCTCATCATTCGGTCTTGGCATAATTAGTAGGCAGACTTGACCCAATCCTGCATAACATACTACAGCAAATATAATTTATACTTTTCATGCAACTGATATTAGTCAGCCACAGCTTTTACTGTTGATTCACAGGGCCTGGCTTATGATTGTTGAACAATATTTGTAGCTTATGACCATGAATGGAACAGAGGGGGTTGAAATGAAGGGCATGTAGAATGCTCTGTGTATATGTGGATGCTCAAGAGAGGATACAGCCACATCATCCAGCACCCATGTAAAGCTTTCATCAACCAATGCAAGCTCTTCCCTTTACATGCTTAGATGATTTATTTTGTATTATTTTATGTAGTTATCAAGCACCCATGCTATCCTAAATGGCACAAAAAAAACATTTATTTTTCTCAAGTCATCTTCAAGCACTTGAATGTACATGTGCTTACCATGAGAAAGCTCATGATCCACGAAACATGTGCATGGAAATTATATCATGTTCATAGCTGCGCCTATGAATCATGCTCTTGTCATTCACAAATAAAAAATCATGTTCTTGTCCTAGGAGAAATCAAAGGCAATTCTGTTCTGCGCATTTGTGTGGGGCGACGAGGAATAGCATACCCCAACAAATATAAGAATTTGAACTTTAAATAAGATGGAAAAGGAAAAGCATAGCGTGAATGGGCAAAAAAGGGCATGCAAAAGAATACCGGGAAGCCATAAGTGAAGAAGTTAATGCTAAATGTTCTGAAAATTGGTCCTCCCAGTAATACATTAGCATGCCTTCTGCCAGATCTGAAGTAGACAAAGTCATTTAGCAAGACAATACAAGTGAAATGATAAATCTAGATAAATTTCTGTGGTTACTAAGAAACATTGCAATAGTTATCCAGCTTGGTACAAAAAAAAAGTGAAACCCAATTAGTACATTTTGCAATGTGCAAAAGTATATTGACCATAAAAATGAAGGAAACGATTAATAAAAGAGAAAATTGTTATTGGCCTATCTGTGAGCAGAGGAAGAGTGAAGGGCACATGCAAAAGGAATTGTTAGTGTCTACCCCTGTTATGTGGTGAGAAAAAGAAGTGGAAAATTCAACTACTCTAAAGTACAAAAAGATCTGCATACCGAGATTGGCGAACCAAAAATGCATTCCTAGAAGGGAGAAGGTCCTCTATTAAGCTGTCATTTTCTAGAGACATTGCAGAATCCATTTCTTGTATGTCCCGCTTGGCTGATGACAGCTACAATGAGAGGAAAGAGCATTAGAAGGCAAAGATCTTTTGTCAACTGAAATGTGAAAAGCCAAAAACCCTGCAAAGTGATGACTGAGTATAACTGATTCTTAATTAAGAGGACTAACACAATGTAACTTATAATGTGGAACATTGTATAACATGTTATTTCAATATGTTCGTTCCATAGGTCTTTAAGGTGTTGACTATGCATTGGGACGCCCTCCAATGACAAGGCGTCATACTCGTCTTAGACTCCAGCGTAAGGTATCCGCCTTTGATATTTGAGGCCACCGGAGCATCGGTATGGCACCTTCGGGCATCGCCCCAAGCCAAGGTAGATATCATTGCAAGAGCAGCGAGCAGAGAACAGGAAAGAAGAAAGTCTCCAATCTCACTCAGCTCACACGATGAGAGAGAGAGAGAGAGAGAGAGAGTTTTGCGCTGCATGAATTGTCACAGCATTTCAGTTTACTTCTTTCCTTTTATTCTGTTATTACAAGCAAACGTGGTCGATCCCACTATCCAATCAACTAGTGCCATCCCACGATCAGAACATGTAGGTCCTAGTTCATTAGACAACGGCTTCGCAACGCCCCCACGTTGTCCGCGTTTGGGCGACACGGAGGCGACTAGGGTTCCTCCTGCTAGCACCTCCTCCTGTGAGCTCGTCCTCGCCGTCGCCGGGCCTCTTCCGCCTTCACCCTGCATCTTCCTTCCTCTCATCTCTCCAATTGCTCCGATTCGAGCTTGGTTCTGTACTTCATGGCGGCGCTGGGGATCTTGGTTGGTCATGTAAAGGTGTCTCCTTCAACGGCACACGCGAGTTGGCTCGCCCGCTCGATGGCATGGACGTGAAAACAACGGCATGCCGCCGGATCTGACCGGGGGTCAGTCAGCTGCCATGGACCCTGCCCTCTGAGTTGCGTTCTAGGTGTAGGCCTATCTGGACTGGGCGAGATCTGGAGAGTTGGTGACGGGGATGCAGGTGCCAGAGGTGCGTCCAGTGGAGTGGCCGACTGCGAGCGTGCGGCTCGTTCTCTAGAGGGGGGTGGGTTTGGTTGGCTCCTAGATTCTTGAGCGGCGGCTCCTTATGGTGGACACGGCAGCTCCTGGCGGCGGGTGCCACAGTGTGGGTGCTGGTCGGCAATCTCGGATGTGCGGGCAGCGGGATGGGCTGCGTGGGAGGCATTCGTGGTGTTGGAGTCCTCGTGCTCCTCCATAGATCTTGGCATCGGCTACCCCGATCTGCTTCGGTTTCACCTCGCTGTTGTGCGAGGTGTTGTGGCTGGGAATTAAATGGATGGTGGTCTCAACTCGGGCAAAAGCCTTGGCCTAAGTGGTCGGTGCTAGTGACGTCAACGCTCGAGAGCGCCGTTTCCCTCCTTGGAGGCGTCATTGTGAATCAAGCCCCTCCACCATTGGCTCCAGGTGAAAACTCATGTCCAGTCTATCGATCGGGGCAGCACCTTGACGTCGCTCCCTTCATGAAGGCGATGCCTTGGTAGCCTTTGGCCTGTTCAGCTAGTCGTCGTGGGTGTGGTACTTGGGCGGTGACAGTGTGGATTTCGGAGTGGCAGGCTTCCCCGCGGCAGCGTGCATAGGCAAGAGGGTAGGGGCCTCTTGACGATGGATGGGATGCACTCTGAAGCAGTCTTTCTACGATCGATGGTGATGAAGGCCTTCCTCCGATGGTGTGACGTCTTCCTCCTCCGCTTCCGCTCTACCTCGATCAACGAATGTTTCGATGGATGAAGATCCAAGCGTTTGCATGTTGTGTGTCGTGTTGTATTCTTTTGTGCGGTTGTTCTGTGGGTGATCTTTGTAGCTGTTTTCCTCAGCATCTTGTAACTCTTGCCGTAACTCGCTTTATTAATTTAAAGTTGGGCTTAATGCCTTATGTTAAAAAGTTGGGAAAATTTGCTACAGGACACACCACTCGATTGTGTCTTTGCCAGGTACCATTACAAAATTGTAATGGTACCTGGCAAAGACACAATCGAGTGGTGTGTTTCAGCAAATGCCAGAAAATAACGGTGTCCTGTAGCAAATTTTCCTTAAAAAGTTTGTTATACAGCGACTAGGACAAACGACTCAATCCTAGCTTAACCAATAAAACCGCATGCCAGAACCAACTCTGACGAAACTGAAGAAACTAGACAACTAGAACATGAAGTGACAGGGTTTATGCTAACAAACTCCCCTATCTCTGCTACCTTCACTTTATTTGGATTACACCGATCTTGCCATGCATCTCCTGGAACTTGACTTGACCAAGTGGCTTCGTCAGAATATTGGTGCATCTCCTGGAACTTGACTTGACAAAGTGGCTTCGTCAGAATATTGGCGAGCTGCGAATCGGTGTTGGTGAACTCGACGAGGATCTACTTGTTTTCCACGCACTCACAAATGTAGTGGAAGCATAGATCGATGTGCTTGCTCCAGTCAGTCGTGGTACACCAGGTTCTTGATGAGTGAAATGGCAGATTTGTTGTCCACCATCAGCGTCGCTGCAATGGCTCCTCTTCGGTGAGATCGCCGAGCAGCATGGCAAGCCAAATGCCTTGGCATGCCGCAGTCGTGCCAGCGATGTACTCTGCCTCGCAAGAGAAGAGAGCCACCACTTTCTACTTCTGAGATTGCCAGCTGATGGGATGATCTTGCATGTGTCTACGTCGCTACCATGTCGCTGTCACTGAACCCTGTCAGTCCAGCATGTGCACTGGCCTTCTCATAGAAACAACTGAAGTCAAGCATCCCCGTGACGTAGCGGAGAACCTGCTTCACTGGTCGTTCCATGAATATGCTCACATACCCAACCGCATACGCGTTGTCAGGGGCTCAAGGCCTGTATGAACCAAGTACTTGAGGCTGCCCATGATGCTACGGTACAGGCGATGCAGTGCTAGTATTGCTCAACTTCAACCGAGACTCCATTGGTGCATGACAGGCGTTGCAACCTGTCAGCCTGGCCTTCTCGGGGACATTCTTGGCATACGCAGTCTAGCGAGACTGATGCCGTTCACGTTCTCGCGCACCTTGATACCCAGGTAGTAGCTGAGCGTGCCCTTCATCTCTTCCTTGAACCGCTAGATCTCGTTGATGCTAGAGCCAGTGATCACAAGATCGTCGACTTAGACGCCAACAAGCAGCTAGTCGTGGACTTAGCTAGTCGTGGACGTAGATGGCATGCTCAAAGTTGTTGCGTCGAAACCCAAGGGACACCATCGTGGCGTCGAGCATGGCGTGGACGTACACGACATGCTCAAAGCTATGGCGGCGAAACCCAATCAACATCATCATGGCGTCGTGCTTGGTGTTCCAAGCTCTTCCCTTCTTCTTCGGGGGTGATGAATCCGAGCGGCTGCACGACAAACACCTCGTCTTCGAGCTCACCGTTCACGAATGCAGATTTAACGTCCATGTGATGGACTGACCATCCTTCCTATGTAGCAAGCGCAAGCAGCAAACGAACAGATTCAGATTCGTGGTGTTGAACGGCAAACATCGTATGTGGCCAAGCTCCTTGGCGAACGCGAGGCAGCCGAAGACCCGCAAGTGGGAGACCGCCGGCTTTCGCCCATGCTAGGCCTCATACAACGTCCTGCCATCGAGTGCCTTAGTAGGCGAGCGATTGAGGATCTAGATGGCCGTCAGCACCGCCTCTCCCCAGAAGACAGCCGGCATCCCTCTCTGCTTGAGAAGGGCCCAAGCCATCCCCACAACCGTCTGGTTCCGGGCTGTATGGCGCGGAGTAGTGGCGCTAGATGCCCTCATCATCGCAGTACGACGCGAATTCAACCGCCGTCAATTCGCTGCCGTTGTCGATACGCGGGTTCGCACTCCGCCTCCGCAGCAACCTACGTGTGCCTGATGTTGTCCGCGGCCTCTCCCGACGAGCAGCAGGAAGTAGCGTCGTCCTCCCGGTGTGGCCGGTGTCACCGGGCCGCACAAGTCCCCGTGCACGAGCTCGAGCCTCTCCTTGGCTCGGAAGCTCACCCGCTGGGGAAACGGGAGTCGCCTGTGCTTCGTCAACACGCAGACGTCGCAGAACTGATCCACATGGTCGAGGCACGACAGGCCTCGCACTATCTCTGTGGCACTAAGCCGCTTCATGGCCTCGAAGTGAAGATGCCTGAAGCGCCTGTGCCACTGCCACGCCTCGTCATCCCAACGAGCAGCGAGATAGAGGGGTTGTGCCACTTGCACGTCAAGGACGTAGAGTCGATTTGCACATGTGGTTACCTTGGCAAGCAAGCGACGATGGCGACCAACACGCGCGAGCCGTTCTCATCCAGCTATCCAAGGTTGATGATGGAGTTCCTCCGCGCAGGGATGTAGTAGATGCCAGTGAGCAGCAGGTGTCCTCCAGTCTTGGCGGTGAAGATGACGGAGCAGACACCCTTAATCTCCACGGCGGAGGCATCCCCAAACTTGACGGAGCCTCGCATGTCGGAGTCAAGCTCGGCGAAGAACTCCCTTCGACCGGTCATTTGATGGGTGGTGCCGGTCTCGAGGCACCACCCGTCATTCTTGTCGTTGCCGGAGCCGTCGTCGAGAAGGGCGTGTGCTTTTGGCTCTTCAACGTGGAGGAGAGCAGCTGCGGCCGGTGCCGCTGGAGGTAGCTCAATGCTTGCATGCACCATGAACAGAGTTGGCTCCTCCTCCTCCGCCTGTGCAACGTGGGCATGGCTGCTTCGTGGCTGTCGACAGTCCTTGGCCCAATGGCCAGGCCAGCCACAGTTGTGGCAGGTGTCGTCTTCTGCCGGCTTGTGCTTGTCGGCGACGCCTCCCCGGGCACCTCCACGGCCATCACCTTCGGCACGTCCTTGCGCCTCGGCCGCCTGTCGTGGAAGAGGGGCCCCGAGAGAGGCTGCTCGTCGGTGTCGACGACCTTGAGGCAGCCTATCACCTCCTCGATCGACATCGTGGAGAGGTCCAGCAGTGATTGGATCGAGCGAGCCATCATCTACTTGTACTTCTCGGGGATGCAGCAAAAGAGCTTCTCGACAGCTCTCTCCTCGTCGTAGATGTCATCGCCGAACTGCACCAGAGTGTTGAGACAGTGAGCAAAATCATCAATGTCGTCACCTGGCTTGAAGGCTAGGTTCTCCCATTCCTTGCGAAGTGCCTACGGTG
Source organism: Lolium multiflorum (assembly GCA_030979885.1). Lineage (NCBI taxonomy): Eukaryota > Viridiplantae > Streptophyta > Magnoliopsida > Poales > Poaceae > Lolium > Lolium multiflorum. The sequence goes on along the minus strand of JAUUTY010000324.1, from coordinate 846,094 downwards.
TGGACTTGCGAGCACAGTCGTGCCGATGCGTGCCGCAGCAATGGCGTCCCGAGCCTCCTTGGCAGTCCGCTTGTTGGAAAGCGAGAACTGCATCTCGGGCGACATTGCGGCGATGAGGGCATCCAGCGCCCGTCGATCCTCATGGTGGTCGACGCCGCCGTACTGGACCACCTCCCACATGTGCCGCACCTAGAGCCTAATCTTCATGACCGCGGCCCACTCGACGTAGTTGGTTTTGGTGAGGGTAGGCCACCCAGCACCGGAACCAATGTCCAGTCCGGACGTCCCAACAGCCGCCGCCGTGCGCGCCTCCTCCAGAAACGCCACCGCCGTGCGCGGGGGCATGCTCGGCTGCCCACTGCGTCGTCCGCTGCATCCATGCGGTCTGCGTCGGCCCTGTCGTCGGCAAAAACGGAGCTGTTGGCACTGCCGCGCAATACCTCGACCTCCGCCGCCTCCTCACGTGCTGCATCCGCCGCCGCTGCTGATTCTACCTCCGCTATGGCTGCTGCCAGCTCCGCCGCTGCCAGCCTCGACGCCCTTTGCTGCCGCCGCCGCGGCAAGCTCGGTCTCCTGCCGACGCCGCGTGCTCGAGGTAACCGAGTGCTAAGAGCGGCCTGCGGGCATGGCTTGCCGCTGGGGGCTGCTGCGTGGAGAGAGCGCTGCTCCAAATGAGCTGCTGCTCGACTCACGGAGGGAGAGAAGTAACCAGGGGCAGCTGGAGATGCTGCTACCTGCTGGGGCTGCGGAGCAGCTGGGGAAGAAGATGAGCAGGAAATGCTACAGGATATCTTGGCTCTAATACCATTTGTTAGTCGCTCAAATCTTATTCTTATCGAGGGAGAGGATGACACTAGGAGTTGGGGCAATTTTCTGGTTTATTTCTCACATAATGTCATACCAACCTGAGGGGTTGGGATTACATATTTATAGGCTGCTAGTCACCCAAGCATATGCTAGATGCTATTTTAAGAAGCTAGTCTAAGATGGTAGTCTAAGATGGTAGTCTAAGATGATGCTAAGATGTTGTCGTAAAAGCCAATCAAGGATGTTATCCTAACAGCCAGTCTTTGATGGGCAGCAACAGAAAACCACCATGTAGCCACAAGGACACAAGGACCATGTGCTGCAGCCCCCACAAAGACCACAGTACACAGACTTATCCATCACAAACTAGGCGCCGGACATTCTAGTGGTTGTCGGTTGGTGCGCTAGTCCGGGACTGGTCTACTTCTGTATCAGTTCAAGTGGCCACCGGCGTGGAACCAGTGATCGTGTCACGACCACGGCAGAGCCTTAGGCGTGTGTGCGCCATCAGGGACCTGTGGGTGTCCTTGTGATGGCGTGAGGGGTGTGTGTGTAAGTTAAGCGTGGGCCCATGGAGGTCAGGAGCGTGAGTCTGCAGTTTATAAGGAGAGGGTTGTAACCAGAACAAGGCAAGTAAGAAGAAAAGAAACGGAAGCAAATTCTCCTCGTCCCCAGCTCTCGCTCTTTCTTCTTCTTCCGCACGGAATATCCTTTCGTGTGCAATCTTCCTTCCCTGGCAATCATACCAGGAAGGGGATATTACAGTGGTATCAGATTCAATCGATTCCATGGCGCGATCGTTGTGTGTGCGTACTTTCCCCTCCGATCTCGAGTTGTAATTCCTGGGCCGGGTTGCGATTGGGTGAAGATCTTCGATCTGATCTCGATTGCGGTAAATCCTCACCTTGGTTGACTCGATCGTGCACAGGGACACCACGGCGCCGTCCAAGGCATCCGCACAGACGCGGGCGATTGTGGCGGCGATGGGGGAGGCGGCAGCGGCGACAGCGGAAACGCTGAAGCAGCTTCAATCGAGCCTCGATCTCCTGCACGGGGTTGTCGCGGGAGTGGACACGGCGCAGCAGCAGATGCGGGCGCAGCTCGACCACCAAGCAGCCGCGATCGAGAGCAGCGCCACCAAGCACGACGACACCACGCGCATCCTGCAGGCGTTGATGGCGCAACTGAAGATCGGCGAACCAGGGGTCGCGGACAAGCCTCCACCAGCGGACGAGGAACCAGATCCTGGTGAGGTGTTGAACTCCGGTACCTCTAATCTCTTCCACACGAAGGCCAAGTGGACGGCGAACACTGCTGGAGCGTCCTCAAGCGCGGGCGCAACAGAGGCGGAGCGTGGTTCTGAGGGCTTCTAGCTGGTGGGGGTGGAGGTGGTACTGGAGGCGCAGGAGGAGGTAGACCGGGCGGCGCAGGTGGCGGTGAGTTTGGGGGCGCAGTGGCAGTCGACTGGGAGGTGCAGGAGGCGGTGAGTTTGTGGGCGTGGGTGCCGGTCGAAACTATCATGGAAACACGGAAGGTGGGGGAAGACAACAGATGCCCAAGATGAATTTTCCTCGATTCTCAGGCGAACATCCGCGCATATGGAGAGATCAATGTCTTGATTACTTCCGAGTGTTCAATATCAGCCCTGCTCTCTGGATGACCACAGCAACACTTCACCTGGATGGAAACGCAGCAGTCTGGTTACAAGCATACAAGCAGACACGTGACATAAGAGGCTGGCCCCAATTCATTACTGCAATTGAGGCAGAATTTGGAGGAGATGACCAGCGCAAATTCATGAAGGCCCTGCTGCAACTCAAACAAGGTGGTACGGTAGAGGAGTACATACAGGAATTTCAGAAACTGGTGTACCAGGTGTCTATGTTTAATCCACGCTACGACACAAATTTCTTCATCTCACAGTTCATCAAGGGGTTGAAATTTGAGCGGAGGGGTGCTATGGAGGCCCATATCCCGGATTCTCTGGAGCGAGCTTACCTCATAGCAAAGGTTCAGCAAGAGGTCCTTGACGCTGCACCTAGAAAAGCTCAGAGACAATACAATCGAGGGGACATTCCTGCAGTTCGCATTGATGCTGCTTCCAAGGCACCGTTGAAGATGGGCACGGGCGACCTGTGAAAGGACCGACAACTAAGGGAGTATCGGCGAGCCAACGGGGAATGTTTCAAGTGCGGGCTCAAGTACGATCCAACACATGTCTGCGGACAGAAAAACGCAGCAACCCTTAATGCAATGGACACTGAAGATGGCGCGGTGATGTTAGCCGAAGAAGTGTTGAACATGCTTGAGATGCAGGACATGGCGGAGGCACAACGCCTGAGTCTGTCGATCCATGCCATGGCAGGATCAGAGGGTGCAGAAACATTGAGGATGCGTGTGTTGGTGGGTAACCAAGTCTTCATTATTCTGGTGAACTCCTAGAGAAAGCAAATCGCACAGTAAAGGAAGCTCCTACAGTGGCGGTCAAGGTTGCCAACAGCGAATATATGCACTCCACACAGATAGTGCCTGACTTTACTTGGTGGTCTAATGGAGCTACTTTCGTGACACCCATGAGAGTGCTTGATCTAGGCGCATATGATGCAATTTTGGGAATAGACTGGTTGAAGAAGCACAGTCCTATGACAACGGATTGGAACAGGAAATTCCTCTCTTTTCCTTACAATGGGAAACAAGTGACATTGCAGGGATTGCAGGAATCCACAGCCACGTCGGTTAGGGAAGTCACAGTCGAACAAGTGACAAAATGGTCCAAAGGAAACGACATTTGGGCTCTGGCAGTAGTGCAAGTCGACGGCTCTGTTCATGCAATTGCAACTGATGCCATGGCAGAGATACAACAACTGGTGGAGCAGTTTCAGGTGGTTTCCTCTGAACCCGTGGAGCTACCACCAGCACGGGATTATGATCATCTATTCCTCTCAAGGAAGATGCACCACCAGTAAATGCAAGGCCATATCGGTATTCCCCGGCACACAAGGATGAAATCGAACGGCAAGTCGCTGAGATGCTCAAGGCAGGAGTAATTGTGCGCAGCATGTCTCCCTTCGCTTCACCAGTTCTTCTAGTCAAGAAAAAAGACGGGAGCTGGAGGTTTTGTGTGGATTATCGCCGGCTAAACGAGCTCACCATCAAGAACATTTTTCCAATGCCTATCATTGACGAGCTATTGGATGAACTAGCTGGTGCTAAGATATTTTCCAAGCTGGATCTGCGGGCTGGGTACCATCAGATCAGAATGCTGCCAGAAGACGAGATGAAAACTGCATTCAAAACCCACCAAGGGCACTACCAATTCCGTGTCATGCCATTTATGCGTTATGAATTCAGTTGTTAGAGTACATAATGGGCTTGGGCTGGCGCTATAGCCCATTAGTATTAGGGTTAATTAGAGATAAGGGTAGCTTGCTTAGGGGTCAAGTAAACCTCTCTATATAAGGAGAGGAGACGTATCAATCTAATCAAGCAAGAATTAAGAAGGAAATCCCTTCCCTCTTGCCCACCGCGCCATCCCTCTAGCAGCACCATAACATCAGTGCTCCAACCATGCCTTAGGCGATCAGTGCTAGTGTTCATGGATGACATCCTCGTCTATAGCAAGTCCCTCGATGAACATGTACAACACTTGAAAGAGGTGCTCCAGCTACTCAAGGATAACAAACTGTATGTCAAGGCCAGTAAGTGTTCCTTTGCCTGTGACTCCTTGGAGTATTTGGGTCATATAGTGTCAGCGGCAGGTGTGGCCACCGATCCCACCAAGACAAGAGCGATGCAGGATTGGCCTCTACCAACTAACATCACAGAACTGCGGGGATTTCTGGGGCTGACAGGGTACTACCGGAAGTTCGTGAAGAATTATGCAATCATTGCACGCCCTTTGACCACCTTGCTGAAGAAGAAAGGGTTTCTCTGGAATGATGCAGCTACTGAAGCTTTTCAAGCACTAAAAACAGCAATGGTAACCACTCTAGTCCTTCAACTTCCAGATTTCAACACACCTTTTAGTGCTGTGCTCAGGCATGTGACTCAGGCATTGGTGCTGTGCTCATGCAAAATGGACATCCACTGGCTTTCCTGAGCAAACCTTTGAGCGCAGTGCACAAGCATCTTTCGATCTATGAAAAGGAGTTCCTAGCCCTACTCACGGCAGTCGACCGGTGGCGCCCTTATTTGCAGAGGAATGAGTTCATCATTAAAACTGATCACTCTAGCCTGTGTTTCCTGGAAGACCAGAATCTGCATTCACCTCTGCAGCGCAAGGCAATGGCGCGACTGATGGGTCTACAATTCAAGATTGTCTATCGTAAGGGGGCAGAGAATCATGCAGCGGACGCACTGTCGCGCGTGGGGCACTTGCTAGCCGTCCAAACCTGCTCATCCGCGCAACCAGCATGGCTACAGGAAATTGCCAATTCCTATGCCACGGATCAAGACGCCCAACGGCGACTAGCTGAGCTGGCCATCGCTAGCCCGGACGAACACGGATATGAGCTGACCCAAGGCATTATCAGGAGAAATGGCCAAGTGTGGGTAGGAGAAAACTCTGCCCTTCAGACCAAAATCATAGCAGCCCTGCATGCAAGTGCTGTTGGAGGCCACTCTGGAGTTCAAGCCACCCACCAGCGTGTCAAGAAGTTGTTTGCCTGGCCTGGGCTGAAAGTGGCTGTCGCGGAATTTGTCAGTCAGTGCGACACCTGCCAGCGTGCAAAACACTCCACAAATCATCCACAGGGTTTGCTCTAGCCCCTGCCGATACCAGAGGGCGCTTGGCAGGACATCACAATGGATTTCATAGAAGGGTTGCCGTTGTCGGACAGAGGAAATTCGATCTTAGTAGTGGTGGATCGGTTTACCAAATATTCCCATTTCATCCCTCTGAAGCACCCCTACACAGCACCTCAGATTGCGCGAGTGTTTGTGGACAATGTGGTCAGACTACATGGTATGCCTCGCTCCATTACTTCTGATCGCGATGCCATTTTTACAAGCAAATTCTGGAAGATGCTGTTCCAACAACTGGGAGCCAAACTGCAGTTCACTACCGCCTATCACCCTCAAACAGATGGACAGAGTGAACGAGTGAATCAATGCCTGGAGATGTACCTGCGATGCATGGCGCAAGATGCTCCGAAGGAATGGAAGAAATGGTTGACAACTGCTGAGTTCTGGTACAACACCACAACACATTCAGCGATTGGGTGCTCACCTTTCAAGGCACTATATGGGCATGAACCGAATCTGGGCACTATTCCGGCGTTGGCAGAGATCACTGAACCAGGAGTAGCAGACATGGTGAACGAGCCTTACAAGATGAGCTGCTCAAGAAACATTTGGCTGCAGCACAGAATCGAATGAAGATGTATGCAGATAGGCAACGCACAGAGAAAACGTTCCAGGTGGGTGACAAGGTACTTCTCAAACTTCAGCCCTATGCACAATCAACTGTGGTGAACAGGCCTTATCCCAAGCTGGCGCACAAGTTCTTTGGTCCTTATACCATACTGGAGCGCATCGGGCAGGTGGCGTACAAACTGGAGCTGCCGAGTGAATGTAGGGTGCACAATGTTTTTCATGTCTCCCAGCTGAAGGAGTACAGGGCGGATTTTACACTAGTATTTTCCGAACTTCCTCCATTGCCACTGCTTGACTCCAAGGAAACAGAACCAGAGAGAGTACCGGACAGACGCCTCGTCAAGAAAGGGAATACTGCAATCGTGCAAGTGCAAGTGAAGTGGACAGGCATCCCAGCAGAGGCGGCTACTTGGGAAGATTGGAACACGCTGAAGAGTCGATTTCCAGCAATTGGTGCTTGGGGACAAGCACAGTTTCCAGGGGAGGAAGATGTCACGACCACGGCAGAGCCTTAGGCGTGCGTGCGCCATCAGGGACCTGTGGGTGTCCTTGTGATGGCGTGAGGGGTGTGTGTGTAAGTTAAGCGTGGGCCCATGGAGGTCAGGAGCGTGAGTCTGCAGTTTATAAGCAGAGGGTTGTAACCAGAACAAGGCAAGTAAGAAGAAAAGAAACGGAAGCAAATTCTCCTCGTCCCCAGCTCTTGCTCTTTCTTCTTCTTCCGCACGGAATATCCTTTCGTGTGCAATCTTCCTTCCCTGGCAATCATACCAGGAAGGGGATATTACAGATCGCCGGTCACTCCAGTGCAAGCTCCGATGGTAGCCAGGTGGCCATCGATCCGTTCCAGCAACAAGATCGGTGCGCCGGCCGGTGCACAGGTTTGGCCTGCTGGCCTCTCTTCCTCTTCTTCTCCACTTGCTTGGCTTCCATGATGTGCTTCTTGGGGGACGTACCTGATGACTAAAGAGTATTTCCATTGAGCTGCATTCCATCCAAAGGAGTGTCTAAGTCACACGTCGAGAGGGGCGAATTCACCTCTCGTTGGATTGCTCGCTTTGGCACAGGCTTGGGTCATTGGTCCACTTAGTAGACTCCTAAATGTCTCACTCTAGAACATTCCTAATTCTAGAGTTCTCTCTACATACCCTAGATACTTCATGACTTAGCCAGCTCCTTCTAGTAGCCAACTATATTGACAAGATTACTCCTAACATGGTGTCCGAAGGCCACCCTGTATCACGCACGTCTAACTACCACCGGTCCGGCCGGGGTGCTACATTGGGGCCATGACACGGTGAACTAGACCGGACTATGGGAGTTGAGGAGCAGCTCCATGACCATGCCTCCAGGAAGGTTTAACAACACCATCGGGGCCACCTCTGTCGTCTCGGACCAAGCACCTCATTGCAGCCGCCAATCACAGTGAACCAGACCATGGGAGCTGAGGAGCAGCTCCATGACCACACCTCCAGGAAGGTTTAACAACGCCATCGGCGCCACCTCTGTCGTCTCGGACACGACAACCGAGAAAGGATTTCTCCCGGGAGCAGTTGCAACCGCCAATCTGGTAAGGCCCTGCTTCTTTTCTCTTCTACGCATGCTTCTTCTCTGGATCTGCTTCTTCTTCTCCTCATCTAGTTTGTTTCCTTTCTTCTGATCTGCATCTGCTGCTGCTTGTCCTCCACAGCACCCACAAAGCAACAAGCCTGTCAAACCTGACTTCTCTCCTTTCACGTGCCTCTCTCTGCTTCTTTGCTTCTACTCAGATTCTTCTCCGTCTCGTCCCCTGCTTTGTGGCTCTGCTCTGCGTAGATCTGCTTAAGTTGATGTGTGTGCCTGCTCTATTGCTATATTAGTTATTGGCACTTTTCTTAGTTGCAACAGAAGCAAGTGTCTGCTGCTCCAATGGAACCTGCACCTGCTGAGCCAGCTGCTGAGCCATTTCATCCAGCCAATAATCCTATTCGGAGAAATGAATCCAATAATCCAGCTTGGAATTATGCATTCTGGCCAGATTTAGAGAGAAAGGGTCTCCTCAAGTGTAAGTTGTGTGGCCAGAGAGTCCATGCCAGACTGGAAAGGCTGAAGCGGCAGCTTTCTGAGGGCCGCAGATAAAAGTCACAAGACAGCCGCAGAAATTAAGAAGGAGATGCACAATTACTCAAATGTAATGAAATTGAAGCTACAGAGCTTGATATAGACGAGGAGGATGAAGCTGAAGTTCAAGACAACGTTCCATCATCTAAACAATATGATTTGAGGCTTGAGAATGTGTGTTGGAGTCATGCCATGTTATGCGTGATGCTGCCATCATATTAGTGTACCGTTATGGAACTAGTGGTGTGCTTATGTTAATATGTTTATGTGTACAAGGCATCCCCTCACCTTACGCCTTAAGCGCTTAAAAGGTGAAAAGGGGTCGGGTGTCTCGCCTCGTCTTACCGCCCTAAAAAACCTGGTTAATTCTGATTCATTCCAATGAATCCATCTCAACAAATAAACACCACCACTTTTACTGGATGGAACGCGTGTATGGGTAACACTGGGCATTACATTATCGGCAGGCTAGTTGCTACACAGGTGCGGTCGATCCTACGTTAGATAGGCTCTAGTTCACTCATACCCTGTGAAGTTGCCACTTCAATCTGATGGTACAGTCTTCACTAACCTGTGCCATCAATCGTATGAAACAACACTTCATTTCTAATCATACCAAACATGTCTCTACAATGATTTACAAAAGATGGCATTCCCATTCTTCACGGTGAATCTATTGATATTGATTCGGTATTGTAAATGTTCAAACTTTTGTGTATAAACTTGGTCAAACTTTTAAAACGTTGACTTTTGACTAATCCTTAGGCCCTTACATTTTGGGACGGCGGGAGTATTCTTTTCACTCCGTAGACTCCTGGATGTGTGGATGAGAAATTATTCAAACTGATTGCACACATATTTCTCCATAAAGCACGAATGAACTTAATGGTGGCAACAACAGCACAAGTTTGTTATTTGACAGCTTCTCCGAGAAATTCTACAATTCCATTCTCTAGAATTCTGCGCATGGAATGAGGGATGCTAAGCAAGTAAGGTTCAAACATCAAGAATGAGCAAATAGGAACAAAGATAATCAGCATCACTACCAACAAAATATCATTTTTACCATATGGATGCAAAATATTTGTGTGTGATCAGCATATACATTTGAGATTCTTGGCTGCTTACCATAACGTAATAAACCAGGAGAGAAATTCCAGAACATAGCTCGGGCCATTCTGATTTTGACGATACTTTGAATAGACCAATAAAGTCAGCAAATGCTACCACAACATAGGGGAACTTGACACGCAGTTGGTAGATATAAAGCAGAAGAATGCTGAACACCGAATATATTTCAAGTAACCTCCACCATCTACAGAATATGTTGCAAACACAATTTAACAATTATCAATATGTGCATTGTTGTCACTATAATAATATACTACTTGTTTACAGGAAAGAAGAAAATCTAAAGATATAGCTTACCGGAAAAGACCAAGAAAGTTGCTTGTTAAGGACCAATCGACAAGACCAATGCAGCTAAATATAAAGAATGGTAACGAAATCCAAGAAGGATGACTAATACTGACAACTAATTGGACAGCAGGCAGCAACAAACAGCACGCAACCCGCAAGTGGTAACCTGCACAAGAAAATGCATATACCTATTAGATAGTAGACAATTTAAGTACTGAACTGACATTTCTACAATTCTTCTGTATAGACATATGGTAAGATAAACAGATCGGCGTTTCTACAATTCTTCTGTACAGACATATGGTAACATAAACAGATCGGCTGTTTCCTTCCCAAACAGGCATATATGGACTAAAACGTTGCAAGCAGAACATATTATTAAAATAACAAATCAAGGAACATCATTTCCTAGTGGTATCTGGTATGAATGAATGTACTACACAAAAAAGTTCAAAATCTCCTATGTTGTCTAAGAATATTACTATCACTTCTTCAGGCATAGTCTAAATTGATGTACAGTACACCATATGCTGACCTATTTGCTCAATCCCAAAGGAGAAATTCAGCCAACATGAATCTTGATGGATCCTGCTTCCAAAGATTTCTACCAAAGCAATGACAGCAGCAGATAGCTGCACGATAAGAAAATAGATAACAGATGGTGATTCCCAAGGCTGGTCCCTGCATCAACTGTCATGATTAATTGCAATCTATATTTTTCAGATAATGCCTGCAGAGGAGGCATAAATGATATCCACACAACAAAAATCAACACGAACAAATGCATTCATTTAAATACCTTGCAAAACCAACCAGCTTCGCCCACCAAGAATGAGCCACAATCCATTCATTTCCCTCAATTCCCCATATTATATGAAATGTAACTTGCCCTAAAGTGGCAAGTGCTGAGTAAATAATTGTACACCAGTATAACAGGTACAGCCTCCAAGTGTGAAAACCTACCAGATAAGGATAGAACATCAGTGCATAAATAAACAATGTATGGATAGAACATCAATGCAGAAATAAACAATGTATGGGTAGATCTTAATGAGGAATACAAATAGGGGGACCAAATTCTCATGTGAAAACTGCAACCAGACTCGGTATCATTTTGGAATTCAGTAGTAGAGCTGTTAATCATAATTGTATCTAACATTTCTTCAAGCTTTTCCAAATATTCACATTATATTTGCATTTCAGTAAGTAGCCATAATGGCATACAGGAAAAAACTAGGCAAATGGCCTAACATAAGCTGTTTTTTCAAGTGCATAGACTAAATTGCGCCAAGCCACCAGCACAGACATGCAACATTTGTATGGCATGGCATAGAGACAGCGAGAAATTATGAGCAAATCTTGTTGTATTGCAAAGCCGAAAGGTGCAAAAACATATAGTACCATCATAGCATCAATCTTAAAGAAACTGTCAAGTCAAGAGTGATAGAGAGGAGCATCGCAGCAAACTCCAAGAATGCAGGGCAACGGCGTTTTGACGACTTCTACAATCAAACCATGCGAAAAGAGGCCACACATTCCCAAGAAAAATTACGGGACAAGAAGCAAAGGGGCCAACAGAACGACTCCAAATAGTGAAGACGTGAAGATCATGGTTTTCAAGGCGTTAAGGTGGTTTAAGGCATTGGGGGCGGGGGTGTCAGGATCCTCGAGCTCACTGACGCGTTAAGGGGAAGGAGAAGGAAGCTAGCGATCCGGCGGCGCAGCCATGGGAAGGTTGGAGACAACAGGTACGAAAATTAGGGTTTATTCATAGCATGCCACCCTTCCTCCCTCTCCTGCTCTTTATACCATAGAGCAGGACCACGCTTAGTTTTCAAAGTACAGCTATTACAATTCATAAACATGCTTAAAGCAGGAATTAACGCAATTTAAACTCGGACGCTCGACAGCCGTTGGATCCTTCACCAGGCGATCTTGACCGTTGGTTAACTGAAGGTGTTGTGGCTTGTCACCTGGTGTCAGGAGGCTTCTGCTTCTGCTTCTGTCATGCCTTTCCACTGTATTAACCATTGGGGCACAGCGACATCGTAGTCCCCTGCATTTCTGGGAACTTGTCGACGCTGCAGGATGGACACAGGTGCAAATTTTATCATACCTGATGGAGTTACCAGTGGTAGATGGGCTGACAGTACTGCTTTAGGACCAATGTGCTTCTTGAGATGACTCACATGAAATACATCATGTAACTTGTAAGCACGCTTGCCAACTGTTTGAATTATCTTGAACGGTCCATACCATTTGGATGCCAGTTTCGGAGGATTTCCATGTCCCAAAGCAGTTTCCCTCTCAGGTATCATTTTGAGATACACCATATCTCCCAGCTGGAATGATCTTGGAGTCCTCTTCTGGTCAGCATATTTCTTCATTGTTTTCTGTGCTCTTGCTAGGTTGTGTTGCAAGGTTTGGATCATCTTTACCTTGTCATGCAATGTTTCCTGGGCTGCAGAGGACAATGTAGAAGTTGCTGGTAATTCAGTTAGCAAATGGTGACATCTTGATGGCAGTGTGGTAGCTGCAGTTGTACCAGAATTCAGCAGCAGGCAAATATTCACTCCATTTCTTTGGTTGGTGGAATGCCATGCACCTCAAGGTATTGCTCTATACAATGGTTAACTCTTTCTGTCTGGCCATCAGACTCAGAGTGATAGGCTGTGGAGAAATGCAATGAGATTTTCAAGGCATAAAAAATTTCCTTCGAAAGTTTGTCTGTGGTGATGACTGTTGGTGGGCAATGAAGTTTGATAATATTATGGATGAGAGAGTGGAAGGAAGTGGGCATATTTAGTGAGCCTATCAACCACCACTAGGATCACATTTTTTCCTTTAGAGGCAGGCAGCCCTTCATTTGTTCCTACATTTGAACTTACAATTGGTGTCGGCGGTGTGGTTTGAGGCGTGGAGACCTCTGGGATGGGTGAAAGGTGGGAGCTTGCTCGTGGTGGAGGAGTCACAAAGGTGGGAGCTTGGCCTGTATCGGGTTGGATCAGACCTTCTGGCTGCGTGAGCCGGTCGATGATGGTCTGCATCCTCTCCATCAGCACCACCATGTTCCCCATCTGGTTTGTGAGCATGTTGATGGAGGCGGTTGATTCCGCTTGGTAGCTGCGGAGGCGCCGTCCCATAGATCGCGCGTCGCGCTCTTGACGCTGTTGTACACGTAGCACAGCGAGCTCAGCATCTGTTGTAGAGGCCGATCCGATGACAGGTGCGTCATCGTTGCTTCTCTCACGCGACGAGTTGCGAGATCGGGAGGAAGCCCTGGATCTGGGCCTGTCCGTCGTGGATACAGGAGAAGGAGGAGGACGCCACCGATGCAGTGTTTGAGGGTGGGAGGGAGGGCTTCGCCGCTACTAGCCCGCGGTCCGAGAGCCGTCTGCTCTGATACCACCTTGCCAAGATCCTCGAGCTCACTGACGCGTTAAGGGGAAGGAGAAGGAAGCTAGCGCTCCGACGTCGCAGCCATGGGAAGGGAGGAGACATCAGGTACGAAATTTAGGGTTTATTCATAGCGTGCCACCCTTCCTCCCTCTCCTGCTCTTTATACCATAGAGCAGGACCACGCTTAGTTTTCAAAGTACAGCTATTACAATTCATAAACACGCTTAACGCGGGAATTAACGCAGTTTAAACTCGGATGCTTGATAGACGTTGGATCCTTCACCAGGCGATCTTGACCGTTCGTTAACTGAAGATGTTGTGGCTTGTCACCTAGCGGGAATTAACGCAGTTTAAACTCGGATGCTCGATAGCCATTGGATCCTTCACCAGGCGATCTTGACCGTTCGTTAACTGAAGATGTTGTGGCTTGTCACCTAGTGTCAGGAGGCGATCCTGCCAGGGGGCTGCAAGGCGCTCAAAGGGCAAAGCGAGGCGACGCCTTAGTCAACCTTGGGAGGAGGCTGCGCCAGTGGAGAAGCTTGGCCGGAGAGGGGCAGACCGGCGAAGGAGAAAGCTCCGTTGTCTCTTTCTCAATCGATTCCTGCCAGTGGTGCGCTCCCCTCTCTTTTTCCCCTCTCATTCCCTCCCATCCAGCCCCCAATTTCACTCCCATCCCGCCCAATTTCTGTTTCCCCCTCCGTCACTCAGTTTCCCGCGTGAGAGGAGAGAGCTTCTCTCTCTTTCTCAATCGATTTCTTGCACTGGTGCCTTCCCCTCTCTTTCCCTCCCATCCCGCCCCCAATTTCGCTCTCATCCCGCCCAATTTCTGTTTCCCGCTCGACCTGCCCAACCACGTCCATGGCGTCCAAACTCGACCAGAGCGACGCCTAACCCTCCTAAGCGACGACCTGGACGCCTCAGATGTCCAAATCAGACGCCTTAGTCAAGATTATAAGGCGGACACGACGCCTTGACGTTCCCAGGCGCTCTGACGCCTAAGCGTCGCTTAGGCGACGCCATGGCAACGCCTTCAAAACCATGGTGAAGATCCCCTTCAAGAAAAAAGATGCAAAGGTGCTTATTAACTCTGATGCAACAATCTTTTCAGAGCATTTCAAGATGGGGGTTTGGTGTTGTGGCTCGGGTACAAACAATGGTGTACGCTTGGCTGCCTTCAGCGAGCCAATTTTGGAAGTCCAAACTCCAAACACCTGAACTAGCGGAACCTATGGCCTTGCGCTGTGCAGTCTCCCTTGCATGCAATTAGGGTACAAAGCTGTGATCTTTGCTTCAGATTGCCTTTCGCCGATTCAGCGAGTCAAGTCCTTCACCGTCGACCGATCATATGTTGGCTCGGCGGTGGCCGGTATCAAACATGCAGCAAGTGGCTTCTCTTCGGTGGAGTTTCGTCATGTTAGGCGAGCGATGAATGTTGCAGCACATGTGTTAGCCAAGTCTTGTGTTAATTCTAATAGTATTTGTGTATTTCATTCTGCTCTGGATTGTATCAAGGAGACTCTGTGTATTGATGTTGCATATCAATAAAGTGCCAACATTCACTCAAAAGAAAAGTCTCATGCCAACAAGAAAAAAAATTAATAAAACGCTTAAAATTACACCCTTTGCAAATGAATTTTTATTATGAACACCAATATACCACAATACTAGCTATTCACAGCAAATTAAAGAGCATAGGAAGACACTGATGGTAAAGTTAACAAATGAACATTAAGTCTTCAACAGCACAATTCTAGAGTAACTTGATTGAACAAGAGGTCACAGTTATAAGGAACGGATTAGCAACTCTTGTGATTAGCATACTTCTTCAAACAGCATATGGATCCAAACAAGGTGTAGTTTAGCTTTAAAGACAAGTAGTGACAATACTTGCTAATGCACAAAAAGAGCTGATATACCTCTCCTTGGATCAACAAAGCGGACAGCAAAGAAGATAATCATATTAAGAAGAGAAATCAAGCTCCAGTCAAGTAGAGAAGCTGCAAAAAAAGGGGTACATATTGAACTATTAGATCAACATGAAACATGTTTAAAGCTAATTCAGATTTTAGAGCTTTGACAAAGACAACATGTGATTGTTATGCCAATGTGTTGTTGTGGTATGAGTTAGTGCCTAAGATAAGAGTAGCTTAGTGTCCTCATAGGCCCATACAGATCCATGTGTGAGTCAAGCAGTCGGGTTAAGAGTTATATATATGAGGGTGTGTAGGTCCAAGGTACCATGGTACTTAGGGTACGTTTGGACTGTGACAAAAATGTACCCTACCAATTTTTTGGTCATGAACAAAAGGTTGGTTCTTGAATGGATAGTTGCCATTATCGTTCGCGCAAGGAGAAGTGGAGCTGGGTGCGACAGGCCATGGACAATAGTGGCAATGGCTTTGAGGCTAGCACTTGCAACTTTACACTTTCCGAGTCAGAAAAGCAACATCTCAGTGTAAGCGTTTATGTCATGGCCTGAAAAAAAAATCTTTATATGTGCAACTTCTCATGTTTTGTGCTTATTACACAATATCTCACCCCTGTGCTGCCTAACCTTGTGTGACAGAAAACTGCAATCAACTATCTTACTAGACCCATTAGGTTCTTCCATCAATTGGAAGAATTGTTCACAGACCAATCCCAAGCTGATGGCTCACTTGCAATTGACCAAACCACTGTCAACGTTGATGATGGTAATGATGACAATGAGGATGTCGCTTGGATTCATCTGATTTACCAAAAATTATATGCGCAATTTGATGTACTGAACGGTGTCATTGTGAAGATTGCAGCTGTTAGTTAATTCCTCTATTTTCATATCTATATCCTGTACTTTATAAATATATGTTGTCTTGTTTGTTGCCATGCAAGTTATAAGATCTGGAACCAAATCAAACAACGGCCAATCAAACGTGCCAAATATTTGGCTAGTCATTTGGCTTGAAACCAAATGGAAGCCAATGGGTTTGCAAAAATTTTGCCAGGTACTATGCCCTGTATTTGGTCATGCCAATATTTTGGTAGGGCTAGATTGGGCGCAATCCAAACAGCCCCTAACATTCTCCCAATTGTCCAATTGAAAGGCATATGATTATCATTATGAAGTGGGAATTTTAGTATTTTACACCAACAAATTGTGGTTAAAAACCTTCAAAAAAAACAACCAGGTATATGATACGTAGATGTAATAAAATTCATCACGGTTAGAACCATGCTGCAGCAAACGACTTATGATCACTTGCCCCCGAGCGCAACCTAAAGGATCCGCGAAAACCCAACTAAAAAGCAACACGCGGCAGCATTTGGATGCTAATCCGCATTTCAAAAGGGTACGGATCGGAGGATGAACCGCACCTGTCAGGAGCAGCGGCGGCAGCAGGCAGCGGCCGGCGCACCCACCCGCTCGACACGCCATCGCGAGACGGCGGCGGCAGCAGCTCCTCCCCTTTCGCTTCGACTATTCCGACACCGGCAGCATCTCGGAGGCGAAACAAATCGGATCGAACTGTCTTGCGCGCGGGGACAGAGAATATGATTTAGGACGATTAGGGTAGCGAGGAGATATTACTGGGTGTGGGTTTTTTTTCGGGAAAATTGGTTATTTACCCAGAAGTTCATCGGCCTTGGATCATATACCCAAAGTTGATGGTCCCTTGGTAAAATACCCATTACAAGGAGGAGATCTTCTATTGATTTAACCAAATGGGGTTTTCTGTAACTAGACAAACACGATTCAAGAAAAGACTACATGCCCCTCAATTCTAATCGTGTGTGTGTGTGCTGGTGGCCAGTCGTTGTAGCCCAGCCAAACGCTTCGTATTGTGTTGTCGCATGTACTGGGCAAAGCAAGCCGCCAAACACGCCTGTTGTGCCAAGCTCTGCTGCCATGGCGGCATTGAGCCGCGCCGCCACATGCGTGTGTAAACCTTCGCGGTCCGCGCTGCTCGCCGCATTGCTTCCTCGCACCCGCTCGCCACGGCTGTGCATCAACAACGCCCACGTTGCAGAGGCACGAGCCCACGGCGACCCCGTTGTCGCCTCCGTTTTAGGCGCCCCCATACAGGCACGCCCAGGTCGCCGTTCCAGATGGGGGTGCACGTCCTGCTCCTCATGTTCCGCTGATGATCAAGCTGCACCCAAGAAATTCTTCTCTGCAGTGCTCGGATAGCTAAACCAGATCAAGTAGCAGCTCAAGTCGAGAGGTGGTCCTACTTTATTATGTACTGGTAGAGATGAGACACAGTAGAATCATTACGAAATACTTTGTATGTATACTGCTATGGTGTCACTACGTAGCAGCAAATTAAATTTGACAAGGGATTTCAGAGACATCCAATTATCATTGGAAGGGACGTGCGTAAATTTTTATTTGCTTTCAAGTCCCTAATGGGTATTTTACCAAGGGACCATCAACTTTGGGTAGATAGTCCAAGGCCAGTGAACTTTTGGGTAAATAACCAATTTTCCCTTTTTTTTCTCTCTCCTTCTCCCTTCTTTTTACTCTCCCTCTCGTCGGTTTTTAAAATGGACGTTTTTTTCTTTTTAACACAAAACAAACGCACGACTCAGAGATATACCTGGCTATCTGTCAGGTCGGGCCAGGCGGGGCTTCGCGTGAAGGATTTTATAATAATTTTTAAGTATTATTCTACTTTTTATTCATAATTAAGTTTATACTAGGAAATATGTCCGCGCGTTGCGGCGGATTTATTTTCAATTAAAATTTTAGGCAGCCTCTTGTTGATTTACTAAAAGATGTTGTTATAGTGTTTGTCACACACCCTGGGAAAACATGGCTCATGCGGGGAGAAAAAATAATTGTGAGAAAGACTCCTAAAATGAGTTGTTGTTATTGCTGTCATAGAAAACTATTCAAATTTGCACTTGAAATACACAGTTTAAATTAGAATTTGATGGAAAACAAAATTTTCGTAAATAGATGCGTAATCAAAGGTACGAAAAGGCACCAAAGACGTGGACATTTAGGTAATCAAATCGGATTTGCTAATTCCAAGTCGCCTGGTTTTTAATAGATCTCGGTCACGTATCCTACCGTTCAGGTTTTGCTGTAAGATTCGTGCGAATGAAGCCCGCGAGCCTGTTTGTTGGCTGCCTGCTGTGGGCTGCCTGTTGCTTTTTTCCGGTTGGGTCTGTGTTGTGGGCTGCCTATTATTTCAGGCCGTTTTTTTTTTGTCTGGCCTGTAGTATGGGCTGCTATTTTTGTTGCTTTTCGCTTTTTTGTTGGCTGTGTTTGTTTTCTAGCTTTTTTATTTTGGTACGTGATGAGTTGTGGATTTTTTTTATCTCCTGATGGGTTGCCTAGATTTTTTGTGTTTGTACTTTTTAGTGAAAATCTTTGGATTTTCCCCTAGATTTTATGTATTTTTGTTTGTACTTTTTAGCAATGCCTATTTTTTCTAAAATTTTTATTGTATGGATGTTACTGCTAACACAAGGGACATCTAATCAAATTAACATTTTGATGGGTTAGTTCTATTGAGTTGATTTTAGTAATTGATGTGAAGCTTTTGGACTATACTCAGGTTAACTAGGTTTTTATTCTTTTACTACTAATTTAGCAGTTTATTTTTTCTTGCTTTGAGTATTGGAACTTTTTTTCCCCAAGTGCATATCCATTGTTTTATAATTGGGGAGAATTTGCTTCTTTTGGATAAACCTTAGTTGCATGTTGGTCGCAAATGGTAAAAACGGTTGCAACTGGCTTAAAACATTCTTTTCAGGCTTAATCCAGTTGCGAAAAAAACATAGTGGTGTACCTCATTTAAATCACTTCCCAATTAATACTTATGGAGAGGTTGACTTTGGTCAACCTAGGTCATATGAAATTAATTGAGGAAATAAAATCTTAATAATATTCAATGAGAGGAAATTATTTTCTCTCAAGAAATAAATAGAAACTCTAATTAAGATTTATAATGAGAGGAAATTATTTTTCTTAAGAATAAAATTAAATCAACTCACCTAATAAGCATGTTGATTGATAGCTTAGTATGAGTGATTTATGTGTGTGCTTAATCTAGTACTTAGGCTTTGTGTGGTAATTGTGTGTATTGTACTCGTATTTAGACGCTAGTACCGAGGAGTACCAGGAGGAGGAGGACTACTTTGAAGAAGAAGAGAACTTTGATCACTACTCCAACCAAGGCAAGCTAACACCAATGCAAGCTAACACCAATGCAAGCTATACTCTTGCAAGCTAATATTCTTGCAAGTTACCCAAGTGCAAAGCTCTAATAGAGCAAGGCACCACTACATCATACTTTATGTTTAATGATCCTATCCCAAGTTTTTACCTTACAAGTTTTTGAGTTTTGTTTATCAAAGTTACTTTTTGATTCATGATTCACTTGGTCTAGAGTAGAACAAGATCATCAAATTTAGCCTAGAGCAACGAAAGATAGATAGCACCCCTCATGATTAGTTGCTAGTGCTAACAAATAAAATTGACTACTCTAGATGGGAACAGGTGAAATGAAATGACTTTGAAAACCTTGGAATGATGAGTCATTCTATTGAAAGATTTTGAAGGTGAATATGACTTGTGAATGACCTGGTGAGTTTTACAAAAACTGATGGTTGGGTTCGGATGCGATACCATTCCAATTTTGCAAGTACCCCCACAATACCTGATTATGGGTAAGGGCTTAACTGGAAGTTTATGTATCTTAGTATGGGTTCCCTCTAAACAAGCGTCATCGGGGTTATGCCAAGGGCTGCCTCCAAAGAAATATGAAATGATGTGAAATGACATGAAATGAGGTGAATGTCCGCCCAAGCCCTGTGCAGTTGACTGTCTGCTTCACCGGGAGGCCAAGCTCATGGGGAGAGGTGCCTATACTAGGATATGTAAGTGGAAGGTTATGGTTGGTAGTCCGCACACGGAGTGTGATAAATCAGGGCCAGTTAACCCTGCGGATTATTGCAAATGTTGTGGCACAAGTGTACGACCTCAGAGTGTAGAACTATTCGAATAGCCGTGTCCACGGTTATGGACTGGAAAGGCCATACTGTTCCGTCATCGAACTTTTCAAAAATGTGACATGTGAAGGGTGACTTGTGATTTGAACTTGGAATGGTGACTTTGACTTGAATCACAACAGAGTTGTGGGAATGACACTAATGTTCCCACTTGAGTTAGTCTAGCGATTCAAGCATCTTTACTAAATGCTTATGAAATAAACTTGGCTTTATGCAAATAAACCTAGAGCTTAGCATCCCCTTACTATAGTTGATAGTGCTTACATTAGTATTAGTTTGCGAGTACTTTAAAGTACTCATGGCTTTGTCCCTGGCTATTCAAATGGCCATACTATGAAGAGGAACAGCAGTACGAGGAAGATGGATGGATGTCTACGACAACTAGGATCACTCCTGACGTCAACAGTTGCCTGTGGAATAGATGGACCGCAACCGTTACTTCGCTTCCGCTATGTGTTTTGTAATAGGATCTCTAGATCCACTATGATGTATTAAGACTGGATCATGTGATCCCTCTATGTAAGACAAGTATGTGTTGTACTGAATGATGTGTTGTGATATCAATCTATTATGTCTCGCAAAAACAATATTCCTGGGATTGCGACGAATGGCATAATAGGCATCTGGACTTAAAAATCCGGGTGTTGACAATCCTCATCATTTCGAAGCCGGCAGGGATCAGAAGAAAAAGGCAAATAGCCAGAAATTAGGGGTCAAAAATAAATCCAAAAAAGGAAACTTTTATTCTTCATAGAGGATGACAGTGGGACCGACTGCCGAGATCCTCATCGTTTCAAAGGCCGCAGGGATGAAAAGAAAAAGGCAAATAGCCGAAATTAAAAAAATAAATCCAACAAAGGAAAGGTTTATTGTTCATAGGGGCTGACATGTGGGACCCATGAGCCAACTGCGACCTCAATTTCAAAGGCGGCATATGATCGAAAGAAAAAGGCAAGTGACCAAAAATCAGGGGGTAAAAAAAATCTAAGAAAAGAAACTTTATTGTACATAGAGGATGACATGCGGGTCCAATGAGCCAGCACATTACTCAATATTTCAGAGGCGGCATGAGATCGAAAGAAAAAGGAAAGTGACCAAATATCAGGAGCAAAAAATAATCCAAGAAAAAAACTTTTATTGTACATAGAGGATGACATATGGGTCCCACTTATACAAGCTCTTTCGCTCCAAGATCTTGCAAGTTGATTGTACATAGAGGATGACATGCGGGCCCCTTGTGTCAGCAGCTTACTCTATGTTTCCAAGGCGGCAGGGGATCAAAAGAAAAATGAAGTAGCTAGAAATTAGCGGTCAAAAATAACTCAAAGAAAGGAAACTTTTATTGTTCATAGAGGATGACATGCGGGACCCATGCGCTAGCAGCTTCCTCAACGTTTCAAAGGCAGCATGAGATCGAAAGAAAAATACAAGTGACCAAATATCAGGAGCCAAAAATAATCCAGGAAAAGAAACTTTATTGTACATAAAAGATGACATGCGGGTCCCATTTTGGAGCAGCGGTGTCAACGTTTCAAATGCGGCTTGAGATCAAAAGAAAAAGAGTAGCCAGAAATTAGTGGGTAAAAAAACTCCAAGAAAAGAAAGTTGATTGTACATAGAGGATGGCATGCGGGTCCCATGAGTCCGCAACTTACTCAACGTTTCCAAGGCGGCATGGGATCAAAAGAAAAAGGAAATAGCCAAAAATAAGAGGGTGAAAAAAATCTAAGAAAAGAAACTTTTATAGTACAGAGGATGACATGTGGGTCCCATGAGCCAGCAGCTTCCTCAACGTTTCATAGGCTGCATGAGATCAAAAGAAAAAGGCAAGTGACCAAAAATAAGGGGGTAAAAAAATCCAAGAAAAGAGACTTGATTGTACATAGAGGATGACATGCGGGACCCATGAGGTAGCAGCATACTCAACGTTTCCATGGCAGACAGACTAAAAAAAGAGGAGGTAGCCGAAATCGGGGTTCAAAAAATTCAAGAAAAGAAAGATTTCAATTGAGCCGCATCTGCCGTCTAGGCCTTCGAACTATCCCGCCGGACGCCTTGGACTCGTACAATTTCAGCCCACTCCAAAACAGAAAGTCCTATGCTTCGCAAAAACAAAAAACAAGGAGATTCAACATATAAGTTTGTTTATTTAAAAATAAAGATTTATTTTTTCCGTTTGCAATAGCTCAGAGCAAAATACACTGTTTATTGTCTGCAAACTAATCAGGATATCACATGTTTCTTGTACGGGGAGGCTGGCATCGGGGACCCATGAGCCAGCAGGGTCGTCAACATTTTAAAGACGGTAGAGGATCGAAAGAAAAAATAAACCAAAAATCAGTTGGTAAAAATCCAAAAAAGAAACATTTATCGTTCTGAGAGGATGACATGCGGGACCCATGAGGCAGCAGCATTCTCAAAGTTTCCAAGGCGACACAGGATTTAAAAAAAGGCAAAATAGCCAGAAATTAGAGGTCAAAATAACTCCAAGAAAGGAAAGGTTTATTGTTCATAGAGGCTGACATGTGGGACCCATGAGCCAGCAGAATCCTCAACGTTTCAAAGGCGGCAGGGGATCAAAATAAAAAGGAAGTAGCCAGAAACTAGGGGCAAAAATAATTCCAAGAAAGGAAACTTTTATTGTTTGTAGAGGATGACATGCGGGACCCATGAGCCAGCAGCTTACTCAACGTTTCAAAGGCGGCATGAGATCGAAAGAAAAAGGCAAGTGACAAAATATCAGGAGCCAAAGATAATCCAAGAAAAAAGAAACTTTATTGTACATAGAGGATGACATGCGGGTCCCATTTAGCAGCAGCGGTCTCAAAGTTTCAAATGCGGCATGAGATCAAAAGAAAAAGAAAGTTGATTGTACATAGAGGATGACATGCGGGTCCCATGAGTCAGCAGCTTACTCAACGTTTCCAAGGCGGCAGGGATCAAAAGAAAAAGGAAATAGCCAAATATCAGAGGGTGAAAAAAATCCAAGAAAAGAAACTTTTATAGTACATAGAGGATGACATGCGGGTCCCATGAGCCAGCAGGTTCCTCAACGTTTTCAAAGGCGGCATGAGATCGAAAGAAAAAGGCAAGTGACCAAAAATCTTAGGGTGAAAAATAATCCAAGAAAAAAAACTTTTATTGTACATAGAGGATGACATGCGGTCCCATTTTGCAACAGAGGTCCCAACGTTTCAAATGCGGCTTGAGATCAAAAGAAAAGAAAGTAGCCAGAAATTAGGGGTAAAAAACTCCAAGAAAAGAAAGTTGATTGTACATAGAGGATGACATGCGGGTCCCATGAGTTAGCAGCTTACTCAACGTTTCCAAGGCGGGATCAAAAGAAAAAGGAAATAGCCAAAAATCAGAGAGTGAAAAAAAACCCTAGAAAATAAACTTTTGTTGTACATAGAGGATGACATGCGGGTCCCATGAGCTAGCAGGTTCATCAACGTTTCAAACGTGGCATGAGATCGAAAGAAAAAGGCAAGTGACCAAATATCAGGAGCCAAAAATAATCCAAGAAAAGAAACTTGATTGTACATAGAGGATGAAATGCGAGTCCCATTTTGCAGCAGCGGTCCCAACGTTTCAAATGAGGCTTGAGATCAAAAGAAAAAGAAAGTAGCCAGAAATTAGGGGGTCAAAAAGAACTCCAAGAAAGGAAAGCTTTAGCGTTCATACAAGTTGACATGTGGGACCTATGATCCAGCAGCTTCCTCAACGTTTCAAAGGCGGCAGGGGATCAAAAGAAAAAGGAAATAGCCAAAAATCAGAGGGTGAAAAAAATCCAAGAAATTAAACTTTTATTGTACATAGAGGATGACATGCGGGTCCCATGAGCCAGCAGGTTCCTCAACGTTTCAAACGTGGCATGAGATCGAAAGAAAAAGGCAAGTGACCTAATATCAGGTGCCAAAAATAATCCAAGAAAAGAAACTTTATTGTACATAGAGGATGACATGCGGGTCCCATTTTGCAGCAACGGTCTCAACGTTTCCAAGGTGGCACAGGATCAAAAGAAAAAGGAAGTTGCCAGAAATAAGGGGGTGAAAAAATCCAAGAAAAGAAAGATTTCAATTGGGGCATCTGGACATCTGGGCCTTCGAACTATAATGCTGGGCCTTTGACTCGTACAATTTCAGCCCACTCCAAAACATGAAAGTTCGGATTTTCTCAAAAAAACAGAAAGTCCTATGCTTCGCAAAAACAAAAAACAAGGAGATTCAACATATAAGTTGTAAAAATAAAGATTTAATTTATCCGTTTGCAATAGCTCAGAGCGAAATACACTGTTTATTGTGTGCAAAATAATCAAGATATCACATGTTTCTTGTACGGGGAGGCTGACATCGGGGACCCATGAGCCGTCATCAACGTTTCAAAGGCGGGGATCGAAAATAAAATAAAAAACCAAAAATCAGTTGGTAAAAATATCCAAGAAAAGAAAACATTTATCGTTCGAGAGGATGACATGCGGGACCCATGAGGCAGCATCCTCAACGTTTGCAAGGCGGCGGGGATCAAAAGAAAAAAGGAAATAGCCGAAATTAATTAGGGGTCAAAAATAAATCCACCAAAGGAAACTTTTATTGTTCATAGAGGATGACATGTGGGACCGACCAACAGCGTCATCATCGTTTCAAAGGGGGCAGGGATCAAAAGAAAAAGGCAAATAGCCAGAAATTAGGGGTAAAAAATAACTCCAAGAAAGGAAACTTTTATTATTCGTAGAGGATGACATGCGGGACCCATGAGCCAGCTTACTCAACGTTTCAAAGGCGGCATGAGATCGAAAGAAAAAGGCAACTGACCAAATATGAGGTGCCCAAAATAATCCAAGATTTATTGTACATAGAGGATGACATGCGGGTCCCATTTTGCAGCAGCGGTCTCAATGTTTGAAATGCGGCTTGAGATCAAAAGAAAAAGAAAGTAGCTAGAAATTAGGGGTTAAAAAATCCAAGAAAAGAAAGTTGATGGACATAGAGGATGGCATGCGGGTCCCATGAGCCAGGCTTACTCAACGTTTCAAAGGGGGGGGATCGAAAGAAAAAGGCAAATAGCCAAAAATCAGAGGGTGAAAAAATCCAAGAAAATAAACTTTTATAGCACATAGAGGATGACATGCAGTCCCATGAGCCAACAGGTTCCTCAAAGTTTCAAACGTGGCATGAGATCGAAAGAAAAAGGCAAGTGACGAAATATCGAGCCAAAAATAATTCAAGAAAAGAAACTTGATTGTACATAGAGGATGACATGCGGGTCCCATGAGTAAGCAGCTTACTCAACGTTTCCAAGGCGGCAGGGCATCAAAAGAAAAAGGAAATAGCCAAAAATCGAGAGTGAAAAAAACCCTAGAAAATAAACTTTTATAGCACATAGAGGACGATATGCGGGTCCCATGAGCCAGGGTTCCTCAACGTTTCAAACGTGGCATGAGATCGAAAGAAAAAAAGGCAAGTGACCAAATATCGGAGCCAAAAATAATCCAAGAAAAGAAAGTTTTATAGTACATAGAGGGTGACATGCGGGTCCCATTTATCAGCAGCGGTATCACCGTTTGAGAGGCGGCAGGGGATCGAAAGAAAAAGGCAAGTGACCAAATATGAGGTGCCAAAAATTATCCAAGAAAAGAAAGTTTTATAGTACATAGAGGATGACATGCGGGTCCCATTTAACAGCAGCGGTATCACCGTTTGAGAGGCGGCAGGGGATCGAAAGTGACCAAATATGAGGTGCCAAAAAAATCCAAGAAAAGAAAGTTTTATAGTACATAGAGGATGACATGCGGGTCCCATTTAGCATCAGCGGTATCACCGTTTGGCAGGGGATCGAAAGAAAAAGGCAAGTGACCAAATATGAGGTGCCAAAAATAACTCCAAGAAAAGAAACTTGATTGCTCATAGAGGATGACATGCGGGTCCCATTTTTAGCTGCGGTCTCAACGTTTCCAAGGCGGCACGAGATCAAAAGAAAAAGAAAGTAGCCAGAAATCAGAGGGTCAAAAAAATCCAAGAATAGAAAGAATTTTGGTTCATAGAGGATGACATGCGGGACCCGTGATCCTGCATCGTAAACGGCTCGATCGGAGAGCGTTGAACGAGATGCGCGATCGAGAAAAAAACAATGCTAGAGAGGCTGCCATCTGGGCCCTACATCCGGGCGGTGCTTGCGTTGACTCGGCGAACCCGAGAATTCGTGATGCACCACGTCCCGGCCACCATACGCGACATTTTGGCTGTTTTCGTCGGGCTAGGTGGCCTCAAAAACAAGAAAAAAAAGTTTTGACATGCACCACGGAGAGACCAAAAATCGTCGGCCATGGTGCACCTGCAACCACGGCGCGACTTCAACTTCGTCGGCCATGGCAACTTTTCTTGTAGTGATTAATTATATAATTAACGCTCATAAATTAATTAACTTGAATTTTGACAAGTTCTCGAATGAAAACACACTTTAATTAAATTGCCCCACAATATATATATATAACTAGTGTGCATGCATGGCCTACCATGCATACATATATTTTTATATATATTTGAACATTCTTGGGGATTTCAATCTCTCTCTCTCTCTCTCTCTCTCTATATATATATATATATATATTGATGGTGGCCAACAACACACATGCACTTTATGCGCAAAGGCGGGTGCCTCTAATAATGTGTGCGCACTCGATCGATCTAGTTTTGATTAATTATAGCACACAAATAAAAAAGTTGTATTTTAATTCACAACAAGCTAAAATTAAATCCAAATTACCCACCCTAATTAAACCAAAACCCTATATAGCTAGCTATAGCCAATGCCACTTAATTGCGCATCAAGCAGACCAGGGGCCTCATGGTCCTCTAAATGTGCGATTAACCCTAAACCCTAAACCATATATATATATATATATATATCTATATATATATATATATATATCGACGCGGATTTTCTACCTAGGGTGGTAGCTGCGCACGGGGCAAGGGCCGTTGGATCTTGTCCATCTTAACATGTTGATTAACGGCAAACTTGACGGTCTTCCAAGCTATGCACGAGAACCAAACGCGTGAGGTGAGTCTGTCCTTAGTCCTTAGAGCAGTAAGGCCACGTCAAAATTGTTGAACATATAAGCAAATATCCATATGAAATAATCCGTACGAGTAATTGATAAATCATGACTATGAAAATAATAAGTAAACTAATCGTGCAGACTAGTAAGGTAGATGAACAGATCACATCTAAACAAGACAAACCGATCGCATCTACCACAGAAACTAGAACAAGAAGCTCTAACATAAACTGAAAGAGAAACGACAAGATCACATACTTCACAACAGCGTCGTTGTCGCCCATGTTGAGGTTGTCGAAGAAGTCGCTGAGTTCGGGAAGAAGTTGTCGGTGTGGAGAAACTCGTCGTCCGAAGACGACGTCGTGCTGCCAGAGTCGCGCCGGAGCGCTCCCCAAAACCTGATTGCCCTCACCCGTACAGTTCACGAGAGGGGTTCCGGAGGCCTGTCCCATCGGTGCACGCCGACGGACGGGATGAGGAAGACGAAGGCGGCGCGCAATGAACTGGAAACAGTAGTCGCATATGGCACGTACAGGCTAGGGTTCTCGTCCGCGCTTATATAGTGCGGTTCGGGAAGGTCGTGAGGCGCAGCCCACGTTCGAGTCGGCACAGCCACGATCCAAAATCCGGAAGGCAAAACGGCTGAGAAACGCGTCCGTTAATGACTCAGAATTGATTACACAATTAATTTCCCAAACAGCAAAAAGATAAGCTCGGCGGCGAGATTCCCGCAACCCGCGGCGCGTCGTGACGTGTCGTGACGAGGCGAGGCGTGGCGAGGCGGGCGGAGGAGGAGGAGTGCGCGAGGGCTCTCTCTCTTCTCACTCACTTACTAGGACTAGAACAGCCCACCTTATATACCACTCTAACTCTCTCCCAACTAGCAATGTGGGACTAAACTTTAGCCCCCACTAGTGCTGCCACCGATTATTGGAATGGGCCATGTGAGTTTCAGAATTTGATAATGGGCCATGGGCCAAAGGCCAAATGCCCAAAATTCCAGCAATCCCCCACAAACTCTCATTGGCACATCTCATCAATAAGTTTCCAGAACATTGTTTTATATACCGGTATGTCGTGGAGACTGTTAAGTTGAACTTCCACTTAAAGCTTCATATTACACTAGATTGCAACTTGGATAGTGGACTATGCCTTGAACTACAAGTTTTCTGCGCACTAGCTTCATACAAAGCCTAGACCGATACTAGGCTGCCGCGAGGCTTCCTCGCGGTTTGGAGCTTATACGTCATACTCCAGGGCCTTTCATGAGTTTACTAGAGAGCACCCAACTCCCATAGATTGCGACGTTTAACAATCGGACTCATATAGGTGTGTTCTTCAAAAGATGTTCTGCAGGACAACATCTCTGCTAAAATAAGCCACTTAGAACACATTAAGATAATCATCAACCTGCCATGCAGATTAGGAGAGTATTGCATCTTACGGAGTGGTAAAATTGCTATAGGGATATACTCTCCTCTCAACTGACCAACAGCTTGTCTCCCAGTTCTAATTCACGGGATCTCCGATCACATAGAGTGGGTTACCACCGTGGACAGCTCATAGTGTGGGTCTCATACCCATCTCCTCGATGCATTTTCTATCACATTTCGTGATAGTCCCTTTGTGAAGGGGTCTGCCAGGTTTCTAGACGTATGGATATAATCCAACGCTATAACTCCGGAGTTTCTCATTTTCCTGACAGTTTTCAGTCTCCTCTTCACATGCCTTGATGACTTCATATTATCCTTAGAACTGTTTACTTTGACGATCACAGTTTGATTATCACAGTTCATAGGAATAGCGGGTATTGGTTTTTCAACCACAGGTAAGTCCATCAAGAGCTCACGAAGCCACTCTGCTTCAAGTGGCTGTGTCTAATGCTGTGAGTTCTGCTTCCATAGTTGACCTCGTAATGATGGTCTGCTTGCAAGACTTCCAGGAAACAGCGCCACCTCCAAGTGTAAACAAATAACCACTTGTGGCCTTAGTCTCATCAGCATCAGATATCCAATTTGCATCACTATAACCCTCAAGTACCCTTGGATACCCAGTATAGTGAATGCCATAACTCGCAGTGCCTTTCAAATAGCGCAAAACTCTCTCAAGAGCATGCCAATGAACATCTCCAGGTCTAGACACAAAACGGCTGAGTTTACTTACAGCAAAGGAGATGTCAGGCCTCGTGGCGCTGGCTAAATACATAAGCGAGCCAATGATCTGCGAATATCGCAATTGATCTCTAGCAATTCTTTTATTCTTTCGAATTATCACACTAGGATCATAAGGCGTTGGAGAAGATTTGCAGTCGCTATACCCGAAGCGACTCAGGATCTTTTCCACATAGTGGGACTGAAGCAATGTAATCCCACCATCGTCATCCTTCAGCAGCTTGATGTTTAAGATCACATCAGCTACTCCCAAGTCCTTCATCTCAAAACAACGAGATAGGAACTCCTTGACCTCCTTAATCACAGTAAGGCTGGTCCCAAATATCAATATGTCATCGACATATAGACATAGAATAACTCCCTCGCCCCCACCATGGCGATAGTATACACACTTGTCAGCTTCGTTTACAACAAAGCCTTCACGGTTAAAGTTCTTTCAAACTTCTCATGCCAGCTTAGGTGCTTGCTTAAGCCCATACAAAGACTTCAGTAACTTACACACCTTTCCTTCTTGACCATCTACTACAAATCCTGCTCCATATAAATTTCCCCTTCAAGCTCTCCATTTAGGAAAGCAGTCTTAACATCCATTTGATGAACGAGAAGACCATGTGAGGCAGCCAAGGATAGTAGCACTCGAATGGTGGTCAATCTGGCAACAGTGAGTATGTATCAAAGAAATCTTCACCTTCTTTCTGGGTATAACCCTTGGCCACAAGACGTGCCTTGTACTTTTCAATAGTACCATCGGGCCTAAGCTTTTTCTTGAACACCCATTTGCATCCCACAGGTTTGCACCCATAAGGACGATCGGTAACCTCCCAAGTTCCATTAGCTAAGATGGAATCCATCTCGCTACGGACAGCTTCCTTCCAGTAGTCAGCATCTTGAGATGCATAGGCTGAAATAGAAGTGGGAGTATCATCCACGAGGTACACAATGAAATCATGACCAAAAGACTTTGCAGTCCTCTGTCTCTTGCTCCTTTTGGGAGCTTCATTGTCATCCTCCACAGGATTGTCAAAGTGTTCTATAGCCATGGTAGGTTCAGGAAATAATTCCTGAGTAGATGAACTGGGCATCTCCTGAATTGATGAGCTAGACGTTTCCTTCATAGGAAAGATATCCTCAAAGAAAGTCGCATCATTCGACTCCATAATTGTACCAACATGCATGTCGGGTACCTCAGATTTTACTATCAAAAATCTATAGCCAATGCTATGAAAAGCATATCCCAGAAGAACACAATCCACGGTTTTTGGTCCAAGCTTGCGCTTCTTGGGTATTGGCACATTTACTTTCGCCATACAACCCCAAGTTCGTAGGTAAGAGAGTTTCAACCTTTTCCTTTCCCATTCCTCAAACGGGGTAAGGGTTTTGTTCTTTGTGGGGACACGGTTTAGGACATGACATGCAGTCAATATCGCCTCCCCCACCATGCGTTGGATAGACCCGATGTATCTAACATGGCGTTAACCAAATCGGTTAGAGTACGGTTCTTTCTTTCGGCCACCCCATTTGACTGAGGTGAGTAGGGAGGCGTCCTCTCATGGATAATACCATGTTCCGCACAAAAAGAATCAAACTCGTTGGAAAAATACTCTCCACCACGATCGGACCTTAGCCGCTTGATCTTTCGATCAAGTTGGTTTTCTGCTTCAGCTTTAAAGATTTTGAAGTAATTAAGAGCTTCATCTTTAGATTTCAGGACAATATCGAGTAGAGTCATCAATTAAAGTCATGAAGTATCTTTTCCCTCCTTTTGTCAATTCGCCATTCATTTCACAAAGATCCGAATGTATTAGCTCCAGCGGTGCCAAGTCTCTTGCCTCCGCAGTCTTGTGAGACTTACGTGGTTGCTTTGCTTGCACACATACTTGGCACTTGGATTTCTTGACAATAGCAAATTTCGGAATTATATTCATATTCGCTAGCCGCGTCATGCACCCAAAATTAATATGACAAAGTCGTGAATGCCAAATATCGGACTCACTATCATTGCAAACATGATTAATACTTTGAGTACATATGTCTGACAGAGATAAGCGGAACAAGCCTCCGCACACATAACCCTTTCCAACAAATTGTCCACACTTGGAAATCACAACTTTATTGGACTCAAAGACCAACTTAAAACCATCTCGACATAAAAGCGATCCGCTAACGAGATTCTTATTAATGGACGGAACGTGCTGCACATTCTTCAGCTTGGATGGTCTTTCCCGAAGTAAACTTGATCCACCGTACCAACACCACGAACAGAAGCACGTGAGCCGTTTCCCATCAGCACGGAGCAAGTCCTTGCAACCTGATAAGAAGAAAACATAGAGACATCGAACATACATGTGTATTGGCTCCGGTGTCTATCCACCAATCAGGAGAATTACATACTGAAAGGACAGTAGG
Organism: Lolium multiflorum; assembly: GCA_030979885.1. Taxonomy (NCBI): domain Eukaryota; kingdom Viridiplantae; phylum Streptophyta; class Magnoliopsida; order Poales; family Poaceae; genus Lolium; species Lolium multiflorum. The sequence goes on along the minus strand of JAUUTY010000324.1, from coordinate 814,363 downwards.
AGAAATACCGTACCCAACGTCCTTCATTTCAGTATCAACACCAATAACAACATTTGCGGACTTGCCGCTGTTCCCACGCCGATCATGGCGTTCTGGGCAATCAGGAGCCCAATGTCCAGGAGCGCCACAAACATGGCAATTCCCTTTCTTCTTATAAGGAGTCTTCTTCTTGAAGTTGGTTGAGTTAGAGGCTTTGTTCTTCTCGTCAAACTTGCCTTTTCCATTGTTCTTATTCTTAGACTTGTGGGATTGGAAGTTTTTCTTCTGTACCACATTGGCACTAGAACCTCCCTCAAAACTACGAGCGCGTGTGTCCTTTGCTCTCGCCTTCTCTTCCACATGAAGCGAGCCAATGAGATCCGAAACGGAAAACTCTTGTCTCTTATGTTTCAGAGAAGTAGCAAAGTTCCTCCATGAAGGAGGAAGCTTGGCAATAATGCCACCGGCCACAAACTTGTCCGGTAAGGTACACTTAAACTGCTCGAGTTCTTTGGCAAGGGACTGAATCTCATGAGCCTGCTCAACCACGGAGCGCTCATCAGTCATCCTGTAGTCATAGTATTGCTCCATGACATACAGTGCCAGCGTCCGAGACCCCAAATTTGGCCTCGAGCGCATCCCACGCATCTTTACCATGGTCGAAAGCCATGTACGGGTCAACAATGTTGTCCCCAAGAATGCTGAACAAGGCCGCCTTAAACATGGCGTCGACCTTCTCAAACTTTTCCTGCTCCTCTGCAGAGAGAGGCCCCTCAGGTCTAGCATCTGTGGCGCTAAAACAGCCTAGGTTTGTAAACCATAGAACTGCCTTTGTGCGCCACCTCTTGTAATGCATACCATCAAAGAGGGAGGTCGAGTAGCGGCAGCAACGCTGCTTGAATTGATTTGCCTAAAATCAGGTTTTTGGATTGTTGAACATATAAGCAAATATCCATATGAAATAATCCGTACGAGTAATTGATAAATCATGACTATGAAAATAATAAGTAAACTAATCGTGCAGACTAGTAAGGTAGATGAACAGATCACATCTAAACAAGACAAACCGATCGCATCTACCACAGAAACTAGAACAAGAAGCTCTAACATAAACTGAAAGAGAAACGACAAGATCACATACTTTCAGCAGCGTCGTTGTCGCCCATGTTGAGGTTGTCGAAGAAGTCGCTGAGTTCCGGGAAGAAGTTGTCGGTGTGGAGAAACTCGTCGTCCGAAGACGACGTCGTGCTGCGAGTAGTCGCGGAGCGCTCCCAAAAACCTGATTGCCCCTCACCCGTACAGGTTCACGAGAGGCAGGGTTCCGGAGGCTACTGTCCCGGCAGTCGGTGCACGCCGACGGACGGGATGAGGAAGACGAAGGCGGCGGCGCAATGAACTGGAAACAGTAGTCGCATATGTGGCACGTGGCTAGGGTTCTCGTCCGCGCTTATATAGTGCGGTTCGGGAAGGTCGTGAGGCGCAGCCCACGTTCGAGTCGGCACAGCCACGATCCAGAAAATCCGGAAGGCAAAACGGCTGAGAAACGCGTCCGTTAATGACTCAGAATTGATTACACAATTAATTTCCCAAACAGCAAAAAGATAAGCTCGGCTCGGCGAGATTCCCGCAACCCGCGGCGCGTCGTGACGTGTCGTGACGAGGCGAGCGTGGCGAGGCGGGCGGCGGAGGAGGAGGAGGCGCGAGGCTCTCTCTTCTCACTCACTTACTAGGACTAGAACAGCCCACCTTATATACCACTCTAACTCTCTCCCAACTAGCAATGTGGGACTAAACTTTAGCCCCCACTAGTGCTGCCACTGATTATTGGAATGGGCCATGTGAGTTTCAGAATTTGATAATGGCCATGGGCCAAAGGCCAAATGCCCAAAATTCCAGCAAAAATTTGATGGACGTGTCCCCACACGGCTTGAATAATTTGTTTTCTGAGCAGATCCGTGTAGTACAGTAGTACGTCCCGGATACTGCATGTGCACATAGCATGATTAAACCATTCGTCGGTGTGATAAATACACCGTTAGGTAGCTTAGCATCGGAAACAACATTTCGGTAAAAAAACATAGATTTACATATGATCTGTGTAAAAAAATTACAATATAAACATCAGAAAATTGTGAACCCTGCAACAAAAAGAATCTGAAGAATTATAGCCTCATTTCACCGTTTTACCAATCTGAACAAAAATCAAAACGAACAATTCATGGAAACTGTAACCTAATCACCATTAAAACCATGGAGAACCCAAATCGTTGACGTTCATGTTCCATTGTTACAAACTCATCTTGGAAGAAAAAATGGAAGAAAAAAGGAAATGAAAAAAGTGAAGATGCACATGGAGCTTAGCAAAATAGCAGCCGCTCCGTGATTTATTTTCTATTTTCCAAAAAAGGTTTGGCATTCACGCTTGAAATATGGCAGGACAGGCACCATCCATTAATTTTTAGAGCAACAACCCATCATCCATTAATATACTGACAGCAAGAGAAAGAAGAAAACAAATTCAGTGCTCAACACATCACTCTGTCCACTCCACAGCATTTAAGCGGACGGGTTGCGGGGGAATTTGGCCTACGAAATATATTTAGCTCCTTCCATCAATTAGAACGAAAAATATTTCTAGGCTACAAAACCAGACATGATGAACCAGAAGATTTTTTGTCCAACAAGAATCAGCAAAATTTGCTTAAAAAGCAAAACGCCTGATTCAGCTCGATTCAGTTTGAAACTGATTTTATCATCGTCTCTCCTTAAAAAAGAATGAGATTTGTTTTCTGCACCATCAAGCACGTCAGACATACGCCTAAAATTTCACCAGAAAGCCCACTTGGATCAGAAACGCACTTCCAGCACAAATTTCAAAAAATAAATAACATGGATCTGGATCGGATGGGAACACACCATGTACAAAAGAAAAAAAAGATCTGAATCCCTCAAAGAGATCGGCAAAAGAAAATATGCGGAACAACTCTACATCGGGTGGAGAAGGCAGGGGGATCTGGTGCAGGGAGGCGCCATCGTTGGTGGAGAAGGCGAGTGCAGACCTCACATCCACCAGCGCCATGCGGGAATCCAGTTGCGCGACTACGGCACCAGGGCTCCACCTCCGCCGCCCCATGCCTCCACTCCAGTCTCCCTCAGGGATCACGCACGCGAGATGCCGCCGGTGATGAAGAAGTAGACGCGGCGCGCGGATCCAGGCTGTGGTGGGCGCGCCAGCCTTGAGGTCGACTGCATCGAGCATGATGTGGTTGCCGGTCGCGCAGCGCCATGACGCAGCGGAGAAGGATTCCTCCGTTCGGCCGCGGGAGCTCTGCCAGCGGGATCTTGACGGGGACGGGTCACCGGGGAAGCGGCCTTGCCGTGGCCGAGAAGGAAGGCTGTGTGGGCCGGCGGGGATGCGCTCGCCACGCCAAAACATCCAGATCCACAAACTTGAGCAAGAAATTGTGAGACGAATCAACCACCCAAAAAGTTGTATATAATTTATGCAGATGGAAACGAAATCCTACACAATCTAGGAGGATGCGAGAGAATAAATCTAGGAGCATGAGAGAAGAAATCCAGGAGAGAGATACCCGCAAAAAAAGATCTGGGTTGACAAATCGCATGGAGAACAGCCGAAAAAATCAAATGGAAAAAATGTGCGCATTGTATCGTGCTCCTAGCCTCCTAACTTCGCGGTGTTTCCCATCGATTTGCTGCTGGCGCGGTGGAAGCCTTCGAGCGGCGGGCCGGCGGTCGTAGTGGATGCTGGGGAGGTTGGTGGTGGGTTCGGTCGTGGTATGGGAGCGGCTGGGGGATGTGGGGGTTGCGGTCTGCACGAGGTGCGAAATAATACGGGTGGAAAGGAGGTAACGGAAATTGGACGGCGTTAAAAATATCAACGGTAGAAAGTATGCTATAGGATGATTGGATGGTTGGATGGGGGTGCGTAGCTATCACCCATGGTAGCCCACTATTTTTAACTGGTAAATTAACTGGTGCTCCTAGGTGCCCGGTTATACATACCTAAGTTACACATACCTAAGATATGCATACTCAAGTGATACATACCTAAGATATTGCATACCTAAGGTGTACATACACTGATACGTGTATATATATATATATATATATATATATATACATATATAGGACATATTCATGCTACACCCGGGTGTAGTTACTCCCACGTGTGTTTCACACAATCTAGGTAGTATCTATCATACCGAAGAGTATATACATGTAGTATGAAGTATATAAGAATATTTTGGTAGTATATACACTATTTTGTAGGTAGTATGTACACTATTTTACGTACGCTATTTCTTTACGTATAAATATGCATGGATTTTGTATATATAGTGCAAACTATGGGTGTATTTAATTTTTTTTCACCAAATTTGGTATGGAGTATCTTAGATATAGTGTACGAACATACTCAAACCAATAAAGTATGTTATATACTTCCGTATGGTAGTATATGAGACGTGGGTGTAGTTACACCCAGGAGTAGGAAGTATTTATCCTACATATATATATATATATATATATATATATATGGAAAATAGTCTGCTATCATGGGTGATAGCTACGCACGTCCATCTAACCATCAGATCCTCCTATAGAGTACTTTCTACCGTTGATATTTTTAACGCCGTCCAATTTCCGTTACCTCCTTTCCACCTGTATTTTCGCACCTCCTGCCGGACCGCGACCTCCACATCCCCCACCCGCTCCCATACCACGACCGCACCCACCACCAACCTCCCCCAGCATCTACTACGACCGTCGACCCGCCGCTCCGAGGATTCCGCCGCGCCAGCAGCAAATCGATGGGAAACCCGCGCGAAGTTAGGAGGCTAGGAGCAGGATACTACGCGCTGACATTTTTTTCCATTTGATCTTTTCGGCTGTTCTCCACGCGATTTGTCAGTTCAGATTTTTTTTGCGGGTATCTCTCCTGGATTTCTTCTCTCTCTCATGCTCCTGGATTTCTTCTCTCGCCTCCTCCTAGATTGTGTAGGATTTCGTTTCCATCTGCATAAATTATATACAACTTTCTGGATGGTGGGATTCGTCTCACAATTTCTTGCTCAATTTTGTGGATCTGGCTGTTTTGGCATGGATATAATTTTTTTTTGTTTGTTCTTCATGGATGAGTCATAGATTCTACGGAGTAATTGTTTCTTAATTTTATCAATGTTGTCGATTTAATCTGGTGCGTGAGTTGGACGCATTTGATCTGTTCCAGACCTGAAGCATGTTTGCAGGACCAATTCGAAGTGGGATTTGATATGTTCCAGGCAAGCTACGTACGTCCTACTCCACTCGCCTGGCCGTCGGCCGATTCACCGTCTCGACATGGTGGCTCGCGGCAGCTGCCGGATCCGCGCGGAGAAGGGCCGCCACAACAAGCAGGTTCGAGGGATCCTTGCAACTGCCTCTTCCTGCTGCTGCCTCGCGCTCCCCTTCTCCATCCACCGAAGGTTGGGGCATAGGCGAGAAGAGCATGAGGCAGGCATCGAGGGGGCTCCAGCAGGAGGCGTCGTGAGAAAGGAGAAGCGGAGGGACACGCGAGCTCGTCCGCCATTTTTACCTGTCGTGATTTGCTCAAGCTTTTTCCAGATCTGGATTTTACTTCACAGTTTGAGGGAATCAGGTCAATTTTTTTTGGTACATGGTCTGCTCCTCATCCAGATCCCATGTTCAGCGAAATACAGTGTTGATCCAGTTTTTTCCCGATCTAGATTTCCTCTTGTAATCGAGTTAGATTTGTGGAGCAGTTGGTGGCGTTCGGATCTAACATGGATTTTTTCCCGATCAGTGTTCCCAGTGATGATTTTTTTCTCCCAGTTTTAGCATTTCCTCTGTCATGTTCATGGCTCGATGCATGTCATTCATTTGTTCAGATGCAATGGGGTCGGCAGGATTTAAGTTTGGATGGGTGCCTGACGGTAGCTGGCCGAGTTGAATTTTGTAGGGAGTAAGTTCGTCCATTTTTTCTTGGTCTACTGTTGTTCCCTAAATTTGTTCTTGTTTTCAATCTAGATTACATGTTCATCCAAGTTTACTTTAGAGAAAACGTGGAGACTTTGCTTCGTAGTTGGTTTTGATTTTCAGGTCGCTGGTTCTGTGTAATTATGTATAATTAACAGAACTTTTTACTGCCCCATCCAAGTTTGTAGTGATAAAGATCCATCATTTAGTGTGATTAATAGTAATGCTGGATGCATGGATAAATTTAGTGTTTCTTTGCTATGGTTAGCTTGGGGACGGCCTGAGGAAGATTTCTCTCATGTTCCAATCACCAAGGTGCCGTGACTATCTAGTAAAAAAAATGTCCCCTGCTGTTCCTATTATTTTCCCATAGACGTTCTTGCCTGCCCATAGCTGCAATAGGTGCATGTCCTCGTTGTTTCAAGTGAACTGAAAATTTGATGTTTATAAATGTTATTTGTCCAATTGGTTCTAATTTTAAGTGATTTTATTGGAAGGACTTAGTGGAATGATTGAATATTTGTGATTTTTTTAGTTTGTACTCCATATCTGTTAACGCTAAAGGACTTTATATAGTAAAGTTTTTTTCTACTTTTTACTTGAAATTTTACAAGACAGATTGATAGTTACGACATGATTAAGTATTAATAGAACTTTCCGTTTTCCATTGAATTTTGTGTTATGTCCGTACCAAAACCTGATGAATTTTTAAATAGAGGTCAGGTGGGTACAATTGTTAATTTCGTTCACCATACACCATACGCCGGAAATTAGCTTCTAAGGTTTAGCAGCAGTGTTTACTGTAAGAGAGAAGAAAGTACTATTTTGAAGCACCGTGGCGGGACATACGGAGTCTGCACTTGGGGAGCCGAATCTCTATCCACTGCTTGCATGCCAGCGAAGCAAAGCTATGGACTTTTGGTCAGGACCGGCCGTGAAGTTTCAGTTAATCATAACGTGAGATGGAGAGGATCCAACGGTGCTAGCCTCATGCGTAGCTAGCCTCCTAGGTAGAAAATCCGCGTCGATATATATATATAGGATAAATAATTTCTACCCCTGGGTGTAGTTACACCCATATCTAATATACTACCATACGAAAGTATATATGATACTTTATCAGTTTGAGTATGTTCCTACACTATATCTAAGATATTACAAACCAAGTTTGGTGAAAAAAATATAAGTGGGCATGTAGTTTGCACTATATATACGAAATACATGCATATGTATACGTAAAAAATGAGTCTACGTAAAAAAATGTGCATACTGCCTACAAAGTATTATATATACTACCAAAATAGTTTTATATACTACATACTACATGTACATACTTTTAGGTATGATAAATACTCTCTAGATTATGAGAAACACGCGTGGGTGTAACTACACCCGGGTGTACTATGAATATGTCCTATATATATATATATATATATATATATATATATATATATATATATATATATATACTATTCTCGAACCGGTTCGAGAATAACTATTCTCGAACCCTTTCTGAACTTCCGGGTGTTTTCTAGTGAACTTCTCGACGGAATACCAGAATTGCATGTTCGTGCGGACAGTATTTTCATGATGATTTTCAAACCGCTTGTCGGACTGATGCGTATAATATACCGTTGGATTCGCACGGAAATTTCGCAACCTTTTCATGTTCATTGTTTTCCCAAATTCTATATTGATTAAAACTAATTTGAAATATACAAAACAACGTTTTCGCGGATTTCTCTATTTTTGTACAGTTTTCAGGCTTTAATTTTCAAACGGTTTATCAGATTTATGCTTATAATATGGCGTTGGAAATCTGTTGACTAGGCGCAAATTGTTCATGTAGGACGTTTTTCCAAATTCTTTACGGTTTAGGAGCAGATTCGAAAATACGTGATTCCGCTTTCCGCTTTTCTCTGTTTTTCGTACTGTTTTTTGGAGCTTATTTTTGAACCACTTGTCGGAATGTTCCAAATGATATTATGCTGAAAAGATATTTATTAGGCGCAACTTTTTCATGTTGAACTTTTTTCAAAATTTTAAACGGTTTAAGTTTAATTTTAGAAATACACACAAGCGGACATAATGCCGACACAAGAACATTTTGAAATAGGCTCATCCAGATTGATTAGATGTGGCATTGCGGTGTGTTGGAGTATTAGTAGAGTTATATTAGTGCTAATTGTACGTAGCTCCGGTCGATTTGCACAATGAGAGGTCGTAAGAAGGATTTCTATGTGTATGATTTCCGCCCAGAAAAATAGAGTGCATGAGGTGCTCGATTATGGAAGTGAACTTCACGATATCCCGTTTGTGAACTTCCGATCGCGTTATAGAAATTACAAGCATGTTCAAAATGAACTTCCTACATGGTTTAAGTGAACTTTCGCGCCCGGTACAAAATGAAGGTCAACAAAAGTAAACTTTCGGCATGTTTGTGGTGAATATCCTCCGCGTTCAAATTTAATATTGACAAAAAATAAATTTCGAACTTCTTGCATGTTCAAAGTTAATATTGACAAAAAATAAATTTTCAGCTTGTTTAAAGTGAATTGTCGCATGGTACAAACCAAAGTGAATTTCGACAAAGATTATATTTTGGTCATGTCAAAGGTTAACTTCCACGTCGTACAAGGTGAACTTCCGTTTGGCAAAGTTAATTTTGACAAAGAGTAACTTTTTAGTATGCCAAAGATGAACTTCCATGCAGTACAAGGTGAACTTTTGTTCTTACCGAAGTGCATTTCGATAGAAAATAAATTTTTGAGCATGGTGAACTTCCGTCTTTGAATTCAACCATATTCTTAGTGCGGATGAACCTCGCTACCCACGGGGGTAGCTGCGCACCCCTCCACCAGCTGACACGTGTACACTTGGTCAAAGGTGATTAAGAGCTCCCACCGTTTACTGTACACCCTATTATTTTCTAGATGGTAATTAGCACCCATTTGAATTCAAATAAGGGGCCCCAGTGAGGACTAGGCAGCTGGTATATATGACGGCCGTAGCAAGCTGCTTCTATCACGTCTGTAGGAATGCTAGATGAATGTTCCGGTTGTCTTGCTCATTGGATCTTTTGGGTTTTGCATACGGGAGCCTGCAACAATGGCTTCCACTTCATCTTCTTTGCAGCGTGGATCGACGAAACATTTTGGATATATTTTATGTGGACAGCGGCAAAGCATCATAGTAGGGAAGTTCGTCCATGAGCTTGATAGTGTGCCGTCGGCTGTGCGCAGCAGCTTCAAGACGGCTGTTTACTGAGAGCAGTGCGATGTCGGCTGTGCGCGGCTGCTTGAAGACGACTGTTTGAGGGCTGAAGCTGGACGAAGATCAACAATGTCGGGGATATTATCTGGTTTCACGCTGCAGCTCTGTAAACACATTGCACCGATTAGATTGTGCGGATGCGAGGCTCCAACAATGGCTTCCAGGTGTTCAACTTCTTCACCGCGTGGATGGTGAACCATTTGGATATGTGTAGTGTGGACAGCAGCAAAGCACTATGGTACAGAAATTCGTCCAAGAGATTGAGAATGTGACGTCGGCTGTCATACGGAGACCATCTTGAAGAGGATCACATATCACATGAGCAGAAAGACGACTGTAAAGGGCCAGAGCTGGAAGAAGCACAACAGTGCCAGAGAGATGAACGAGTTTCTCAGACTGCAGCTCACAATAATTTGGAAGCATTGTTCATTTACGCAGTGCACTGTACCCACATACGAATTACTGTAACTCACAAGAAAACACTGTTATATATCGATAGTTACTGTACATGGTTTGATGTCTCAGTCGTGGACCAAACGAACCCAAGTGGGCTGCACAGTTCTGAGGAACTGTTTATCTACATTATATTGTATTGTGCTACAATACAGTACATTTTGAGGAACGGTTTTTTTTGCATGTGAACGCGGCACTGTGTAGCTCAATTATTTGATCACACCGTTGTATATCGCGAGGTATTGTAGCTCTTACTGAATAATATACACGCAGCTAAGGAACAAACATCGTTAAGGAATAGCTGACCAAACGGCACGATATTGCAAGCAGTTCCAAGTATATATGGCCGGTCGAAACCAGGAAATACGGAGTATAACAGTACTATGTCTGGCCAGTAGATATTTAAATATTTACATGCCAACAAACCTACTTTCAGCCATTTGTTTTTCTCAAGTGCTATGTCTGACGTATGCTCTAGGTCGATACAAATGGAATAATACTGATTCATCCCAGTCCCTCCATGTATGCCGTGGCCTAGCATCTCTAGTATTTCGGTGCCACGAGATGCCACCACTTTCTCGCTCTTTCCATCAGATTCTGTAGCAAGCGCGGGAGCCGTACAGTAAAAGCGCGCCAGGCCACTCTTTTCGCTACAACCGTCGCCGCCCGCCAAAGGAAAAAACAACTCGCGCCAACGATTTAGTGCGCTGTCTCCATGATAAGCCCCACTTGCATTTTGGTTTACTGTGTAGCACGTGGGACACGGTCAAAGGCCAACCTGCACACGACCGAATCTAAGTGCAGATCTAACGGCAGCTAACACATGCGTAGCTACCCCCGTGGGTAGCAAATTCACTCTCTTCTTAGTGAACTTTGACATGTAAAAAAAAAGTAAAAAGACTTCAAGAGCGCTAGAACAGCCCAGAATTGAAACTCATAAGAACTCACTGTTTGAATGGGTTAGCATATCAAGGATAAATTTCTGGGATTAAATAAATGAACAATGTTTGCAAGGATAAATTGAACATTTTTTAGACAACAAAAAAGTGAGTGCCCTTGGAAGACGAATATAACATCCATATCAACATGCTAAAAAGGGCAGGGAAACCAATATTCATGCCAATTATACTGCATAATTTGTTACAGTTAACTTTCTGTGATTACAAAGTGATCTTTTCTCAGAAAAAAAGTGAACATCACAAGCTGTAGAAATGAAATAATCATCAGCAACGGGACACAAAAGCACTGCCTCATTCCTGAGCATCCAAACGTGCGCGCATGAGGTGGACTCCGGACACTGGTCCATTGGACTCCCGGCATAACGCACCGGTGGACTCTCCAGCCTCACGCATTGGACTATCGTTGTACGCACGGCTGTAAGCAGTGGACTCCAGGAGAGAGCGTAGTGGACTGCCATGCTCTGGACATACGTTTTGGAGTAGATGGTGCATCTCTTAACCGTGAAATTTTCTCTTTTCTGCACATTGACCAGTAGCAATGAAGGTATGTTATTTTTGACAAGAAAATATAAACCCGGCTCTAGATTAAAAAAAAGGTAACTCACATTTGTTGGTAAAACTGAACTACTTGCGCAAATAATAAGTGAGCTTCCGGAAAATGTTTCAATGAACTTCCAATCTGTATTCACTTCACCATGTGGCGGAGACACACGATATCAAACTGAACTACACAAGATAGTAGAGTGAACATCAGGAAATCAACAGAGTAAACACAAATGTTGCCTATAGAAAATCAATCCAAAGTTAACGCAACATTATTATATCATGCGAAATAGGATGATAGTAAGAGATAACATTGTGCCATCAAACATTATAAGGAAAAACACAAGGAATACAGCGTGCATCCTACTCCGAATCATCTAGTGAACTCACGTAAATGTAAAACAAGCAGTATCTTCCAGTAATATGAACAAACTTCATTATTTATATAAGACGAACTTCCACTATACAAACAACGATATTTGTGTTTTTCTGTTTATATAAACTGGATACTTTTATAGTATAGTAGTAAACAAAACACTGAACTTCGGCATACTGATCAACTGCATTTCACGATTAAAAACAAATAATGAACTTATAAGTATCAAAGAATGAACTTCTCAAATGCTTTTAAGGTTGAGGAAACAGCATTACGTGTGCACTTCTCAAATGCAAATAATGAACTTGTAAATATCAAAGAATGAACTTTTGAAATTGCTTTTAATGCTAACGTCCAAAATTTTCCCAAACGAAACAAGCACAGACAATCTATAAAATTATCTAACGCAAGCATAAACAAACAGAAATTGAAGAAATACTCTATGATGTTAAAATCTTCGGTAGTTTTCTCCTGATTTAAGTAGTTGTGCAAGTACGGCGGGGCGTCGCCAGCAGCAGGGGCTACAAGAAGGTTTAGAAATATAAACAAAGAAGTTTGAAAAAAGGTTTGGCACTACAAACTTCGTAAGTAAACTTCAAAGCAAACATAAGTAAACTTCATACGTGGATGAGGTGAACTTCTATTTTCAAACCTATCGTATCATTCCATATTCAATTGATAGAAAGGGTAAGTGTCCTTTGAACTGATTACACAAGCAGACTGTTGTAGAGCAATAAAAGGAAATAAACTGGAACTGGACAGCAGCATCATCGATCATATATAAGGAAATATCGTAGGTAATTGTTTGGAAGTGCATACCAAACGCTAAGTGTCTTCATTTTCATACACTTATTCGGGAAGATACCAGATATGCTTGCCATCGGGAGCAACCCCAAAGGTCCTGACATAAAGAAGGTAGAGTTTATCATCTAGAGCTCATTGTAGTGACCTAGAAAAGCAATGGAATAGCATAAAGCTAGATATAGTGTTACACTTGCAGAGCACGATTGTTATGACAGTTAATTCACAAGATATTTGAGTTGCACCACATGATAAAAAAGTGAACTTCCCCTCATTGACGAACTGAACTTTTACCAAATAAAATAATGAACCTCAAAACACCACTGTTTTTAATTTAATTGCAATTCCCACGTGCTTCAATATTTGTGTTGCGAACAAAGTTAACTCCCGTGCAGACAAAAGCGAACTTTTCCAGTTGATATAAAGTGAACCTTTGTACAATTCTTTAAAAGTGTCAGCGAGAGCAAAGCTAGAACATAACAGCTTCTTTTTACACAATAAGAAAGGGCACCCTCTGTCAGCATTAGCAATTCACAACAAACTACAAGAAATAGCTCACAGAACAATCTCTAAAAATAACAACTTCCTCCCACCATTCAATTTGTTTTCCAAATCAAAATGAAATGAATTTTCATGCGTGACACAACTGAACTTTCTGCATATTTAAAATGAACTACCCGACAATAAGATGATTTTTCAGCGAGACAAAGTGAAATACCGACGCATTCATATTGAACTTCTGGGCATACGGTTTGAGAAATCAAAGAAAAACACAAGTGACATGAACTGGGTAATTTAGTTAGTACCACACACCATGAAGAAGTACAATAAAAATTAGCAACAGATGCAAACTTCCAGATCTGAAAATAGTGAACTTCGTGACAACAAAATGTGAACCTTTCCCTCGTGGGTAAATTAGACCCTTTTTTGCTGAAAGAAATGAATATCTGCACTATACCAATTGAACTTCTAAAAAATAAAGTGAACTCTCCCGTCAATAAAACTGAACTTCGACAAAAAATTGACTTTCACAAGGAACTAAATAAACAAGTGCATATCTAAACCTAATGGATGAACTAAATAGCAAGTAGCAAGAGATGTAAACTTCATGAATTAGGGGAAGTGAACTACAAGGATTAGAAGAAATGAACTTCACATACTGCACTCGTCCTGGCAATGCTCATGAGAGAATATCGTCGGCATCCTGTAGCTGCTCGAGTATTTGCGCAAACGCAAACTAACTTCCTGCCAACAGAGAATGAACTTTAGGACAGGAAAAAGGCGAACCTCCTGAATTTTTTTAATTGTAGAAGTAACATGTTGTCAGACATACATCAACATATAAATGAATAGTTGAACTCCTAGGTGAGAAAAAAATGAAAATAGCAGTAGATGTGAACTTCGCAAATTAATAGAATTGAGCTTCACAAACTTCTCAAATAAAGAACCGCTGTAGCTTAGCTAGTGAACTTCCTATTTTTCCACTTTTTTTTACAGTAAATAGAACTTCTATTCCAGGTCAAAACAAAGTGGGTGTACACTGCTCTGTTTCTCACATTCAGTGTCCATCATCATTTCATACCATTATATACATCCGTATATGCACTTGGTTTTACTAACAGACTAGTTTATACAAACATGGATGAAAGGGTTGTATGAAGCAATGGCATGCAAATGCTTGTTGGGAGACAAACTAAGAAATAAAAAGGAAATGATAAACATGAGTTGGACGACTGTAGGCTACCATGAATTTGTAATTAACTCTAGCTTGTGTTGGACTTCTTTTTAACTGCAATCTATGATTTTTTTAACTAGACTTATAATATTTTTAATGAGCTTCTAGCTCTGGCATAGTGAAATCTTTGACAACATATAATAATTTATTGAGAAAGAAAAATGAACTTCAGCAACAGACAAGGTGCACTTCAGGACCAAAACTAAAACACGAGAACATGCACTTCTATTTTGGGATGATCTCACTGCTAGGAAAACTAAAAGTGCACTCCACTAGATAAATTCTATTGATTGATCATTTTTAGCCAGATACGCAGGGGCAACACGCGAGCTCTGAGCACAGTGGACTCCCGATGGGGGCACGGTGAACTTCCCGGATGAAATCACCTGAGGTAAAACCGGAAGAATTTGAGTGCTCATGCCCTGTGAAGGTGATCTTTTCATACATAAGAAATAATAGATGAATTGGCACACACACATGACATCCTATAGCTTGTGAATAATGAATATCAGGACAGCTAGGAGAATAAAGATAGTTAAGCCATGCACACTACCAGATGACAAATTGCAGCAAGACAAACACAAGATGAACTTCTCGAACTGGACTTCACTTTTTTAAAAGTTCAGAACTTCTGAATTATCTTGATGCTTACTGCCATTTCTATTACTGCAAAATGTGTACTACGCCAATCAAGTAATGTGAAATTCAAAAAAGAAATTCCACATATCTTATCAGCATAAAAATCACAAGAAATACATCATCCACAAGCAATAATGCATTTTCTAGATTAACATGTATGATTCATTCTACACAAATAGATTACAAGGATCAAGTCTATTAGTTGCGTCTAAATTTCAAAGAAGAAAATAAAATATCATTGGAATGCAGCATCAACCCAAATTCACAAGCATACCGAACAAATTGGTCTTCATTTTCATACACTTCTTTCTTGAAAATGCCTAACATGCTTGCCATCAGGAGCCTCAAAGGTCCTGCCATACAGAAGATAAGAGTATATTATATAGAGCTCATTGTATTGACCTACAAAAACAATGGAATGACAACATTGTTATAGAAGTTGATTCACAAGATATATTTGAGTTTTAACACATGATAAAAACAAGTGGGCTTCCCCTCATAGAGGAACTGAACTTTTAGCAAATAAAAAGTGAACCTACGATCCACAGTGTTTTTATAAGTAATTGCAATTGCCCTGTACTTGTAACGAACTCCGCAGTACGGACGAAGTGAACTTCAGACAACTAAAGATCGAAGCAAACTCCATAGATGCAATTTTTATAACGGATAATTTCCCTGTGCTTGTGGGAGTCCACGCCGATGCTGGTGGAGGTGCTCACTGGTGGAGCTACCAGCGGGCAGTGCAAACGGATTGCGCGTGGTGAACCAGAGTGGCGTGTGGTGAATTACCATGGCAGGGTGCCGGAGATGCTGGGGACGTCGAGTAGCTCGTGGTGGACGACGGGGAGCTGCACGTGTGAACTCCTGTGGCTGCACATGTGAACTCACGGATAGGGCATCGCCAGACTCGCATCCATGCAGTGAACTAGAGTCATAAATAAATAATTTCAGTAGTCGTAAGTGTAACCATACTACCATACAGGTTAAGGAGTAACTGAATGCTGCACGCATAATCTGAATGAATCGAGGCCTCTACTAATATTAATCCCAGTTATCTCAAACAAATATAATGATATTTCCAAAGTTTATATAGTTTGGAATTCCACTAATGATAAATCCATTCTAGTTTTGCCTCCGCAAAAAGACATAACAACACACATTGGCTCTATCTGTCCCAAAGAAAAGCTACAATGGGCAGCGACACTGCAATGGCAACAACTAGCACATAGATTGCATAAAAAACCTTATGCACATGCAGAGACAAATTTCCATGCAATACAATGGTTTCTAAACTTTAGTGTTCACCATTTTGCGAACTGCACAGCACGACTAAGTGAACTGCCGCTTAAGCCGGCGTGACAGTTTTTGACAGAAGTTTGGCGAGTGCGGCACTTCACATTAACGCATGTGGCAAGTGTTGAATTTCACGGGGACTGATCCGAGCTCAGTAGAGGCACCAATGGAATCTCCATATGCGGCGCCCGGTGAATTCCCGCGCGCCTAGTGAGTGAACTCCCTATGGCTGAACGTGCAAACTATCTTTTGTAATGAACTTGTACAAAATGATAAGCGAACTATCTTTTTTGTAAACAAATTGAACTTCTACCTTTTCTTATAGTCTGACATGCATGAACACATGCATCGACACTTACATGGTTTGTTCCCTAAAGGAACACATACATGTATTGTATTTCTTCCTAGGTTTGGTTCGCATTTGCCATAAAAATTAAAGAACAACAAATGGACAGTAGAGAGAGGGAGGATAGTTCATTACCAACAGCAGCACCGCAACAATGCGAGGCAGAGACTTTCCTTGAGCTTGAGAAGGGAACCAGGAGGGATGGTGCTCAGGGCTGGCTGCTGTGCGGATGCAGGGGACTGGCTGCCTCCCGTAGAAGGCGGAGGGTCAGGGGAGCGGGAAGCTGGCGGCGGGGATGTGTTGGGTCCCCGCAGATCCGGTCCGGAATAGGGAGGTTGGGTGCCGGAGAGCTAGCTGGTGGTCACCGGAGTAGGTCAGGGATGTGGGTTGGGGCCGGCGCCGGTCGGGGGTGGAGGGGATCGCGCCAGTCAGGGGTGGAGGGGGCCGCTCCGGTCGTAGGTGCAGGGGCCTCGCCGGTGGAGGTGGAGGGGCTCACGCTGGTCGGGGGTGGGAGGCGGCGCGATTCAGTAGGGTGGGCGGAGCCGCGCGGTCGAGGTAGGAGGTCGGGGCCGGGGAGCAGGTGGATGGAGACAGCACGGCGGCACCGACCGGCGGCGGGGAACCAGAAGGCGAGCGGGATTTGGGGATGGCGTGCGGGTCGAGTATGGTTGGGACTTGGGAGGAAGAAGCGCAGGCAGTAGAGGGGGTTCGGTTTGGTCGGGGTTTGAGGTTGGCCGAGTCGGGATGGGGTTCCGGTTCGGGAGTAGAAGGTAAAGCGGGAATAGGGGGTTCGAGAATAGCTATTCTAGAACCCCTCTTAAGGGGGGTTCGAGAATAGTTGGGCTCGGTCTGCTATTCTCGAACCGGTTCGAGAATAACTATTCTCGAACCCTTTCTGAACTTCCAGGTGTTTCCTAGTGAACTTCTCGACGGAATACCAGAATTGCATGTTCGTGCGGACAGTATTTTCATGATGATTTTCAAACCGCTTATCGGATTGATGCGTATAATATACCGTTGGATTTGCACGGAAATTTCGCAACTTTTTCATGTTCATTGTTTTCCCAACTTCTGTATTGTTTAAAAGTAATTTTAAATATACAAAACAATGTTTTCGCGGATTTCTCTATTTCCGTGCAGTTTTGGGGTTCTAGTTTTCAAACAGTTTATCGGATTGATGCGTATGATATACCATTGGAAAGCTATTGACTAGGCGCACCTTTTTCATGTACAACATGTTTCCAAATTCTCTGTGGTTTAAGAGCAGATTTGAAAATACGCGATTCCGCTTTTTTAATTTCTCGGTTTTTCATACTGTTTTTTGGGTCTTATTTCCGAACCACTTGTCGGAATGTTCCAAATAATATTGCGTTGGAAAGATATTGACTAGGCGCACCTTTTTCATGTTGAAGGTTTTTTCATATTCTAAACGGTTTAAATTTAATTTTCGAAATACGCAAAAGCGAAGATAACGCCGACACAAGAACATTTTTAAATTGGCTCATCTAGATTGATTACGTGTGTCATTGCAGGGTGTTAGAGTATTAGTAGAGTTATATTAGTGCTAATTGTACGTAGCGCCGGTCAATTTGCTGAATAAGAGGTCGTATGGACGATTTCTATGCGTATGATTTCCGCCCAAAAAAATAGAGTACATGGAGTTGCTTGATTATGGAAGTGAACCTCCGGATATCTGTTAGTGAACTTCCGATCGTGGTATAGAAGTTACATAGATGCTCAAAATGAACTTCCGACATGTTCAAAGTGAACTTTCGTGCTCGGAACAAAGTGAATTTTGACAAAAGCAAATTTCCGGCATGTTCATGCATGGTGAACTTCCTCCTCTTACAAAGGTAAGATTGACAAAAATAAATTTCCAGCTTGTTTAAAGTGAACTATGGGCTTGGTAGAAAATGAACTTCCACTTTTTCAGAGAAGTGTACAACGCATAATATATTAACTTCCACTTTGGTAGAATTGTACAACCAAAAGAAAACTACAGGCAGAGTGAATTTCCTCTTGGAGACAAAGTGAACTTATAGCGGTCGGAAACATATTAAGTTCTCTGTTTTTTCTTTGTATCTCTCTATTTTCCTCACTGTTGTTTTTAGAGTGAGCTTCAGAGATTTCGTCAAATTCAAAGAGTGAACTTCCTGATGGGAGATAATGAACTTTTTGGACGCAAAAAATATTGGCCTTCTCATAGAATTTTTAAATATAAAATTGTGAACATTTTTTAAGTGCATACAAATTGAACTTCACAGCAAAAAAAATAAAAAAAACTGTCCTAATTTATCTTTCTGGACACAGAAGTTAACTGCTATTTCTCAAGAGAAAATTGAACCGTTTGGGGATACACAGTGAACCATGGAGATAATCAAAAGGTGAATTATTGAGATGTACAGAACTGGGGTCGTATGTGATCAACATAAGAGCCTTTTCAACAAATGTATGCAATTCATGAGCACGTCACAAGCCTACAGGATCCAACGTACAGTAGTACATGGACTGTGTACAAGCATCAACGTGAACTTCTAATCAAGGTAGAAATGCAATTCTCAGGCCCAATGAAATGAACTACTCTATATGGAGAGTACCAACTTCCAATATTTTTACAAAGGAAATCACTGGTTATGACTTGTTCAGAATCTCCTCAAAGTAGACAGCCAGGAGTATATTGCGGAGGTTGGCTTCCTTTCCGCTGTCCACGGCGAAACGCCGTGTCTCTGTCAGCTGTGATCTCTGCTGGGAGCGTCCCAGGTGAACTGCCTTCCATTTGCTGAACTCTCTACCTCATGCGCTGACTGGAGACCAGGAAATAGAGGCCATGAGCACCTCCCCTAATGGCGCTGGTCTTCCTCGTCGAGGCCGATAGCCATCTAAACAGAATGGCAAGGCCATGCATGAGTAATTAAGGATTCAGTAAAACTTTACATGTATGACACGACAGAAATGAAACTCTCTCCCTTTGTGAATAATTACTATGTACATGCCTTGAGCATCGACTTGTGTGATGAATTTCACCAGATCATAAATCTGTAGAAAAGGGAAAAAACAGGGGACATCCGTTTTTCTGCATCGTGTGGAGCAGTGGCTGCTCTTACCTGCGGCTGGACACAGTGTGTCTGGTGTCCACCTGCAGCAAGTATGCTCTGCTCGACCCGAAGCTCCATGTAGTCGACCAGCGTCCCGCCTAGCCAGCGACGGGACCAGCGGCACCATCGTACACATGTTTAACACTCGAAGCATTGTTGAAACCACCAGTAGCCCATCCATGTACTCCCCATGCACGTATCTCTGAACTTCCGCCGCCAACAGTGTCATCCACAACTCCTGCACATTTATCGGTGAACATTCAGTGTGTTAAAAAATGATATATTCACCAAACAAAATGAACTCCCAAAAATATGAAAATGAACCTGTCAAGCAGAAAGAAGTGAACTTCTATTAAATATTTCTCAGCAACAAAAAATAAACACCTATACAAGCGGCTAATTTATCAACAACAAAAAATGGCATATGTCAATAAAGAAAGGAAACTACCACTTGGACAAGGGCGAGTGTAGCACATCAGTATGCATCTAGCGTTCCTTCTAACAGTCCATGACGAAATCCATCATTGGACGAAGCAAACATCCAAACAAAAAGAAGTAAACTTCAGGCGTGGACTAGGCGAACTACTTTTTTGAGGGTATTGAATCAATTGATGTGTAGCTTTCAGCTCAATGAAGTAAAGAAAATATTGATTGCACTGCAAGATATCATAGGCTTAAATGATTAATTCAAAAGTATTTTAGTGTGGACTTGGGTAAATAAACCCCAATCACTTAACAAGCTGACTTCCTATTGTTTACCTTTCTAAAAGTGACTAGGAACTTCCTGAGAAAATAAAGCCAAACTTCCAGATTGAAAAAATGAACTTCCACACAAAAACGGTTGAAGTTGCAGGCAGAATAATTGACACAGCAAACTCCCCCAATATGGTCTCCATTTCGACAGGAATTTTCTTACAATCTAATGTCTCCATTCTAAAAGAGATGACATCCTCCAATATGATTTGGCAAAGTCTAACAAAAACATTAATATACTGACATAAGGATAGCAGATTATCAATCCATGGCAGGTATACTTCCTAGGAAAAGACAGTAAACTAATCACTACTTAGTTCAGAAACATATATACAAGTGAATAAAATGAACTCACGAAAAATATATAAAGTGAACTTGCCATGTAAACAATCCGAACTTCTTTTTTTTTGCCTGAGAGAGTGAACTACCTAGAATAAAAAAGTGTGCTCCCTAGTGCCAAACGAGTAATCTCCCTAAATTAAACTATGCGTACTGCAGTTCAAAGCAAGCTTTAACTTTCCTAACAAATCAAAGCGAGCTTTTCTTATTCGATGCTCTGAACAGCTATGTTTTGTAAAATGAACTTTCATATTATCTCACACTGTGCGATTCTAATATTGGAATAGCGTCTGCTGGTTTACACACACCTGCACGTCCAGTAAGGGATAGGACTGGTGCGTCCGCAGGGGCAGCGGGCGAGCTCTGATCTTGGTGGACTCCGGTAGTCCGGTGTGACACATGGTGGACTCCCGATGGGGGCACAGTGAACTTCCCGGATGCAATCGCCTGAGGTACAACAGGAAGAAAATGAGTACTCAATGCCCTATTAAGGTGATAGTTTCAGAAGTAGTCCAGTATATAGTACTAAAGCTTGCATCATGGAATGTAAGTAATAATAGATGAATTGGCACAAACACATGACATCTGATAGCTTGTTAATACTACCGCAATGACATGCTACATATCAAGGTAAAGGGGAGATTAAGCGTAATGACATGCTACATACCAAGATCTAGACGAGCCACCACACTACTACTGCTGAACAACTGATCTGCCACAGAACCAAACTGCACAAGGTAAACTCCCCTGGATGCTCATAGTGGACTTCCCAACCTAGTAAGATGGTTACCAGAAGGAGATGCTGGCATAGCAACAGACCACAATCTAAGAAAAAAAGAAACATCAAACAACCTGTTACTGAACTTCCCATGACTACAGGCAGCCACCGCCACTGCTTATTCCATGGTGTCATCTTGAAGGCTTCTCTTATGTGCCTTCCCAGCTGATAAAGAACAACGCCATGGTTCTAGCCTAAAGATTAGTACAAAATAATAATTGAACTTTCCAATTGCAATAACTGAACTTCCTAAACAGAAAAATGAATTCTTCCTGACCCATTATAATTCTATACTATATGCACACTATACTTCTCGAACAAACTAGACTCATAAAAAATGAACTTTGCACACAAACTGAACTTCCTGATAATGTAATTTGAACTTCCATAGAGACAAAAGGCGGACTTTTATGCAAGGAAGATGCCTTTCTCTGGTAACCATCTTTTCATAGAGTGAGGTGTTGTTCCCCAACAGAAGTAAAAAAGAAAGACGTCACAGTTATAAGTCTATTTGGTTCATGCCTTTCTCTGGTAAGAAACTACACAAATCGAGGAACAACACCTCACTAGACAACTTCTTCAATTGGAGGGCTCTATGTGCGTCCTGATAGAACTATTTTTTCAATCCAAAGTGAACTGTTAATCACTTATGCTGTCAATAAACAAGAACAAAATAGTTTTGCTGCATCACAAACAGAGCAAGTGAACTACCTCTCGCTCACAAATGGTGATAACAAAGGAAAACATCAACTCCTTTAAAGGGGATATAGACTTCCACGGCAAACAAACAAACTGAACTTCAAGACTAACAAATATTATTCTCGGGATACACGTGCATTTCTCAGATCCAAGAAATGAGCTTCTCGAAATCAAAAGGTGAACTTCCAAATATTTATCTAGTATTAACAATTTACTCACAGCCATTGTACACTAAAAATGGAAGTAGTATTAACATTTTTCTTAAACGATCTCCAATGAACATGTCGTTTATACCTTAATCATCAAGTTGTTTGTTTCTGCTGAAGAGAAACCTCTGTTTATGTACTGTAAGTCTATAAAAACTATTGCATATACAAGAACCATCCATCCCGCAGCCACAAACTTCACAAATATTCTATCTAGCAGGAATATATAAACTGAAAATAGCAGTAGTTGTGAACTTCATGAATTAAGAGAAGTGAGCTTCACATACTAGGAGAAGTGAGCTTCACAGATGAGAAGAAGTGAACTCATATATTTTTCATAAGGTTCTATTTGTTTTTGCCATAAAAATCAGAGAAGACATGTTTCAATTTTAATCGATGGTAGCCTGTACTTTTATTTTGCCAATATACCATATCAATGAGCCTATAATTTAAACCATAATAGCAAGATGATTGCCGACTCTATTTTATTTCTTTTTCGCATAAGGAATGTCTGTTTTTTATGTACTGAACCAGCATTGAACAAAGAGTTAACTTCCCAAACTATTGCAAAACCAAAAAAATCTTATTTTTAATTAAGAGCATAACAGAGAGAGACAAAATCTTGTGGAAAATATTTCTAGAAACATAACTCAAATTTTTGGTATAAAAGCAAACACCTGTAGGCCACAAATTTTACTTATTTGCACATACACAGAACATGGATTCACAAATAGCAGCTACAACAAGTGAAAAACAACGATGTAATACAAAAATGAAAAAATTAAAACATGGGGGAGTGAGAAGGGTTGTTAGAGCTCCACCTAAACTATGTCCAGTTACATAGACATGCCAATTTGTTGTGGTTTCTGCATCCTCTTCATCCCTACAGTGGATAAATGAGATGCTACATAATTAGAGTCTGAGAGAAATAACTGACCAAAAGAGAGAGATATATATAATGAAAGCAGAACTGCAGAAGCATTCCAAACTTCCTACGGGAGCAACAATTTTATACGCTGAATAGCAAGAGCGTACACAAAAGGTAATCAAGTAAATAATGGATGAACTACATAATCAAGTAAAAATATATGTGAACTTCATGAATTAGGAGAAGTGAACTACAAGTAGCACTATGTTCTATTAACAAATTAAGCATGTCCGGTTGGAACTGTTTCTACCAAACAAACTGAAATTTTGAACTTCAGAACTTGTGTTACAACTACCATTTTTTGAGAAGTTAACTCACTAGCTAACTTCAGAGTACCGTGATACAGTACTCAAGAATTTCGGATTGCACAACTGAAACAGAACAAAAGCAAGCACATCACTTTGATTTTTTTGCTATATGAATCTGACCACTATTCAAGAACAAGAAGAGAAAAAATTACATCTCAAAAAATGGTCGACGGAGGGCGGGCGCGTGTGTGAAATCCCGTGGATATGCATGTGAACTCCCGGGTTGGGCGTCGCCGGACTCGCATCGATGCAGGTTAACGGGTTCACGGAAGGCCGGGGGACCAGACACGGTGGAGGGGTGGCACTCCTGGTAGTCCACGGTCGCACTCGCACAGGAAGAAGGTGGGGCGGGGAGACGGGGCACCGACCAAGGAAGAAGGTGGAGCGGGGCTTCCCAGCGCCGGGGAAAGAAGAAGGTGGGGCGAGGGAGGTGAGGCAGCGGCCAAGGAAGAAGATGGGACGGGACGGGGCAGCGCGAGGAGGAGGTGGGGGCCCTCCCGGCGGCGTGCGGAGGAGTTGGGGGGCCTCCCGGCGGCCCGAGGAGGAGGTGGGGGCCCTCCCGGCGGCGCGCGGAGGAGGTGGGGGGCCTCCCGGCGGCCCGAGGAGGAGGTCGGGGCCCTCCCGGCGGCGCGCGGAGGAGGTGGGGGACCTCCCGGCGGCGCGCGTGGCCTGGGTGCGGCCGGTGGTGCGCGGGCCTGGGGGAAGAAGTGGATCGGGGATGGTGGGGTTCGGACTAGAGGAAGAAGGTGGTTCGGTTGGGTTTGTGCGGCGCATCAGGTCGGGGCTGGTCGGGATAAGAAGGTAAGTCGGATTTGGGGGGTTCGAGAATAGCTATTCTAGAACCCCTCTTAAGGGGGGGTTCGAGAATAGTTGGGCTCTATATATATATATATATATAGCTAGTAAACCCTAGATTAACCCTAATTAATCTATATACAATCTTTACTATTAAATTGCAATAGGTGGCTGGCTGGTGTCACAAACGGGCCAAAGAAATTTTAAAGCCCAACATCTTCCGGCAGCCCTTGGCCCAATCTTCATTTGAATCCAAAAGTGATTAGCCACATATCCATCGACTTAATTTGAATCCAACTCGAACATGTACATGCATGTGTCCTGCTTGCTCATGGCGTAAGGCCCAGTACGTATCCGAGACGTGCTTGCTCCTGGCGTCTATATGCATCTGAGATATGTTTGCTCCTAACCGATCGACTTTGAGTCCAAATAGAGCACGTATGTATCAATTTTGGCTATGATTTTCTCCTGGCCGTGGCACAACATGTACCCGCTATTCAACTATATATACGATTATAGCATAGCAAAATGTCAATGTAATAGAGGCCGACCAGATATTTTGAATGATCGGACTCGACTGCACAAACCTTCAATTGATTGGTCTCCTTTTTTTCTCGATTGGTCTCTATAAAATTGATCGAAAGCAATTAAGACATATATATATATACTACGGCGAGGCTATAGCGACAATGGCAAGAAAAAGGACCGTGCGAACGGGGACACGTCGCATGAGGGAATTGATCATGGATCAACATCGAAATCATCGATCCACACCAGTAAGCTCCTGGTATTTCCGTGGACGCCGAGAAGTCAAAACAACTGCTAAAGCTGCATGCCGATCAACGAGGACGGGAAGTTCCCTTCGCCAGTAGCGGCTAAATTCAACACTCGCTCGCTCATACCAACCGAATCTTCTTGTGCTGTTGGTCATCGTCACCGGCTACGCTGTGACCACTGTCTGACCATTCTTGCCCATTGAGGAGAGTTGGGGCGCATGGCGGCGAAGCAGACGCAGATAGGGCGTAGATTGTCAAGCCAAATAATGCGGGGAGAGAAGCTGGCCAATGAGAAGCATGAGACAGAGGTAATCCACCGCTGGCCAACGGAGGGACGCCGCCTACCACCTGCCACTACGGCACTATACGTACATGGCCTCTCAAATGAAGAGCAGCACACAACAACTTCCAAAGAGGTACAATAACATCCTCCACTCCATCAATTATTTTTTACTTATGAACGCCTCGCGATTGCTAGGAATAGGGCGAAGAAGAAACGATCAAGGACTCACATACATTAAAAAAATCTTTATTTATGTGCAAGTTTTACTAATTACCTGCTTCATCAAACTTTAGTTAGTGCAAACACTAATACATTGGTTAAACAAATTAAAATTGAGAAATAAAGAGTATATGACGGAATAATATAGGAAATAAAAGATTCAAACCAGGCTACATCTACGATGATTTATCGATTTTCGGGAAAAATGCAGGTCACGCCTAAGTTTTTTGTTAAAAAGTTTAGCGATAAAAAGGTCTAAAGTTAGAGTGATCAGTCGTGGTGTGAAGAGGAGGAACAAGGAGGTACTCTCACTTCATTTGCAACAAAAAACCTATAGCTATAGTCTGTAGATATAGATTGTTGCAGCTGATAACCTCGTCCGTAGGGCTTCTATTTGCGTTTTATTCAACAAAGAGTTGGTAAGAGAATACACCAAAATGACTCGATCATGGATACTGGCTTCAACACTCATGTCTGAAGTGTCTTAGTAACTACGTTGATATGTTATTTTGTATTCTCAAATCATTATCTTTTGATCTTCCGCAGCAACGCGCGGGCATACGGCTATTAATATATCTGGCCTATATCGATCATACTCGCCACAGCGCCCGCGAGTGGCAGGGCAAGGCTGGCCACGAGGCACTTGCAAGGTTTGTGCTTGGTCCTCGCCTTCCCCCTTCCGGAAGGATTCCCAAGAAGTGTCACATCATTTGAACCTACCATGCATGCCTCAGCCTGATGCCTTGCCGCCGTATATATGTTATGTCCCTTGAACTTATTTATGTCTGGTGTTGTAATGGATAATTAATAACCTTTAGGTTTAATGTGTGTATGTAGACCTTAAGTTCTACTTATCGAATGTGTTAATTAGTACTAAGGACTTATATCTCTAGTGTTATGCATGAATACCTTGTTTTTTACATAGACTGCTCAGTCTCCGGAGCCAAACTTGTTCAATCCCTTGATAACAAAATCATTGCCACGTAGAGATGTTAGCTAAATCAACCAAGTTTGATTACCATAGAAGCTATGCAGATTGGTTTAGAGCTCGGGTAAGAAAGGAGTAAAACATAGTCACATATTGGTAGAGTTGTGAACCCTTAACAAATAGTCACATATGAGCTTGAGGTAAAAAAATAGTCACATATTTGTGTACTTGTGATTATTTCTATGTTGCCTAAATAGACCACGCACCATTGTGTGTTAAGTCTCCTAGGGTTCTCACATGAAATAACCATGTACTCAGTTGGAACTAGTATATAAACTGACCACCTTGGGGTGTACCATCCAGGAACTACCTCGTTCTTGATAGTTCTCTGCAGCACATTCCAAGAAGATAAAACTAGCTAAATCTGTTTCAGAGATGTACATGTATTTAAATATTTTTTCCCTTCTGTTTGAGTCTTTCTTGGCATCTCGAATTGAACTAAATTGAATTGAACTGAAATCGGTAGACACTGACACTGACACTAGGTAGATAGTTCATTGGTAGACACTAGCACTGACACTAGGTAGATAGTTCATCGGTAGACACTGACACTGACCCTAGGTAGATAGTTCATCGGATCTTCGAAATCTAGGGTTCATCCCAGAAGTCCTCATCCAAGTCGGAGCTGTCGCCATCCTTCGCGGCCTTCTTGGCGGCTTCCTCCGCGGCATCCTCGGCCTCTATCTGCGCAATTAACTTGTCGTACCAATCGGGGTCCTCCGCGGCCTTCTTGGCGGCTTCCTCCGCGGCCTTCTTGGCGGCTTCCTCCGCGGCCTTCTTGGCGGCTTCCTCCGCCTCCATCTCCGCGACCAGCTTATCGATCCAATCGGGATCCTCGTCGTTAGAGCTATCGTCAACTACGATAGTGGGAGGCGGCGCCGAGGATGAAGACGAACGAGAGGCGGCCGTCGCAGCTTGCTGCGCCGCTAGTTGCGCGTAGAACTCGAGCCCTCTGCGACGTGCTGCGGATGCGCCGCACGGAAGGCTGCCATTTCCGCCTCATCGTGGTTCCGGATAGACATCCACATGTATTCCCGACGGACGGCACGCTCCTCGGCGCGGGTAACGACGCTGAACGGCGGCGCCACAAACTCGGCCGCCGCGAGGTTGTCGACGTCGAAGAAGTTCCGCAACCCGGCAGTGTCGTCGTAGCGCCACACAATGACGCCGTATGCTTGGGCGGCGAGTTCGGCCGAGTCGAACGTCCCGAGCCAAAACCGATCGCCGCCACGCGTGATCTCGGCGCCCCACCGGCCGGGCGAGCGCGGCAGGGCGCGGCGGCATCTCCACCGCAGGCGGAGGCGGGGCGGCAGGGGTCGGCAGCGAGGCGGGGCAGCGCGGCTCGGGGAGGTGCGGGAGGCGGCGGGCTGCAGTTGCGGCTCGGGAGGTCGCGAATCGGGGCGGCGGGCGGCGGGGAGGCGCGGATCCGGGGCGGGGGTGCTCGCTGCGGCGGCGCGGAGGCGGGAGGTTGGGAATTTCCCGCGCGACGAGGAAAATGCGGGAACCGTTTGGGTTTGAGGGGCACTACTAGAAACATAACCGTTTGGGTTTGACCTCACCTGGTATTTGCTGTGATATTTTTGGAATAAGTAACTTCCTATCTTTGCTTTGTCAACAACTGAAGCGTGGGAGCAGCGCTTCGGTCGAGGGTTCGTGCTTAGTCGAGGGCTCGACTCCTCACAAGAGCAGTTTTTGCCTATTAACTAACAGGATAGCCCGCGCATTTGCGCGGCTAGATCTAACTGTCGTTTGGTTGTCTAACATATGAAATGGATCAGCCCAACTTTATATTGTCTCTTCCCCTTTCCTACTTATAATTTCATATTGAATAGTAAAAATATATTTATCTAAAATTATATCCAAACATTTGTACATGTATCCAAATTTTATCCTATGGAACTTATGCACCTTCCTGGTTGGTGTAATGCATTTTACGTGTTATTTTCATGTTTTATTTTGCTTGAACCTCAATATAAGCCATTACATCTACTATATGTATGTGTCAGCTAAAGCTACAAAAATATTCTCTCTTAGTCGTCTCCGCAATTTCAAGTTGGCCTACGTGCTGTAGCATGGTAAAATATTTAGGATGATTTTTTTGTTACAAATTTTTGTAAAACCACTATCTATTTGAAACATTTTCTTTCGATTTTTTTTGCAAGAACATCACTACAACTTATTTTTGTTTATCGCGTGCATCTTATTTTTCAAATTTTTCTCTCCCTCACAAATCTCAGATATTGGGTCACCATTATTCTACTCACGGAGCCTCTCCTACAGTTTTCCTTCAAAACCGTAGTTATGTTTATTTATGTTCAACGGTCTAATTAAACAATCCATACATGTAAATAATCTTAGGCATTGCTAGATTGACAAACAAAAATATATATTTTACTCCTCTCATCAATTGAACTAGACTTTGTGAGGAACTTAGAGAAATAATCATTAATTTATTTTGGACTTTACATACAAAATAACTTTTACCCGTGAAAGTTGATCCATTAAGCTAAGTTGTAGATTATACTTCATACTTTGACAATGATCGCGTCGATTGTCCTGCACCTCTGTACGCGCATCCCGTGTAGAATGTTCAGAAGATGCATGTACCTCATTTTTCCATCCATCCATGGAGAACTTTTAACCTACTAAAAGTTATTTGTATCTTGTATGCTCACCTAATTCCTTTATCAAAAAAATACTAACTTAATTCCGGATCCATTAAGCTAAGCTGCGTGGTTTGTGCTTCGTACACTGATGGTGGTCGTGCCGATCGTCCGACACCCATGGATGCACCGGCGTTGATTAATCCTCCTTCCACTCGCCGGTAGCGATGACCGATCAATCTAAGAATGGCCGAATGATGGATATACCATGCTACTGCTTGATAATCAATCAATCTAGAGAATATCATGTCGATGATCCGATCATTGTTACCTTATTTGTTGCATCTATCCGAGGAGGGGACCCCTGAAGATGTTGGGCGCATGATGAGACAATGATGGCGTCGTGGAGCTAGCCTAGCATCATCTCGTCCATGACCTTGGTGAACACGTATGTTGGACCAACTGAAGTGCTCCATATGATCTGATCAAGAGTTTCATGATAAATAAAATATTATGGATTGCGATACTTCAGAAATAGAACATATACGATCCGGTGCTTTCTAAAATATGCATCGTGTGGATGTTAGTAAAGTATTAATTTCCTATATAAATCTCCTTATGAATCCTTGTGCTAGGGAGGTGCATTCTTACTGAAAATATCAAGAAAAGATAATTAAAGAAATATAACCTTTTTGAAATAGGTGTGGTTTCTCATAATAATCATCCTAGAAGGACCTGGCGGATCTAAACTTGCAGTGTCAAGTACTTATTAAGACCACAAACTGTGCATACAATCCATCCGAGTATTCCACCGGAGTCCTAACTAATAATATCCAATGGTAGTTTCAACTAAATTATTTTGATATACTCCCTCCATACCGGTTTACAAGGGTATTACGTATTTCGAGATAAAACTTTGACTACTAATTTGGTCAACAGAATATAAGATATATATCATAAAAAATATAGTATTGGAAACTTCGTTTGAATATAAATCTAAAGGTATATTTTTTGTGGCATATTTCTTACATTTTGTTGACTAAATGTGTAGTCAAAAATATTTCTCGAAATGCGTAATACCCCTGTAAATCGGTATGGAGATAGTAGTTTAAACTACAATAATGTCTACAATTGAACTACTGTAATTTATTTTCACAATGGCACGGCTAATTAACCTATCACTAAATTACAATACACTTTCTTAAATCTAGGATTTTTTAAATGAATGTCCGACTGAATATATTCCATAGGGGAGTGAAGGCGGTAAATTTCTATAAATTTTACTGGCACAGCTACCTATGCAGAAAAAATCGATATCCCTCTGGCCCTGAGCTTGAAAATAAACATGGACATGCACTAGTGGAAAAACGCTTATCAATACCGGTTCTAGAGGGCCATTTGCACCGGTTTAGCAACCGGTATAAAATATCCGGTGCAAAAGGCCCCCACCCTTTTCCTTACGAACCGGTATAGATGGGTGGGCGCCCAGGAGAGCGCAGCGATGGACCTTTCGTACCGGTTTGTACTACAAACCGGTGGCAAAGGTAGGCTGCCGCGGGAAAAAATCATGAATCTCTGCCGCGGCAGAGAATTCAGGGTTTAGGGTTTCTGCAGGGGTTTAGGGGTATCGGAGCGTTTCATATCGCGTCGATGCACCGGAAATGCGTTTGGGTTAACGTAGTACATGAAGATCAAGGTGATGCATATAAAGTTGGTGCATATAATATAACACACATGTAATTGCATAAGTAGTACTCTCCGATGCAAATCAAGTCGATGCACCATAGTACATGCATGAAGATCGATCTATTACACACATGTACCATAGTGGTACACTCCGAGTCAAACTATATATACACACAAAGCAATCGAGGAGCTGGAGAAGATCTTTATGCATAGTGGTACTCTCCGGATGGTGGTATGACTTCCCGAAGGAAAAATCCCGCCAATTCCTCGCCGATTGCTTTGAAGCGCTCCTCGATTCCGATCTTCTCCCGCTTTCTTCTCAACTGTAAAAGAATAAGATGAATACATGAGCTATGTGTGTTATATCAAATCACAAATCAAACAATTATTACTGAAACTCAGCACAACTTATGGTAAGAAAATAAATTTGTGAATATTATTTTCGTACCTCTCTATTTCTTTCATTATTCGCTCTCTCGCTGACAATTCTGTGGATGTACTCGCAAACGTAGTATCCACATAGATTAGTCCCCGGTGGTTGTTTTGCGTATTTCTGTACAAGAATATAATTCAGTCAAACAATAATGAAGTATGATAAAGGTGTGTGGACCTAGGTAGTACTACTTACTTTGTTCGCACGCCATATCAGCTTCGGTTTCCAATCATGGGACTGATCTTTCTTGATGAAAGTTTCCCATACGCTGCCCGACAAAAGAAAATGCACAAAAGAGTTATCAATCAGTTGATATCAGGAAACTAACAAAAAAACCGATAAGAATTTGAATTACCTTTTGAGCATAAGAAAACAAGACTTGTATAGTATAGGCTCTTTGGTTAGTGAGTCAAAGACTTCAACTTCTCCTTCGTACATTTTAATGACGATAAGAATAAAGTGAAACCTGCGCACGTTTAAAAATGTAGTGTCATATATATAAGTGAGCAAAATAGAATGTGTTATAAGAGAGTAACACTCACTGGAAGTTGTAAGGCCAAAGTATTGTCTTTTTGTCACGTTGTCGTTTCAAAAACCTTAGCAAAGTCTCCGGTGTATCCCTGTTATAGAGGGGTTCTTCTATGGTCTTGACATGCATTGTGTCCGGGTCAATGAACCCAATGTCCTTGATTTCATCCCTTTTGCATTCGAGCATCTTCAATCTGCATAACATAGCGCACAAAAGATTATAATTTGCAGATAATCAAGGAGCTGAGCTAAAGACTTCTCAAATTATATAAATAAATCACTTACAGACAATAGCAACTGACGATAGATTTGTCGAGGGCCCGAAGATTGTATAACTGGAAAAGCTCGGAGAAGTCAACGCTCACAGAGTATTCTTGGAAGTAGTGCTCTTCCTTAACTCGCACCATGATAGTCTCCATCCCTCCCTTTGCGGCAACACCGTACCACGTATGCAAGTTACGCATACTTGTTGGTAGCTTGCTGAGATTCTCGACCAAATCTTTCCCTTGAACATATTGATATACTACCTTAGCCATGGCGTAATCGGTTGAGATTTGTCGAGAACTTTGAACGGCCTTCTCGTCAAACACCTTTAGAGGGGGGACCGATTTAACGGGTTGTTCTCCGAGCTGGTAGACTTGGTGTATCCCTTTTATCTCCTTGATACCCGAGCTGGTAGTGGGGTTTTTCGCCTCCATCATTTCGTCGTACGACCTTTCAATAGAACGCCTATAGTCAGATGGCGGCGATGGTTCAGGGTTATACAGATTCTCGACTGTACGACGAACCTTCACCGGATCTAGTGTCTTCTCAAAAGGTATCTCTGGCTCTTTCTTAGCAAAAAAGGCCCTCAGCTGGGACTCAACGGCTTCCTGGTTTTCCTCGGGAGTTTTTTCCCAAGGTAACTTCTCAATAGGCGGCAGTGGTTTCTCCTTTCTAGATCTCTTCTTAGGCGGCGTACCGTTCCGCTTACAGGCGCTGTCTTACGCGGAGGATCTCGAGGTGGTGGACTCACGCTGGGGTCCCTCTCAGGTAGGTGTGGACTTTGCTGCTCATGTGGACTGCTAGGAGGAGGAGTCGAAGGCCTTTGATGCTCATGTGGACTGCTATGAGGAGTCGGTGGCCTTTGCAGAAGGACGATGTGTTTCTTGGGCCATAGAGCGAAACCGTGCTTGACATCGGCAAGTGTCTTCTCATCGTCACCTCTAGGAATATCAAGCTCCACTGTTTCAAAAGCCGGAACAACTTCATCCACCCCGACACGAACACAGCCAGGTGGAATGGGCATATGGTGGTGCGTTGCTCCTTCTTCACTTGGGTAAACATAACCGACCGCCACCTTAACAGACGCGTTTCTGAATAACATATAGAGCTCGCAATCTGTCTTCTCCGTGACATAATCCACGGGTAGCTTCCTCCACATCCGTCAAGATGCGTGGAACCCACACTGCTTCTTCGCTGAGATGGGGCGGCATCGGCTTGAGGATCCTGTAGGAACATCGGCTGGTCAGGTGGCCTCTGATTTTTCTCAAGCGCCGACACCCTATTTAACAATTCATTTAACGTGTCGGCGTCCTTCTTCTTCTTCTTCTTCTTCTTCTTCCGCGAACGGCTTCTATAAGTGTCAGCGGACTCCGGGAACGCTTCCTTCATGGTGAGACCTGGGCGAGCTCGTACCCGTCCAACGTGTTCAGGATTCCCCAGCGAGTGTCAGCTCGTCATTCTCTCTATCGGGAATGTACTCTCCCTTTCGAACCTGTTCAATTGCAGCTACAAGCTTCGGTACGATTTTCTCAATCTTTTCCTTCCATTTTCCCTTCGCAACGATCAGCCCTGTCTTTGGGTCCAACCCTGCCCCATGCGCGAACAACCAGAACTTGGACCGTTCGGGCCAGTCCCATGTCTGTGGAGTGATTCCTGCAGCCATCAGTTCATTTTCATACGCTATCCACCTCGGAATGGCAGTCTTGTAGCCACCTGACCCCATATGATGCCAAATTGTCTTCTTTGCAGCATTTTTCTTATTTGTGACCGATCGGGACACAAAAGTAGACGATTGCTTATACCTCTTAAATTCTTGCCAGTGATCCTTTATCTTCACTAGATTATCATCGAATACTGGATCTTCATTCTTATATTTGTCCCATAAATTTTTCTTCCAAGTCTGGAATTGTATGGCCATCTTCTTGAGAGTCCATTCCTTGACTTTATTCTTCTGGCCTTCCGTCATGTCTTCCGGTAGGCTGAAGCGTGTCAGCAGAGTTTCCCAAAGAAACTTTTTCATCGCGTCGTTGACATAACTAGCTTCATTCTCCGCTTTCTTCGGCTTATGCCACTCTCGAATGCTGATCGGTACATGGTCCCTAACAAGAACTCCAGCTTGACTTGTAAATTTGGTGCAGTGATCTTTGGGATGCACCGGTTCACCATTTTCCTTAAATGCCGTGAGGGCTAACCTACCCTCGCCCTTTAGAACTCGCGTCGGGCCTTGTTTTGTTTTAACAGACTTGCTCGATGATCTAGAAGGCTAATAGAAAAATTATTCGTTAATAAGTGAAATACAAATAAATGAATGCATCTAGTGATATGAACATAGACTTGATACATAAATATACACCTCGGCGGAGTTTGTTATGGAAACTTCGTTGTCTCTTCTAACTTGTTCGGACTCAAGTCCCTCGCCGAAATCATTCAGAAAGTCGGCAAACTCTGTTTCATCTCCATCAGCCCCACGAGCACTCTCATATATCAATTTCTGCACCGCTTCTTCCCCCTCCCCATCTCGGACGAAGGTGCCGTCCGCCATAGCTCAATGTCACTACAAAATTAAGAAAGCAATTATATTTCATTCATCTTGTCATGATCATATAACAGATTGCTAGATGGATAACAATTGAAATGAAGAAAGCAAAAAACCCTAACGGACCAGAAATCCTCTCACTTTGCAAGTTTTATTTTGGATAATTCATAGATGATGCCAATGATGCATGAGAATGCATGAGGATGAGAATGCATGAGAATGCCAATGATGCCAATAATTTAGATTTGAAATTTTAAATATAAATTATCTGATTGTTTGTAATTTTCTACATAAGAAGATGACTTTGGTGTTAGTGCTTATCCGGCAAAATGTAATCCATCAACCGGGTGTAATTACTTGTTCTACCTTCCCAAGATGAGAATATGTTATGTCTCAATAATGTCATAGTTTGTTAATTATTTCATGCATAATATAACAAGATGTACTGAATTTTCAAAAAGAGCATGATCGTGCCCAAAAAAATCAATTGATGGTTTATATCTATGCAGATTCCCCTATTCCCCAAGCGCAAATGAGACACCAAAAGATAAAAGTGCAAACTAGCATGTTGTTTCTAAAGAAGAGTCTGCATGTTGGCACTGTACTGCTGGAAGGCACCATGTTTACACGAGTTGGTATGCCAAAGTCTGATAGTTCTACTCCATTGGAGTCAAAGTACTTTGGAATCATCCTTTCACATTTCAAGATACCTCACAACTCCGTAAAGGCAAAACAGGTAGCTGACACACTTCGTTCATGCGACAAGCCGAGTGACAAGGAGGAACCCTAACTGAATTTGACACTGAAATCTGAAAAATGTGACAGAGACCCCGCGCGCTCCTCGCCGCCACCCTCGCCGGCCTCACCCTCCCGGCCTCACCCTCGCCGCCACCCTCCCGGCCCTCGTGCCGTCGCAGCAGGGCTGCGACACGCTCGCCATGCTCCTCGGCGGCTGCCAGCCGGCCGCGCGCTGGCCATCGCCATGGGCGCCTCCTCCCGCAGGAGCTGCGCGAGCGCGTCCGGCAGGTGCATTTCGTCGAGCACCATGCGTGCACCTCGACCGGTGGTGTGCGGCGGTGTGGCGCGGATGGCGACGGCCTCCAGCAGGGGAACGGCAGCGTGGCGCGCAGCGGCGGCGGCCACGGTCTCGCGCGGTGGCGGCGCATCGGCGGCGGGCAACGGCGCCGAAGAAGGGGAGGGAGGCGACGGGGGCGGCGCACACATACCTGCAGAGGCGCGCGCGGAGAGGAGCGGGCGGCGGCCGACGGCGAGGCTGCGACGGCGACGGCGAGGCGCGCGGCGACGCGGGCTGCGACGGCGACGGCGAGGAGCGCGCGGGGTCTCTGTGCGTGAACTAAGTGGGGACGGGGGACCCGCGCGGCTAAGTGAAAATGGAGGAACCCTTTTTACCGGTTGGCCACCAACCGGTACGAAAGGCCTTTCATACCGGTTGGTGGCACCAACCGGTGCCAAAGGTTTTTTTTTGTTTTTCTTTTTTCTTTTTTCTTTTTCTGTTTTCTTTTCTTTTGCTGTTTCTTTTTCTTTTCTTTTTCTTTTCTGTTTATTTTTCTTCTCTGTTTCTTTTCTTTTCTTTTCTTTTCTATTTATTTTCTATTTATTATTTTCTTTTCTTTTCTTTTCTTTTCTATTTATATTTTCTATTGCTTTTATTTTTTCCTGAAAGAACTATGTGCCGCTTTGGCTCATCGTATGATGTGTCCTCTTGCCTTTCTTTTCTTTTCTTCGGTTTGCTAGACATGTCCTTCACATAAAAAACCTGAGCCACTTCACTGGCTAGGACGAATGGTTCGGTGTCGTACCCTAGATTCTTGAGATCCACTGTAGTCATTCCGTATGCGGGTCTACCTGTACCCCGTCTTTCAGGTTGAACCATTTGCACCGGAACAAAGGGACCTTGAAATTAGGTCCATATTCAAGTTCCCATATCTCCTCTATGTACCCATAATATGTGACCTTCTTCCCATTGTCATCTGCTGCATCAAAGCGGACACCACTGTTTTGGTTGGTGCTCTTTTTATCTTGGGCGAACGTGTAAAATGTGTTCCCATTAATCTCGTACCCTTGAAAAGTCGATATAGTCGAAGATGGTTGCTTGGCCAACAAGTATAGCTGCTCGTCATCAGTGGCATTCATGAGACGTGTTTGCAACCAACCGCCGAAAGTCTTCATGTGTTCTCCATCAATCCAATCTTCACGTTCCTCCGGGTATTTAGAGCGTAAGATATCCTTGTGTTCCTCTTTGTACGGAGCCACCAAGATGGAATTATGTAGAACTGTGTAGTGTGCTTGAGTGAAAGAATGTCCGTCCATACACGTTATTGCTTTCTTTCCTAGCGTGCCTTTTCCACGCAGTCTCCCCTCATAGCGTGATTCAGGAACACCGATCGGCTTAAGGTTAGGAATAAAGTCAACACAAAACTCAATGACCTCCTCTGTTCCATAGCCCTTGGAGATGCTTCCTTCTGGCCTAGCACGGTTATGAACATACTTCTTTAAGACTCCCATGAATCTCTCAAAGGGGAACATGTTGTGTAGAAATACAGGACCGAGAACGCCAATCTCTTCGACCAGGTGAACTAGGAGATGTGTCATAATATTGAAGAAGGATGGTGGGAACACCAACTCGAAGCTGACTAGACATTGGACCACATCCTTCTGTAAATTTTGTAGAGTAAGTGGATTGATCACCTTCTGAGAAATTGCATTGAGGAAAGCACATAGCTTCACAATGGGTACTCGAACATTTTCCGGCAGAAGCCCCCTCAATGCAACCGGAAGTAATTGTGTCATAATCACGTGGCAGTCATGAGACTTCAGGTTTTGAAACTTTTTCTCAGACATGTTTATTATTCCCTTTATATTCGACGAGAAGCCAGACGGGACCTTGATGCTACTCAGGACTTCAAAAAAGATCTCCTTCTCTTCTTTGGTAAGAGCGTAGCTGGCAGGACCTTGATACTTCTCTGGATTCAGGTTGCTTCCTTCGTGGATACTTTGCTGGTCCTGCCGTGCATCCGGTGTATCTTTTGTCTTCCCATACACGCCCAAGAAGTTTAGCAGGTTCACGCAAAGATTTTTCGTCACGTGCATCACGTCGATTGCAGAGTGAACCTCTAAGAATTTCCAGTAGGGTAGCTCCCAAAATATCGACTTCTTCTTCCACATGGGTACATGTCCGTCAACATTCGGAACAGATTGTCCGCCGGGACCCTTTCCAAAGATCACTTTTAAATCCTTGACCATATCATATATAACTTCCCCAGTAGGGCGGGTAGGCTTCGTCCGGTTATCTGCCTCACCTCCAAAATGCTTTCCTCTCTTTCTTACGTGATGTTGTTTTGGAAGAAATCGACGATGCCCTAGGTACACATTCTTGTTTCCTAAATATATAGTGTCAGTCTCACCTAAACAGTGTGTGCATGCGTTGTATCCCTTGTTTGACTGCCCTGAAATGTTACTAAGAGCAGGCCAATCATTGATGGTTACAAACAATAACGCCCGTAGGTTAAATTCCTTTTGTTCGTGCTCATCCCACACAGGTACACCTTCGTCATGCTACAACTGTAAAAGTTCTTCAACCAACGGCCTCAGGTACACATCAATGTCGTTGCCGGGTTGCCTCGGGCCCTGGATGAGCACTGGCATCATAATGAACTTCCGCTTCATGCACAACCAAGGAGGAAGGTTATAGATACATAGAGTCACTGGCCAGTGTTGGAGATATGCCCAAGAGGCAATAATAAAAGTGGTTATTATATATCTTTATGTTTATGATAAAAGTTTATATACCATGCTATAATTGTATTAACTGAAACATTGATACATGTGTGATATGTAAACAACAAAGAGTCCCTAGTAAGCCTCTTAACTAGCTTGTTGATTAATAGATGATTAGTTTCATAATCATGAACATTGGATGTTATTAATAACAAGATTATATCATTATATGAATGATGTAATGGACACACCCAATTAAGCGTAGCATAAGATCACGTCATTAAGTTATTTGCTATAAGCTTTTGTTACATAGTTACCTAGTCCTTATGACCATGAGATCATGTAAATCACTTATACCGGAAAGGTACTTTGATTACATCAAACGCCACTGCGTAAATGGGTGGTTATAAAGGTGGGATTAAGTATCCGGAAAGTATGAGTTGAGGCATATGGATCAACAGTGGGATTTGTCCATCCCGATGACGGATAGATATACTCTGGGCCCTCTCGGTGGAATGTCGTCTAATGTCTTGCAAGCATATGAATAAGTTCATAAGAGACCACATACCACGGTACGAGTAAAGAGTACTTGTCGAGACGAGGTTGAACAAGGTATAGTGTGATACCGATGATCAAACCTCGGACAAGTAAAATATCGCGTGACAAAGGGAATTGGTATCGTATGTGAATGGTTCATTCGATCACTAAAGTCATCGTTGAATATGTGGGAGCCATTATGGATCTCCAGATCCCGCTATTGGTTATTGGTCGGAGTGAGTACTCAACCATGTCCGCATAGTTCGCGAACCGTAGGGTGACACACTTAAAGTTGGATGTTGAAATGGTAGAACTTGAATATGGAATGGAGTTCGAATATTTGTTCGGAGTCCCGGATGGATCCCGGACATCACGAGGAGTTCCGGAATGGTCCGGAGAATAAGATTCATATATAGGATGTCATTTTATGTGTTTGAAAATGATTCGAAGGTTCTATGGAAGGTTCTAGAAGGTTCTAGAAAAGTCCGGAAGAAACCACCAAGGAAGGTGGAGTCCACATGGGACTCCACCTCCATGGCCGGCCAACCCTAGTGGGGGAGGAGTCCCAAGTGGACTCCCCCTTAGGGGCCGGCCACCCCCCCATATG
Source organism: Lolium multiflorum (assembly GCA_030979885.1). Classification (NCBI taxonomy): domain Eukaryota; kingdom Viridiplantae; phylum Streptophyta; class Magnoliopsida; order Poales; family Poaceae; genus Lolium; species Lolium multiflorum. The sequence goes on along the minus strand of JAUUTY010000324.1, from coordinate 774,870 downwards.
GGAGGTGGAAACCCCACCTCTAGTGGGACTCCTAGTTTGGCTAGGTTTCCCCACCATATGGAAGGTTTTTTGTTCGGGTCTTATTCGAAGACTTGGAGACTAACTCTTGGGGATCCACCTATATAATGAGGGGCCAAGGGAGGGGGCCGGCCACCCCAAGACCACAAGCTGGCCGCCCCATTGAAGTGGCCGGCCACCCCTCCCAAACCCTAGCCGCCCCCTCTCCTCCATATCTCCCGCGTAGCTTAGCGAAGCTTCATCACCACCACCGACACCACGCCGTCGTGCTGTCGGATTCAAGAGGAGCTACTACTTCCGCTGCCCGCTGGAACGGGGAGGTGGACGTCGTCTTCATCAACAACCGAACGTGTGACCGAGTACGGAGGTGCTGCCCGTTCGTGGCGCCGGAACCGATCGTGATCAAGATCTTCTACGCGCTTTTGCAAGCGGCAAGTGAACGTCTACCGCAGCAACAAGAGCCTCCTCTTGTAGGCTTTGGAATCTCTTCAAGGGTGAGACTCGATAATCCCCTCGTTGTTACCGTCTTCTAGATTGCATCTTGGCTTGGATTGCGTGTTCGCCGTAGGAAATTTTTGTTTTCTATGCTACGTTCTCCTACAGTGGTACCAGAGCCGTGTCTATGCATAGATGGTTGCACGAGTAGAACACAACGGTTTGTGGGCGTTGATGCTCTTGTTATCTTTAGTTGAGTACTTTGCATCTTTGTGGCATAGTGGGATGAAGCGGCTCGGGCTAACTTTACATGACCGCGTTCATGAGATTTGCTCCACGCTTGACATGCAACTTGTATTGCATAAGTGGCTTTGCGGGTGTCTGTCTCTCCTACTATAGTGAAGATTCAATTTACTCTTCTATTGACAACACTAGTATCACCGTTGTGGTTGATGTTCGTAGGTAGATTGGATCTTGCTCGAAAACCCTAAACCACGTAAAATATGCAAACCAAATTAGAGAACGTCTAACTTGTTTTTGCAGGGTTTGGTGATGTGATATGGCCATAATGTGATGATGACTATGTATGAGATGATCATTATTGTATTGTGGCAACCGGCAGGAGCCTTATGGTTGTCTTTAAATTTCATGTTGAGTAGTATTTCAAAGTAGTTGTAATAGTTGCTACATGGAGGACGATCATGAAGACGGCGCCATTGACCTTGGTGCTTCGCCGACGATGATGGAGATCATGCCCGTTGATGATGGAGATCATGTCCGTGCTTTGAAGATGAAGATCAAAGGCGCAAAGACAAAAGGGCCATATCATATCACATATGAATGCATGTGATGTTAATCCTTTTATGCATCTTATTTTGCTTAGATCGCGACGGTAGCATTATAAGATGATCCCTCTCACTAAAATTTCAAGATAATAAAGTGTTCATCCTTAGTAGCACCGTTGCCAAGACTTGTCGTTTCGAAGCATCTCGTGATGATCGGGTGTGATAGAATCAACAAGTGCATACAACGGGTGCAAGTCAGTTTTGCACATGCGGATACTAAGGTGGCCTTGACGAGCCTAGCATGTACAGACATGGTCTCGGAACACGTGATACCGAAAGGTAGAGCATGAATCATATGATTGATATGATGAACACTTTGAGTGTTCGCCATTGAAATTACATCTTGTCTCGTGATGATCGGGCATAGGTGTGATGGATTTGGTTCGTGTGATCACTAAGACAATGCGAGGGATATTGTTTTGAGTGGGAGTTCACCTTTTTTTTAATTTTGTTAAATTAAAATTTGAACTCAATTTATCATAAACATTAGTCTAAACTATTGCAAATATGTTGTAGATATGGCGTCCCCAATCAATTTTAACCAGTTCCTAGAGAAAGAAAAGCTTAAGAGCAACGGTAGCAACTTCACCGACTGGTTCCGTCATGTGAGGATCTTCCTCAATGGCGGAAACCTGCAATATGTGCTTGATGCACCGCTAGGTGACCCTCCTGCAGAAACTGAAACCGATGAAGTAAAGAATGTTTACGCGACTCGGAAAACTCGGTACTCTCAAGTTCAGTGTGCCATCCTGTGGAAGCCGATCTTCAAAAACGTTTTGAGCACCACGATCCACATGAGTTAATCAATGAGTTAAAGACTATCTTTGAGACTCATGCGGCCGTGGAATGCTATGAAGCATCGAAACACTTCTTCAGCTGCATGATGGAAGAAGGCAGCTCCGTTAGTGAGCACATGCTCGCCATGACCGGGCATGCGAAGAAACTCAGTGACTTGGGAATAGTGATTCCTAACAGACTGGGGATTAATCGTGTCCTTCAATCACTGCCACCTAGTTATAAGAACTTTGTGATGAATTACAATATGCAGAACATGAACAAAGAGTTACCTGAACTCTTCGCCATGCTAAAATCTGCTGAGATTGAAATTAAGAAAGAGCACCAAGTGTTGATGGTCAACAAGACCACCAGCTTCAAGAAACATGGCAAGTCTAAAGGCAAGAACAAGAAGAGTGGCAAGAAAGCTGCCACACCTCCTGTGAAACCTAAGTCTGGCCCTAAGCCTGATGCTGAGTGCTATTACTGCAAGGAGAAGGGACACTGGAAGCGTAATTGCTCCAAGTATTTGGCGGATCTGAAGAGCGGCCTTGTCAAGAAGAAGAAAGAAGGTATATCTGATATACATGTTATAGATGTTTATCTTACTGGTTCTCGTACTAGTACCTGGGTATTTGATACTGGTTCGGTTGCTCATATTTGTAACTCGAAACAGGAACTAAAGAATAAACGAAGACTACTAAAGGATGAAGTGACCATGCGCGTTGGAAATGGATCCAAAGTCGATGTGATCGCTGTCGGCACACTTCCTCTACATCTACCTTCGGGATTAGTTTTAAGCCTAAATAATTGTTATTTTGTACCCGCGTTGAGCATGAACATTATATCAGGATCTTGTTTAATGCAAGACGGTTATTCATTCAAGTCTGAGAATAATGGTTGTTCTATTTTTATGAATAATATCTTTTATGGTCGAGCACCTGAAAAGAATGGCTTATTTCTGTTAGATCTCGATAGTAGTGATACACATATACATAACATTGATGCTAAGCGAATTAAATTGAATGATAATTCTACTTATATGTGGCACTGTCGTCTTGGTCATATTGGAGTGAAACGCATGAAGAAACTCCATACCGATGGATTACTTGAATCACTTGACTTTGAGTCACTTGATAGATGCGAAGCATGTCTGATGGGAAAAATGACTAAGACTCCATTCTCGGGTATGATGGAGCGAGCTACTGACTTATTGGAAATCATACATACAGATGTGTGCGGACCAATGAGTGTAGCATCGCGCGGTGGTTATCGTTATGTTCTAACCTTCACAGATGATTTGAGTAGATATGGGTATATCTATTTGATGAAACATAAATCCGAAACTTTCGAGAAGTTTAAGGAATTCCAAAGTGAAGTAGAAAATCAACGTAACAAGAAGATTAAATTTCTACGATCTGATCGCGGAGGTGAATATCTGAGTTATGAGTTTGGCATGCATTTAAAGAAATGCGGAATACTTTCACAATTGACACCGCCGGGAACACCACAACGAAACGGTGTGTCCGAACGTCGTAATCGAACTCTCTTAGATATGGTTCGTTCTATGATGTCTCTTACTGATTTACCTTTATCATTTTGGAGTTATGCATTAGAGACAGCCGCATTCACTTTAAATAGAGCACCATCAAAATCCGTTGAAACGACACCGTATGAATTATGGTTTAATAAGAATCCTAAGCTGTCGTTCCTAAAAGTTTGGGGTTGCGAAGCCTATGTAAAAAAGTTACAACCGGACAAGCTAGAACCCAAAGCGAAGAAATGCGTCTTCATTGGATACCCTAAGGAAACTATAGGGTACACTTTCTATCACAGATCCGAAGGCAAGATCTTTGTTGCTAAGAACGGAGCCTTTCTTGAGAAAGAATTTCTCACTAAAGAAGTCACTGGAAGAAAAGTAGAACTCGATGAGATTGAAGAATCTCTACTCGTTGATCAGAGTAGCGCAGTACCGGAAAATGTCCTGTGCCGCCTACACCGGCAACAGAGGAAGCTAATGATAATGATCATGAAACTTCAAATGAGATAGCTACTGAACCTCGCAGATCGACAAGGGAACGTGCCACTCCAGATTGGTATGATCCTTGTCTAAATGTCATGATTGTGGATAACAATGATGAAGACCCTGCGACGTATGAAGAAGCGATGATGAGCCCAGATTCCAACAAATGGCAAGAAGCCATGAAATCCGAAATGGGATCCATGTATGATAACAAAGTATGGACTTTGGTAGACTTACCTGATAGCCGAAAGGCTGTCGAGAATAAATGGATCTTCAAGAGAAAAACAGATGCTGATGGTAATATTACTGTCTATAAAGCTCGACTTGTCGCAAAGGGTTTCCGACAAATTCAAGGTGTTGACTACGATGAGACTTTCTCACCTGTAGCGAAGCTAAAATCTGTAAGGATTTTGTTAGCAATAGCTGCATTTTTCGATTATGAGATTTGGCAGATGGATGTCAAAACGGCGTTCCTTAATGGAGACATTGAGGAAGAGTTGTATATGGTACAACCCAAAGGTTTTGTCGATCCTAAAAATGCTGACAAAGTATGCAAACTTCAGCGTTCAATCTATGGACTGAAGCAAGCATCAAGAAGTTGGAACCGACGTTTTGATAAGGTGATCAAAGACTTCGGGTTTATACAGTGTCATGGAGAGGCCTGTATTTACAAGAAAGTGAGTGGGAGCTCTGTAGCGTTCCTGATATTATATGTAGATGACATATTATTGATTGGGAATGATATAGAACTATTAAGCAGTGTAAAAGGTTATTTGAATAATAGTTTTTCAATGAAAGACCTTGGTGAAGCATCATATATATTAGGCATCAAGATTTATAGAGATAGATCAAGACGTCTAATAGGGCTATCACAGAGTACATACCTGGACAAGATTCTAAAGAAGTTTAGAATGGACGAAAGTAAGAAAGGATTCTTACCTATGTTACAGGCAAGGTCTTGAGTAAGACTCAAGGTCCGGCTACGGCAGAAGAAAGAGAAAGGATGAGTAAGATCCCCTATGCCTCGGCAGTAGGCTCTATCATGTATGCCATGCTATGTACAAGACCGGATATAGCACATGCTGTTAGTTTGACTAGCAGATATCAAAGTGATCCAGGAATGGAACACTGGACAGCGGTCAAGAATATCCTGAAGTACTTGAAAAGAACTAAGGATATGTTTCTTTGTTATGGAGGTGACCAAGAGCTCGTTGTAACAAGTTACACCGATGCAAGTTGGAACACTGATCCTGATGACTCTAAGTCACAATCTGGGTACGTGTTTATATTGAATGGTGCTGCAGTAAGATGGGCAAGCTCAAAGTGCACGGTGGCGAAATCCTCAACAGAATCGGAGTACATAGCGGCTTCAGAGGCTTCAGAAGCGGTATGGATGAAGAGGTTCATTGTAGAGCTCGGTGTGGTTCCTAGTGCATTGGACCCACTAGTCATCTACTGTGACAACATGGGTGCCATTGCCAATGCACAAGAACCGAGGTCACACAAGAGGCTGAAGCATATCAAGCTGCGTTATCATTCGATTCGCGAGTACAACGAAGATGGAGAAGTAAAGATTTGCAAAGTACACACTGATCTGAATGTAGCAGATCCGTTGACTAAAGCTCTCCCTAGGGCAAAGCATGACCAACACCAGAATGCCATGGGTGTTAGGTACCTTACAATGTAATCTAGATTATTGACTCTAGTGCAAGTGGGAGACTGTTGGAGATATGCCCAAGAGGCAATAATAAAAGTGGTTATTATATATCTTTATGTTTATGATAAAAGTTTATATACCATGCTATAATTGTATTAACTGAAACATTGATACATGTGTGATATGTAAACAACAAAGAGTCCCTAGTAAGCCTCTTAACTAGCTTGTTGATTAATAGATGATTAGTTTCATAATCATGAACATTGGATGTTATTAATAACAAGATTATATCATTATATGAATGATGTAATGGACACACCCAATTAAGCGTAGCATAAGATCACGTCATTAAGTTATTTGCTATAAGCTTTCGTTACATAGTTACCTAGTCCTTATGACCATGAGATCATGTAAATCACTTATACCGGAAAGGTACTTTGATTACATCAAACGCCACTGCGTAAATGGGTGGTTATAAAGGTGGGATTAAGTATCCGGAAAGTATGAGTTGAGGCATATGGATCAACGGTGGGATTTGTCCATCCCGATGACGGATAGATATACTCTGGGCCCTCTCGGTGGAATGTCGTCTAATGTCTTGCAAGCATATGAATAAGTTCATAAGAGACCACATACCACGGTACGAGTAAAGAGTACTTGTCAGGAGACGAGGTTGAACAAGGTATAGTGTGATACCGATGATCAAACCTCGGACAAGTAAAATATCGCGTGACAAAGGGAATTGGTATCGTATGTGAATGGTTCATTCGATCACTAAAGTCATCGTTGAATATGTGGGAGCCATTATGGATCTCCAGATCCCGCTATTGGTTATTGGTCGGAGTGAGTACTCAACCATGTCCGCATAGTTCGCGAACCGTAGGGTGACACACTTAAAGTTGGATGTTGAAATGGTAGAACTTGAATATGGAATGGAGTTCGAATATTTGTTCGGAGTCCCGGATAGGATCCCGGACATCACGAGGAGTTCCGGAATGGTCCGGAGAATAAGATTCATATATAGGATGTCATTTTATGTGTTTGAAAATGATTCGGAAGGTTCTATGGAAGGTTCTAGAAGGTTCTAGAAAAGTACGGAAGAAACCACCAAGGAAGGTGGAGTCCACATGGGACTCCACCTCCATGGCCGGCCAACCCTAGTGGGGGAAGAGTCCCAAGTGGACTCCCCCTTAGGGGGCCGGCCACCCCCCCATATGGGAGGTGGAAACCTCACCTCTAGTGGGACTCCTAGTTTGGCTAGGTTTCCCCACCATATGGAAGGTTTTTTGTTCGGGTCTTATTCGAAGACTTGGAGACTAACTCTTGGGGATCCACCTATATAATGAGGGGCCAGGGAGGGGGCCGGCCACCCCAAGACCACAAGCTGGCCGCCCCATTGAAGTGGCCGGCCACCCTCCCAAACCCTAGCCGCCCCCTCTCCTCCATATCTCCCGCGTAGCTTTAGCGAAGCTCCGCCGGAGTTCATCACCACCACCGACACCACGCCATCGTGCTGTCGGATTCAAGAGGAGCTACTACTTCCGCTGCCCGCTGGAACGGGGAGGTGGACGTCGTCTTCATCAACAACCGAACGTGTGACCGAGTACGGAGGTGCTGCCCGTTCGTGGCGCCGAACCGATCGTGATCAAGATCTTCTACGCGCTTTTGCAAGCGGCAAGTGAACGCCTACCGCAGCAACAAGAGCCTCCTCTTGTAGGCTTTGGAATCTCTTCAAGGGTGAGACTCGATAATCCCCTCGTTGTTACCGTCTTCTAGATTGCATCTTGGCTTGGATTGCGTGTTCGCCGTAGGAAATTTTTTGTTTTCTATGCTACGTTCTCCTACACCAGGTGCTATGACTGGAGCTCTGCTCACCGAAAGGATTAAAGCCATCGGTACTTAGACCAAATCTTAAGTTCCTTGCGTCATCTGAAAATGACTTGAACTCTCTGTCGATTTTTCTCCACTGCGACCCATCAGCGGGGTGTCTCAGCATCAAATCTTTCTTACGGTCCTCTTTGTGCCATCGCAACAACTTGGCATGCTCTTTGTTTTGGAACAAACGTTTCAACCGTGGTATTATAGGAGCATACCACATCACCTTCGCAGGAACCCTCTTCCTGGGGGTGGACTCGCCCTCAACATCGCTAGGGTCATCTCGCCTGATCTTATACCTCAATGCACTACATACCGGGCATGCATTCAAATTCTCGTACTCCCCGCGGTAGAGGATGCAGTCATTGATGCATGCATGTATCTTCTGCACCTCTAATCCTAGAGGGCAGACAACCTTCTTTGCTTCGTACGTACTAGAGGGCAATACGTTCTCCCCTGGAAGCATCTTTTTTATTATTTTCAGCAACTTTTCAAATCCCTTGTCAGAAGTACCATTCTCTGCCTTCCATTGCAGCAATTCCAGCGTGGTACCCAGCTTTTTCTGGCCATCTTCGCAATTTGGGTACAACAGTGTCTTGTGATCCTCTAACATTTTCTCCAACTTCAACCTCTCCTTTTCACTTCCGCAGCTTATCTTCGCATCAAGAATGGCCCGACCCAAATCGTCATCGGGGTCATCAAAAATGGGCTCATCAAAAATGGGCTCTTCTTCAGCTTCGTCTTCCCCCATTCTACTATCACCGTCTTCAGTGAACATAGGATAGTTGTCACTATCCTCTTCTTCTTCGTTGTCTTCCAATATAATCCCTCTTTCTCCGTGCTTGGTCCAACAATTATAGCTGGGCATGAAACCGTTCTGCAGCAGGTGGACGTGAATGGTCTTTGAGGTAGAGTAATCCGTCATATTCTTACAGGAACTACATGGACAATAGATGAAACCATTCGACTGCCTGTTTGCCTCAGCCACGTTGAGAAAATAATGCATGCCATTAATGAAGTCGGGATGGCACCGGTCACCGTACATCCATTGTCGATTCATCTGCATTTTATATGTATATCAAATATCATTAATTACACAACATCGTGGATATATGAGTGACAAACTAAATTAATATTCAAGTTCATCAGATAAAACTAAGTTTTTTTATAAAAAAGAAGAGGCTCACCGAGGTTGTACGGTGCCGGCTAGGGGACGACGCTGGCGATCGACGGCGGTAAGACGGGGATGATACTAATTAAAACCTACAAAATATACCATAATTTCAGCTCAAATTGATTATAAAAAAGTAAAATCCCTAACTTAGGAATTTCATCGAACACCTTGCTAGCACTAGAAAAATAATACGAGTTAAAACTACCAAAGAGATGTGCTAAATTAGGAACGCCGGAAGAAAGGATGATATTGCTAACCGTTGGATAGATGAATGCCCTTATTCTTGTTAAAATGGTGGAGAAAAATTAGAGATTTGTTGGAGTGTGAGAGGTGCAAAAATTTTGTGTGTGAGAGGAAGAACAGAAAAATGAGCCGGCCAGGGGACGGGCTCGATGATGATATAGGGGGCACCCTTTGGTACCGGTTCGTGTTAAAAACCGGTACCAAAGGTCCTGCCCGGGCCCCACCAAGCGTCTGACAAATGGCCGAAGACATTTCGTACCGGTTCCTAACACGAACCGGTACGAAAGCCCCTCACGAACCGGTGCCAATGCTCCTCGCACGCCTGAGCCCGCGAACCGGTGCAGATTGCCCCATTGGCACCGGTTCGTAAGGGAACCGGTACCAATGGCTTAGATGGATGCCCCATTTTCCACTAGTGATGTTTACATATGGAAATATACGTACTGTTGGTCCCTTTCACCGGAAAATCTATATGACCAGAGTTCAGAGGTGGAGCAAGTGGCCAACTGCAAAACTAATTTAATCGCACTTTAAAATATTCATGTGAAATATGATTCAAAAATCGCAACCCTGGAGATAATTCATGCCTTTAAATCATTTGTTCAAGCGATAAATCATGTCAAGTATCATGCAGATAAATAAAAGAGAAAGATATGACGGAAAATGTTTATCATTCAGAAAAATTGGTAGTCCAACATACCATCTCGATACAACAAATTAGACTTATCCATGAGGCATGCAGGTATGATGCATTCATTTTTCATTTATTAAGGAGGAACGACTTCACGAGAATTTGTTGTCAACCACACCAGTACACGATAATGTGGTAGTGCCATACCACCGTTAGACAACCCCTTTTTTTTGGAGCGGTGTCAGTACTGTTTCTCTGGAATGGTGCTCCCTCTATCTCATTTAACTTAATTTAGATTTGTCTAAATATGAAGTCTCTAGTCAATATTTAATTTTTTTTTAGATAACAGGGTTCACCCCCGAGCTCCATTTCATTGAAAATAAGCCAAAGTCTTACAGGAATAAAAACACAAACCAACGATAAAGAAACATGTTTTCGTTGGGGAGATTGGCTGCCATCCCAACCAACTCCGAAATACCAGCAAAAACCTGGAGCAATTTAAGGAGTGAAACACAAACTAGGTGAAAGTAAAAAATGAAGCGTCTAGTTCCATTACAGGCCTCAACAGGAGAGTAAGGCAAGACCACACACTAGCCGGAAAGGAACTTTTCTTCTTGATGCTCGCCAGAGATCCTTTTTTCCTTGGAATTTCCTGGTTCTTCTCCATCTTTTCCACAGAGGTGATTAGGTGACCACATGAATCTTGTGGGATTCACCAGGATTATCCAGGAGGTAGGCCAGCGTCGCCCTGCCTTCATAGCTTGAGTTCCAGGAAGATATCCAATCGAAGGATGGGCATCTTACCCCACTGGGAGGTAGAGAGGAGCTCTTAAATTGGCTAGCAGCAGGTCCATGAATTGACCGTTTCTTCCAGATTCTAGATCTTTGAAAGGTTTCAACCAATCCCGAAGGAGGAAGAGGACCTTTCGCCACACCTGTTTCACATTTATCCAAGTAGTTTTATTAAACACAAGACTATTTCTATTAAGCCATAATCCCCACAGAACAGCAGAAGAAGCAACATTAAAATGCATGAATTTCTTGTTACATAGCCATTTTGAAGCAATGGATTCAAAATTAGTAACATGCACTTCAAAAACTTCTTCAAACAAGTTCAAATGGATTTAGCCACTACACATTCAAACATAAGATGATGAACTGACTCAAATTCAGACACATCTCACAATTCATGGGTTTGGGAATACCTCTAGCTCTCAGATTTTCTCTAGTCATGATCTTACTGAGAAAAAAGCCACAGGAAGACTTGGATCCTAGGAGGGATCTTCAGTTTCCAAACAGCAGGTAGATAAACAGGAGTAACACCCCTAAAATTGATGATAGCATATAAAGAACTAGAAGAATAAACCCCGGATGAGGTGTACTGCCAGATAAGCTGATCCTCATCCTGAGAGAAAGAAATAGTTTTAGCAATTTCTAACAGCTCATACCATTGAGCCATCATATCCTCAGTGAAAGTTCTTCTAAAGGTACCTCTAATCTCCTGACCATCCCAAATATCAAATATAGTTTTGTTTTTTGGTTAGAAACAAAGTAAAGATCCCAGAATTGAGTGGCCAAAGGGAAATTGCCAAAACAAATATCTTCCCAGAACTTTATGGATTTACCATTTCCTACATGCCACTTATATCCAAACTTCACTGCCTTAGCTGCCCACATAACACCCTTCCAGAAGGTGGAGGGCTGAATGTCATGGCATGACAGAATATTTGGGCTTTTAGTATTATATTTAGCATCTAGAACCCTTCTCCACAGAGCCCCTTCACTCTGGATGTATCTCTTTCAATATTTAATATCCAGATACATTCAAATTTAGATAAATTCAAAACTATTTTGACAGTACCAGGAATCACGGACCACATCTCCTGAAAATAAATAAATCAGGTACAGATAAAAGAAAGTGACAGAGATAAACTTTAGTACATACATAGATGATCTCGACTTGATGACTGGCTGGTGCCGCCGGCGTCGGCCCGGACGATTGTGGAGTCTCCAGTAGAGAAGTATATATTGATCATGCTGACTTGATGTTGAATAAAACATCTGTCTGATCGATGATTCTTCAATTACAAACTGATTCATTCATCTCGTGGACCATGCATGAGAAAATAGAAGCAGCCAATTAACAGAGCCCGGAAATAACATAGTCTTTGGCTTACCTGATTTTTGCAAGAAAACAATACATGGCGTACTCCACCTTAACGACAACATGGATGGCGTCTCAGGCTTCCACGCTGTGGTCTCCTTTATCCCAGAAAGAAAATGGACTTTGTTCCTTGCAGTAGTTTGATACGCACTGATTCCATCCGATTCCCTGATTAGAAAATCTGGATAAGGTAGAAGAGGGTTGAGCATCACACTGATCAATCCGTACCTCCCCATGTATCAATCTGCCAAGACCACACTGGCCATCATACGCTAACCAATAGATCAGCAACTTGCTCCTCACGGGAGTGGAGGCAGTGTCATATAGGCGACGATGCAGGAATTTTCTAGGAGAGCGCTCACGTCGCAATGCGAGTACCTAGGACAGGGAAGAGAAGCCGGCGGCAGATCGATGTGAAAAACCCTGTTGATATGTGTGATGGGAGGACCTAGGGCAGGACCAGAAGGCGGCGGCAGATCGATGTGGAACACGGCGCCGATATGTGTATGATCTAATAGCTCTTGCTTGGGTAACGTCCCAGGATTTCTGCCAGATCCGATCACGTGGCTTTCTATTGTTTTTTTTTAAATCTGAACCGTTAACTTTTAGCTAGTTAATCTAAGCCATTAGTTGTCTTGTGTTTTAATAATAATATAATAGATAGATACTCCCTCCGGTTCATATTAATTGACTCTAATATGGATGTATCTAGACACATTTTAGTTCTAGATGTTCATATTAATTGACTCTAATATGGATGTATCTAGACACATTTTAGTTCTAGATACATCCATATTGAAGTCAATTAATATGGATCGGAGGGAGTAGATAGATTTGCGCGAGCGCAGTGCATCCACCGCATAGGCCGTCGTGATAAAGTAGGGCTCGCTATTCATTCACCGCTTGGGCCTTCGTGATAAAAGTAGGGCTGGCCCATTAAAATAGAGATATATCATAAAGAGCCCAATAGAGAACAACCCAACAGAGGAGGATATCACCAGCAGCCCAACACAAGGGTGGGCAGCACAGGGAAAAAATTAGCGAGATGCTTAGGTCCCACATGTCTAAGGAAAAGTGATGACATGGCAGCCAAGTCACAGCCTCAATTACGCGGAAATCCTAACGACGATCTTGTTTCGTCGTAATAGGCTGCACTAGATCGTCATAATCCATCCCGGTTAGATTATGACGTCTTCGGATCAGCAGCTAACAATGTTTTTGCCCCAGAACATCACTATTTTCTAGGGTTTTGCCTCCTCCAGCGGCTAACGATGGTGTGGCTCAAAAACGTCGTAAAATTATGATGTTTTCCTACAACATCACTATTAAAATGTTATAGTTGGACGGTTTTCTTGTAGTGCTATGTCCTACCGTGTAGGAAGGTCATGCCGAAATTTTCCGTGAAAACTACTGACGGATGCATGGTTCTAATCAATTATATAATCTTGCCGTGCAGGCGATAATGGTTATCAAGATGAGGGAAAGCGTCGTGATGAGATATCTGAAACACGCGATCGCCGACATGTATGAAAATAACCTCACGGAGGTATTGTGTCCGTGTCGAAAATGCAAACTAGGGAAATGGTTTGACCCCTATTCAGGCAAATTGCAGGGGCACCTGCTCACTAATGGTTACATGCATGGACACACTCAATGGATGAGTGATGATGGCGTGGAGGTCAATGGGGCGATGGAAGCAGGTGGTAATGGCCGGCAAGAAGGAGGGCATCGTGATATTGATGACAATGAAGAGTTTGTTGCACAGGACGATGCAGATCAGTATCATGATGAACAAAATGTTGATGACGACGAAGAGGTGCCGCTAGCTTCAGTCGTGCGGGACCCTCATCTTCAAGATCTGCTTCTCGAAAAGACGAAAGGCGCCAAGCGGAAATCAAAGCTTGAGCAACTGGAGACAAACTCGAATACTCCGTTGTACGACTCAGGTCGTGGGTTGGAGGAGTCCCGCTTGAGAGTAGCGCTCGATGTGCTGCAGATGAAGGCGAAACACGGATGGACGGACACAAGCGTCGACGACATTCTGGAATACTTGAAAGATCTCCTTCCCGCCGGGAACACGTGTCCTGGTAGTCTAGCCGAGGCCAAGAGAATCACGTGCCCTCTCGACTTACCCCACGAAAAATATCACGCCTGCATCAACGACTGTATCATTTATCGCAAGTAGCACGTGGACAAGACCAAATGTCCGTTGTGTGAAGCTGAACGGTACAAGAAAGGGAAGAAGAAAGCTCCTCGGAAAGTTGTGTGCTACTTCCCGCTGTCAACACCCGGATTTTTAAGTCCAGATGCCTATTATGTCCTTCCTCGCAATCCCAGGAATAGTGTTGTTGCGAGACATAATAGTTGAATATCATAGAGTCATCATTTATTACAACGCATAATCGTCTTACACATGGAGATCACATGATCCAATATTACAATAATAGTTGATTCTATTGATCAACACACACACAAATAGCGGAAGCGGAGTAGTAGCGGATTCTCTAATCCACAGGCCAACGCTTGACGTCAGGAGCGATCCTAGTTGTCGTAGGCGTTCTGTGGTCCATCCTCTTCGTACTGTTGTTCACCTTCATAGTCTGGCCATTTGAATAGCCAGGGACAAAGCCATGAGTACTTTAAAGTACTCGCAACTAATACTAGTGTAAATACCATCAATTCTAGTAAGGGGATGCTAAGCTCTAGGTTTATTTGCATAAAGCCAAGTTTATTTCATAAACATTTAGTAAAGATGCTTGAATCGCTAGACTACCTCAAGTGGGAACATTAGTGTCATTCTCACAACTCTGTTGTGGTTCAATTCAAGCCACCTTTCATAGTTCAAATCACAAGTCACCCTTCACATGTCACATTTTTGAAAATGGTCTGATGACGGAACAGTATGGCCTTTCCAATCGTCCGTAACCGTGGACACGGCTATTCGAATAGTTCTACACTCTGCAGAGGTCGTACACTTGTGCCACAACATTTGCAATAATCCGTCAGGGTTAACTGGCCCTGATTTACCGCACTCCGTGCGCGGACTACCAACCATAACCTTTCCTCTACATACCCTAGTATAGGCACCTCTCCCCATGAGCTTGGCCTCCAGAAGACACACCGTCAGCCTGGGAACTGCACAGGCTTGGGCCGGACAATTCACCTCATTCACGTCATTTCACCTCAATTCTTTTGTTGTAGAGGCAGCCTTCAGCCTAACCCCGATGACGCTTGTTTAGAGGGAACCCATACTAAAGCACATAAATTTCTAGTTAAGCCCTTACCCATATTGGGTATTGTGGGGGTACTTTCAAAATTGGAATGGTATCGCATCCGAACCCAACCATCAGTTTTATATCAAAAATCACCATCTTCTCTTGGTCACATTCACCTTCAAAATCATTCAATGGAATGAACCATCATTCCAAGGTTTCCACTTCATTTCAAAGTCACATGTTCCCATCTAGAGTAGTCAATTTTATTTGATTTAGCAATAGCAACTAGTCATGAGGGTGCTAACTAGCTTGGGTTACCATAGGCTAACTTGATGATATTGTTCTACTCTAGACCAGGTGAATCATGAATCAAAAAGTGCTTTGATAAAACAAAAGTATTGGAACTTGTAAGTAAAACCCTTTAGTAAAAACTTAGGATAGGCTTATTAAACATAACTTAAAATGTGGGGGTGCTTTGCTCTTGTAGCTTTGCACTTTGTAAGAATATTAGTTTGCCACAATCTATCTTATATTAATCCTACTTGCATGAGTAAAAGCTTGTTCTAATATACCTATCATTAGAATAGCCTGCAACAGTTTAGCTTGCATTGGTAATAGCTTGCAATACTATAGCTTGCAAGGATATTGGCTTGTACTGGTAATAGCTGGTAATAATATTAGCTTGCCTTGATTGGTGAGGTGATCAAAGTTCTCTTCTTCTCCTTCTGAGTAGAAGAATTCCTCCTCTTGATAGTCTCCGGTACTAGCGTCTATAAACGAATACGAGGATACAATCACCAAACAATCCTTAAGTGCTAAACTAATCACACAAAATGGTTCACACAAGCTAATCTAGCATCCCATATTATTCACTTAGGGGTTGACTTGGTTTTCCTTTAAAGAAAAATAATTTCCTCTCATTAAAAAAATATTTGTTATGGTTTGCTATTTATTTATTCTTAGGAATAATTTCCTCTCATTACAAGCTTTATTTGAGTTTCTATTATTTGTTCTTGTGACTTAATTTCCTTTTATTGAACCTGGTTAAGATTTAATCTCCTCAATTAACAAGGTATGATCACATGTTGACCAAGGTCAACACTTCACACTTATCCTTTGAGAATATGACTTAAATGAGGGAATACACCTTATGCAATTTAATACTATCTTATTAAGAAGTTAATATCATCAATTCATACATCATGAGATTTATTATATTAAGGTCCTTACCTTATGTTGAATTTACTTGAGACAAAGATTTAAATGAGACCAATACATCTTATATGATTTAATAAATAGTTTGGAACAATTTAAACACTACTATGCAAATGATTTAATAATCTTTAATTAGAACATATGGGTCTTGAAGACTAAGGCCCTTATCCCATGCATTTTAGATGTTACTTGGGTTTAAGATCCTTAAGTGAGCCAATATGAGATTATGAACAAAGGTCATCACATTGCTTTTAGAGCACATGGGAAAGTTATTTAATTTAGATAATATAGTTCTTACAATTTTGTATTAATCATGGTAATGATTTAATATCCTCAACCAAACATATGAGAACCTAAATTACCAGAGTCTCTACCTTATTTGGGAATTGCTTGTGACAAGATTTAAATGAGAGAGACACTCCCATATGATTTATTAATAGTTTTGGCCAATACTTTTGACTATAAATAGCCATATAGTCTTTTAATTAAACTAGGCCATGATCATGCAAAGTAAGCCTGGCATATTTTTGCAGAAACAATTAATACAAGTGTAATGTGATTTATAGGAGTTGGAATTAACTAAAAAGCATTTGTGGTTGATTTTTAGTAATTATTCTAAGGCAGAAAAGTCCCTGTCTTGTTTATTTTCCTATTTTACTTCTATAATGAATCTAGGATTCAATCCAGTGGCATGTTGTAGATAAAATTCTAAGCTTTTCAAATATATAAAATTTGTAAAATTTGGCCTAGTGAATTTGTAGTTATTAATTTTCTAACAAGGCATCTGAGAGACATTTGAATTAATTACATTAAATTGAATTTGAGTATTTGGGCCAGCGCGGGAAACGAATTGGGCCAAAATGTTTCAAACGCAGCAGGCCAGCCCAGTAACGCTTCAGCGCGCCACGGGCCAACTGACATGGTGGGGCCTGCGCGTCAGTCACTCTTAATCACCGAAACGGTACCTGTGAGTGTGAACCGCTGGATCAGAAGAAGATCTGACGGTGGAGGTGCGTCGTCGTCGTCGACGAGAAGCAGACGCGGGCACGGCGGACGTAGGGGGTCGACGGCGAGCTGGGACTCCGACGAGGGGCGGCGCTGGTGCTAGGCGGCGTTGTCGACGAAGAGGAGTCGCCTGGTACCGGTGGCGTCTCCAATGGTGGCCGAAATCGTCGTGTCGATCTGCGGCGGTCTCCGGCGATCGACGGAGCAATTGGAGCTATCTGCGGCCTAATCGAAGGGGAGCTGGCGTTGAGGAGGTTCAGAAGAGGGAGTGGAGCAGGTTTGGTGTGGGAAGGGAAGGCTGAGGGGGTCGCTATTTATAGGGCGAAATGGTGGCCGTGGCGGAGCGGCAGGTCGCCGATGGCGCCGGCGATCCAGGACGCGAAGCGGCAAGGGCATGGGCGCAGGAGGTAGGCGACGCCTAGGGGGTGCTAGAGCGCTTGATGGCTTTGCTAGGGGAGGACAGGAGTGGGCGGCGTCATCGTCGTCCTCGCAGTACCGGCGCGGCAGAGCTTGATGATGGCGTCGTCTACGGCGCCGGTGAGGGCCAATGGCGGTGTCCGTCGGTGTCCTGGTGAGGTGTGGAAGGTGCATGCACAAGGAGAGAGAGGGAGGAGCTCGACAGCGACCAGGCGACGCGGGGTACTGGCGCGTCCAGGACGGTGCCCATGCGCGCTCTGGCGCGCCACGACCGGCATGGGCGCGTCTGGGCGCGTTGGGTTTTGGCCAATGCGGTGCTCGCGCGGGTTTGGGCCGTGCACCGTCATGATCAGCAAGTGCATGGGAGTGTAGTGGACATGATCATTACCAGAGAGAAGGGCCAGAGAGAAGAGAGGGGTGGAGGTGGCCGGCATGGGCACGGCATGGATGCAAGGGTGCATTCCCTCCATTTTCTCCATGGCTGCAGTACAGGAGAAGGTGCAGGGGAGGTACAGGAACACTTATGAGCAATGATCAAGTGGGCTTTGGTCATGGACCAGAGGTTAATAGAGTGTATGTCAAGTTGTGATTTATGCATGCAAGGTGTTTGAGAGAATGGCCGCAAGAACATTTTGGTCAAATTTTGGAATTATTTTTGGTGTATCTCAATCATATAATTAAGGTGATATAATGGTGGGGGTGGTGATCATTTTGGTGGTGGTTTGCAAAGATTCAAAAAGTGAGGTGATCTACACTTTGATTCAAAGTCCCTACTTGTCTCCTTTATTCTGGTCAACCTAGTCAAGGTTAGCATGGGGGGTCAACATCAAAGTTGTTGTCTTTGACATGGTCTTGGATGAGGTGTCAATGGTTGACCAAGTTTAGTTTAAGAAAGAATCAAACCAGAGGGGTAAAGTGAGGAACATTTTAAAATGTGCACATATGACCATGATCATATGTGAGAGGGTTTTGGGATTTATTTGGATTTGATTCTGGTTTCTTTGGTGCATTTGGGTTTGTTTAAGACATATAAGTATTTTAGAAAGCAAAGATCAAGCAATGGTAGCCTTTGGTGAGGATTTGCAAAATTGACCTATGTGTATGTGAGTGAATAAATAGGATTTTCTCCCCATTTGATTTCCTTCTATTTGATTTGTCTTTTCCTTATTCCAAAGTGATTCTTATTAGTTTAGAACCCTTTTACAAGCATTGAAATCATCTCAAAAGGTATAGCTCAAGGATTTGTAAAAATGGCCAATAAACACATAAGAGGTGATTTTCCATTTTTGTTTATTCTTCCATTTTGTTTTCCCTTTCTCTACTTGAGCATGGGTTAGGATAAAATTAGTGTGAGCTTAAGTTTAGAGAAGGTTTCACACCCTTTGTTCAAGGTAAAAAGGCATAAGGCAATGATTGGATAAATTGGTGATGTGCCACATATACCTCTATGCATAGATTGCATTTGCTTGTTAATTTAATTTGGCTTGACCCTATTGAGGTTATTGAGTGTTGAGGTGGTATAGAGAGATGATCCAACCACTCACAACATGTCTTAGGGTTAAGGTTCTCAAATCCACAACTTGACCTTTTTCTCTCATATGCCTCTATGGCATTTTTAGTTTCTTTTCAATGTCTTGAGATTCAACTTGGGTTTGATGTAGTAAGCACTAGGTAAGGTGTGTGAAGGTGTTCCAAACTTCTAACCAAGTATAAAAGTTTTAGGGTTAAGATTTACCAAAAATAACCATAGGCACATATGTCCCTTTCTTATTTAATTTCACTTCTTTTTATTCATTTTCTATTGGATGGTGAATAATGGGGTGAGGCTTAGGGTTTAGTGAGGTTTAGTAGATGGTTTACCATTAGTGAGAAAATTAGGATGAGTGGTAATCAAGATTTGCCTACTAGTCTTTATGCCCACAGATGTCTTTTTTATTTTTTTATTTTTGGGTTTCTTCTTATTTGACCTAATGAGTAGTTGAAGTTAGGGTTTAGGGTGTTTGAAATTATGTTGAAATGAAGTAATCAAACATTCATGGCAATAACACAAGTATTAAACTAGGTTACTATGTATCTAACTAAATTTAATAAAAGTTTTTGTTGGTTCCAAAATTTGGTAATTGGAACATTTCATTTTCTTTATTTTTAAATTTTTGGGGTGTTACAAACCCTTCCCCCTTAAACAAATCTCGTCCCGAGATTTTAAGAAAAGACTGGGTTTCCTAAGAGGGATTGAGTAGCGTAATTAACCGGAAAACATACTTGGCATGGTCTGGAGTACTTCCTGGGCTTCAGTGGCTTCCATGTGGTAGAAGCGACCGTTGTTGTTGTTCTGGTTCCTTCTACCTGCAAAACGACGTTGTTGCTGGGCAGGTGCAGCAGTATTAGGGACAGTTTTGGCCAGTTTATTGGGGCATTCCTTCGAGTAGTGGCCTACGGTGCCACAATTATAGCAGGTGATTGTTGCCTTGTCCTTGGTGGTGATAGGGGTCGCATTGCTTCCAGTTCTCGGGCCAGTGTTGGTGTTGTTATTATTCCCATTGGGGTGGTGGTTGTTGGAGTGGGTGTTGCTGTGGTTGTTGTTGGGGTTGCCTCCGGGCTTCGGGGGTCCTCCGTTGTTATGGTTGTGGTTGGGGCGGTAACTCTGAGCAGGGGGCTTGTTGTATTTTAGGGCAAGTCCTCCAGTCGAATGGTTGCGGTGCCTTTGGTTATGGTGGGGTCCATTCTGGTTCATCATCCTGCGCTTGCGGTTTTCAGTGGCCTGATGCAGCTTTCCTTCCATTTGTATGGCGGAGTCCACGAGGGCTTCGAGGTCAGCGAACGGAATGTTCACTAACACCGTTTGCATTTCGTCGTGTAGTCCATTCAGAAATCCTTCCCTCCTTTTCTCATCGGTGTCGGTCTCGTCCGGGGCATACCTTGACAGGGTGAGGAATTTGTCGCGGTATTCCACCACGGTCATTCTTCCTTGCTTGAGTTCGCGAAACTCATCTCTCATTTTCTTGATTAGTCCTTGGGGTACATGGTATTTGCTGAATTTCAGCTTGAAATCTGCCCAGTTCATTATCTGTCCATTATTCATGGCACGCGTACTGGTCCACCATGCTCTTGCAGGTCCTGACAGATAGTGGGTGGCGAATAGTACTTTCTCTGCGGCTTCCACTCCCGCAACTTCTAAGTTGTTCTCTATTGTTTGGAGCCAATCGTCTGCGTCAAGGGGTTCTTCCGTCTTACTGAACATTGGTGGGTTGGTGTTCTGAAAGTTCTTCAGCTTGGACCCAGGGTGATCGTGGTTTCCATGGCCTTGATTGTTCTGAGCTATCTGTTGCAGTGCAGCAAGGTTTGCTTGGCGTTCAGCTCTTTCGGCTTCCCGGTCTGCCATCATTGTTTGCAGTAGTTGCAGCATGGCATCCTGGGTGGAGTTGCGGGTTGGGGGGGCCATCTAAACATGTAGGTAGATCATGAGGTAAGAGGGAAATTTTCTATGGCTTATTTTGAGTAAGTTTAAAATTAAACTTAAGGTATTTTCAGGATGAACATAACACATATTTTATTTATTCACAACAAACATCACCTATTACAAGCTAAAGCACTAAGGGTTTTAAGAACCCTTTTTCCACAATCTACGATACATGGTGCGGGATACACTCACACCTACGTAAGTGAAGCTAGTGCAACTATTCCTCATGGTCTTCATCCACATCGATGGGAATGATCCCATCCTCTGCAGCCTCCAGAAACTCGTAGTCCTCCTCATCGGTGAACTCGTCATCCTCAAAGTCGTTGTCGTCACTCAGGAAGTCCTCGCCTCCCTGGATGTCCTCTCCATTCTCCTCCATTTCCTGGATTTGGTCCTGCTGGGTCCGGACAGTCACCTCCAAGGTGCGAATCTTCTCGCGAAGACGGGTGATAGTAGCGACATTCTTGGCGCGCTGCAGGCGGAGTGACTTGCGGTCCTTGGCGAGCATCCTGATGGCGTCGGCATGATGAGCCAAAGCCATCTGGGCACGGTGGGCGTGGACACGCGTCAGCTCCAGGTCCTTCCGGGTCTCATGAAGCATAAAGTCCAAATGCTGCACATGGATCTTGAGCACCGGGTGCGAAGAGAGTGCCATGGGTTCTCCCATGGTGTCATGCCTCGCGAAGTAGGCGAAGCGGCTTCCCCGGAGTGCGGCGATGTTCTGTCCGCACACCCGAGCAAGTCCCTCCTGAAGGGCGTGAGCAAGACCGTCCATCCAGCTGTAAGCCTTGAAGGAGAAAAGGATCCTCTCCGAGATGGGAGGTTCCGAGCTTCCCTTCAAGTCAGCGGTGATCATCCACTGCTGTTCCCCACGGGGGTGTTGTGGATCCGGACTCCGTGGAACCGGGGAGGTGGGCGTTCGAGCTTCTCGGACACTAGGTACAAGTCGCGCTCAAACACCAGACTTCCTCCGTTTTCCAGATCGTAGGTCTCCGTCTGGACGTAGGGCTCCATCTGAAAGTGAAATGGGTGAGTAAGTTAGAGATGTGAACAAGTGTGGCAAAATTTTAAATGGATTTATAAGGAGGTGCATGGCTTATTATTTTCAAGAAGATTTGGTAGATAAGAAAATGAGTAAGTTTTTCACAAATACTCACTTCATTTGTTTTAGAAACTTAAAATTTTCCGAACGTTCATTCTAACTAGGGTCTCCTAAGGTCAAACAATGGCTCTGATACCAACTTGTCAACACCCGGATTTTTAAGTCCAGATGCCTATTATGTCCTTCCTCGCAATCCCAGGAATAGTGTTGTTGCGAGACATAATAGTTGAATATCATAGAGTCATCATTTATTACAACGCATAATCGTCTTACACATGGAGATCACATGATCCAATATTACAATAATAGTTGATTCTATTGATCAACACACACACAAATAGCGGAAGCGGAGTAGTAGCGGATTCTCTAATCCACAGGCCAACGCTTGACGTCAGGAGCGATCCTAGTTGTCGTAGGCGTTCTGTGGTCCATCCTCTTCGTACTGTTGTTCACCTTCATAGTCTGGCCATTTGAATAGCCAGGGACAAAGCCATGAGTACTTTAAAGTACTCGCAACTAATACTAGTGTAAATACCATCAATTCTAGTAAGGGGATGCTAAGCTCTAGGTTTATTTGCATAAAGCCAAGTTTATTTCATAAACATTTAGTAAAGATGCTTGAATCGCTAGACTACCTCAAGTGGGAACATTAGTGTCATTCTCACAACTCTGTTGTGGTTCAATTCAAGCCACCTTTCATAGTTCAAATCACAAGTCACCCTTCACATGTCACATTTTTGAAAATGGTCTGATGACGGAACAGTATGGCCTTTCCAATCGTCCGTAACCGTGGACACGGCTATTCGAATAGTTCTACACTCTGCAGAGGTCGTACACTTGTGCCACAACATTTGCAATAATCCGTCGGGTTAACTGGCCCTGATTTACCGCACTCCGTGCGTGGACTACCAACCATAACCTTTCCTCTACATACCCTAGTATAGGCACCTCTCCCCATGAGCTTGGCCTCCCCCGACAACCGCACTGGGAACTGCACAGGGCTTGGGCCGGACAATTCACCTCATTCACGTCATTTCACCTCAATTCTTTTGTTGTAGAGGCAGCCTTCAGCCTAACCCCGATGACGCTTGTTTAGAGGGAACCCATACTAAAGCACATAAATTTCTAGTTAAGCCCTTACCCATATTGGGTATTGTGGGGGTACTTTCAAAATTGGAATGGTATCGCATCCGAACCCAACCATCAGTTTTATATCAAAAATCACCATCTTCTCTTGGTCACATTCACCTTCAAAATCATTCAATGGAATGAACCATCATTCCAAGGTTTCCACTTCATTTCAAAGTCACATGTTCCCATCTAGAGTAGTCAATTTTATTTGATTTAGCAATAGCAACTAGTCATGAGGGTGCTAACTAGCTTGGGTTACCATAGGCTAACTTGATGATATTGTTCTACTCTAGACCAGGTGAATCATGAATCAAAAAGTGCTTTGATAAAACAAAAGTATTGGAACTTGTAAGTAAAACCCTTTAGTAAAAACTTAGGATAGGCTTATTAAACATAACTTAAAATGTGGGGGTGCTTTGCTCTTGTAGCTTTGCACTTTGTAAGAATATTAGTTTGCCACAATCTATCTTATATTAATCCTACTTGCATGAGTAAAAGCTTGTTCTAATATACCTATCATTAGAATAGCCTGCAACAGTTTAGCTTGCATTGGTAATAGCTTGCAATACTATAGCTTGCAAGGATATTGGCTTGTACTGGTAATAGCTGGTAATAATATTAGCTTGCCTTGATTGGTGAGGTGATCAAAGTTCTCTTCTTCTCCTTCTGAGTAGAAGAATTCCTCCTCTTGATAGTCTCCGGTACTAGCGTCTATAAACGAATACGAGGATACAATCACCAAACAATCCTTAAGTGCTAAACTAATCACACAAAATGGTTCACACAAGCTAATCTAGCATCCCATATTATTCACTTAGGGGTTGACTTGGTTTTCCTTTAAAGAAAAATAATTTCCTCTCATTAAAAAAATATTTGTTATGGTTTGCTATTTATTTATTCTTAGGAATAATTTCCTCTCATTACAAGCTTTATTTGAGTTTCTATTATTTGTTCTTGTGACTTAATTTCCTTTTATTGAACCTGGTTAAGATTTAATCTCCTCAATTAACAAGGTATGATCACATGTTGACCAAGGTCAACACTTCACACTTATCCTTTGAGAATATGACTTAAATGAGGGAATACACCTTATGCAATTTAATACTATCTTATTAAGAAGTTAATATCATCAATTCATACATCATGAGATTTATTATATTAAGGTCCTTACCTTATGTTGAATTTACTTGAGACAAAGATTTAAATGAGACCAATACATCTTATATGATTTAATAAATAGTTTGGAACAATTTAAACACTACTATGCAAATGATTTAATAATCTTTAATTAGAACATATGGGTCTTGAAGACTAAGGCCCTTATCCCATGCATTTTAGATGTTACTTGGGTTTAAGATCCTTAAGTGAGCCAATATGAGATTATGAACAAAGGTCATCACATTGCTTTTAGAGCACATGGGAAAGTTATTTAATTTAGATAATATAGTTCTTACAATTTTGTATTAATCATGGTAATGATTTAATATCCTCAACCAAACATATGAGAACCTAAATTACCAGAGTCTCTACCTTATTTGGGAATTGCTTGTGACAAGATTTAAATGAGAGAGACACTCCCATATGATTTATTAATAGTTTTGGCCAATACTTTTGACTATAAATAGCCATATAGTCTTTTAATTAAACTAGGCCATGATCATGCAAAGTAAGCCTGGCATATTTTTGCAGAAACAATTAATACAAGTGTAATGTGATTTATAGGAGTTGGAATTAACTAAAAAGCATTTGTGGTTGATTTTTAGTAATTATTCTAAGGCAGAAAAGTCCCTGTCTTGTTTACTTTCCTATTTTAATTCTATAATGCATCTAGGATTCAATCCAGTGGCATGTTGTAGATAAAATTCTAAGCTTTTCAAATATATAAAATTTGTAAAATTTGGCCTAGTGAATTTGTAGTTATTAATTTTCTAACAAGGCATCTGAGAGACATTTGAATTAATTACATTAAATTGAATTTGAGTATTTGGGCCAGCGCGGGAAACGAATTGGGCCAAAATGTTTCAAACGCAGCAGGCCAGCCCAGTAACGCTTCAGCGCGCCACGGGCCAACTGACATGGTGGGGCCTGCGCGTCAGTCACTCTTAATCACCGAAACGGTACCTGTGAGTGTGAACCGCTGGATCAGAAGAAGATCTGACGGTGGAGGTGCGTCGTCGTCGTCGACGAGCAGACGCGGGCACGGCGGAGGTAGGGGGTCGACGGCGAGCTGGGACTCCGACGAGGGGCGGCGCTGGTGCTAGGCGGCGTTGTCGACGAAGAGGAGTCGCCTGGTACCGGTGGCGTCTCCAATGGTGGCCGAAATCGTCGTGTCGATCTGCGGCGGTCTCCGGCGATCGACGGAGCAATTGGAGCTATCTGCGGCCTAATCGAAGGGGAGCTGGCGTTGAGGAGGTTCAGAAGAGGGAGTGGAGCAGGTTTGGTGTGGGAAGGGAAGGCTGAGGGGGTCGCTATTTATAGGGCGAAATGGTGGCCGTGGCGGAGCGGCAGGTCGCCGATGGCGCCGGCGATCCAGGACGCGAAGCGGCAAGGGCATGGGCGCAGGAGGTAGGCGACGCCTAGGGGGTGCTAGAGCGCTTGATGGCTTTGCTAGGGGAGGACAGGAGTGGGCGGCGTCATCGTCGTCCTCGCAGTACCGGCGCGGCAGAGCTTGATGATGGCGTCGTCTACGGCGCCGGTGAGGGCCAATGGCGGTGTCCGTCGGTGTCCTGGTGAGGTGTGGAAGGTGCATGCACAAGGAGAGAGAGGGAGGAGCTCGACAGCGACCAGGCGACGCGGGGTACTGGCGCGTCCAGGACGGTGCCCATGCGCGCTCTGGCGCGCCACGACCGGCATGGGCGCGTCTGGGCGCGTTGGGTTTTGGCCAATGCGGTGCTCGCGCGGGTTTGGGCCGTGCACCGTCATGATCAGCAAGTGCATGGGAGTGTAGTGGACATGATCATTACCAGAGAGAAGGGCCAGAGAGAAGAGAGGGGTGGAGGTGGCCGGCATGGGCACGGCATGGATGCAAGGGTGCATTCCCTCCATTTTCTCCATGGCTGCAGTACAGGAGAAGGTGCAGGGGAGGTACAGGAACACTTATGAGCAATGATCAAGTGGGCTTTGGTCATGGACCAGAGGTTAATAGAGTGTATGTCAAGTTGTGATTTATGCATGCAAGGTGTTTGAGAGAATGGCCGCAAGAACATTTTTGTCAAATTTTGGAATTATTTTTGGTGTATCTCAATCATATAATTAAGGTGATATAATGGTGGGGGTGGTGATCATTTTGGTGGTGGTTTGCAAAGATTCAAAAAGTGAGGTGATCTACACTTTGATTCAAAGTCCCTACTTGTCTCCTTTATTCTGGTCAACCTAGTCAAGGTTAGCATGGGGGGTCAACATCAAAGTTGTTGTCTTTGACATGGTCTTGGATGAGGTGTCAATGGTTGACCAAGTTTAGTTTAAGAAAGAATCAAACCAGAGGGGTAAAGTGAGGAACATTTTAAAATGTGCACATATGACCATGATCATATGTGAGAGGGTTTTGGGATTTATTTGGATTTGATTCTGGTTTCTTTGGTGCATTTGGGTTTGTTTAAGACATATAAGTATTTTAGAAAGCAAAGATCAAGCAATGGTAGCCTTTGGTGAGGATTTGCAAAATTGACCTATGTGTATGTGAGTGAATAAATAGGATTTTCTCCCCATTTGATTTCCTTCTATTTGATTTGTCTTTTCCTTATTCCAAAGTGATTCTTATTAGTTTAGAACCCTTTTACAAGCATTGAAATCATCTCAAAAGGTATAGCTCAAGGATTTGTAAAAATGGCCAATAAACACATAAGAGGTGATTTTCCATTTTTGTTTATTCTTCCATTTTGTTTTCCCTTTCTCTACTTGAGCATGGGTTAGGATAAAATTAGTGTGAGCTTAAGTTTAGAGAAGGTTTCACACCCTTTGTTCAAGGTAAAAAGGCATAAGGCAATGATTGGATAAATTGGTGATGTGCCACATATACCTCTATGCATAGATTGCATTTGCTTGTTAATTTAATTTGGCTTGACCCTATTGAGGTTATTGAGTGTTGAGGTGGTATAGAGAGATGATCCAACCACTCACAACATGTCTTAGGGTTAAGGTTCTCAAATCCACAACTTGACCTTTTTCTCTCATATGCCTCTATGGCATTTTTAGTTTCTTTTCAATGTCTTGAGATTCAACTTGGGTTTGATGTAGTAAGCACTAGGTAAGGTGTGTGAAGGTGTTCCAAACTTCTAACCAAGTATAAAAGTTTTAGGGTTAAGATTTACCAAAAATAACCATAGGCACATATGTCCCTTTCTTATTTAATTTCACTTCTTTTTATTCATTTTCTATTGGATGGTGAATAATGGGGTGAGGCTTAGGGTTTAGTGAGGTTTAGTAGATGGTTTACCATTAGTGAGAAAATTAGGATGAGTGGTAATCAAGATTTGCCTACTAGTCTTTATGCCCACAGATGTCTTTTTTTTTATTTTTGGGTTTCTTCTTATTTGACCTAATGAGTAGTTGAAGTTAGGGTTTAGGGTGTTTGAAATTATGTTGAAATGAAGTAATCAAACATTCATGGCAATAACACAAGTATTAAACTAGGTTACTATGTATCTAACTAAATTTAATAAAAGTTTTTGTTGGTTCCAAAATTTGGTAATTGGAACATTTCATTTTCTTTATTTTTAAATTTTTGGGGTGTTACATCGCCCCTCGGCTGCAATGGTTCTACGCGGACCGCAATGTGTTGGAGATATGCCCAAGAGGCAATAATAAATTAGTTATTGTTATATCTTATTGTTCATGATAAATGTTTACATCTCATGCTATAATTGTATTAACCGAAACATTGATACATGTGTGTTATGTAAACAACAAGGAGTCCCTAGTAAGCCTCTTGTATAACTAGCTTGTTGATTAATGGATGATCATGGTTTCGTGATCATGAACATAGGATGTTATTAATACCAAGGTTATGTCATTAGGTGAATGATATAATGGACACACACCCAAATGAGCGTAGCATAAGATCAAGTCATTAAGTTCAATTTGCTATAAGCTTTCGATACATAGTTGCCTTAGTCCTTCGACCATGAGATCATGTAAATCACTTACACCGGAAGGGTACTTTGATTACATCAAACGCCATTGCGTAAATGGATGGTTATAAAGATGGGATTAAGTATTTGGAAAGTGTGAGTTGAGGCATATGGATCAATAGTGGGATTTGTCCATCCCGATGACGGATAGATATACTCTGGGCCCTCTCGGTGGAATGTCATCTGATTAGCTTGCAAGCATATGAATGGTTCATAAGAGATCACATACCACGGTACGAGTAAAGAGTACTTGTCGGTAACGAGGTTGAACAAGGTATGGAGATACCGATGATCGAACCTCGGACAAGTAAAATATCGCATGACAAAGGGAATCGGCATCGTATGTAAATGATTCAATCGATCACTAAGTTACCGTTGAATATGTGGGAGCCATTATGGATCTCCAGATCCCGCTATTGGTTATTGCTCGGAGAGGAGTCTCGACCATGTCTGCATAGTTCGCGAACCGTAGGGTGACGCGCTTAAGGTTCGATGTCGCATAAGTAGATTCAGAATATGAGTTGGAGTCCGAAGTTTTTGTTCGGAGTCTCGGATGGGATCCGGGACATCACGAGGAGGTCCGGAATGGTCCGGAGAATAAGATTCATATATGAGATGTCATTTTCCGGGGTTCGGAAAAAGTCCGGTGTTTTGACCGGAGCTTCTAGAAGGTTCTAGAGGGCCACCAGTGGGCCCACCACCCCGGGAGAGGCCACATAGGCGCCACATGGCATAGTGGGTCCTGCCCACCATGACATGTGGGCCCAGGCCGGCCCCCTTAGAGATAAGATCTATCTCTAGTTTAAATGGTTTAAAATTAGAGATAAGATCTATCTCCTAAAATAAAGCGTTTAAATTAGGAGATAAGTGGGAAGACTTGGGGGAGGAGTTTGCCCCTCCCATGGACGGCCAAAGGGGATGGGTGGGCCCTAGGGGCCGACCCCCCACCTATGTAAAGAGGGGAGGGGGTGGCTGGCCAAGGCCCCCCATCCATAACCCTAGCCGCCACCTCTCCTCCCTCCTCTTTCTCTCTGTTGCGGCTTAGGCGAAGCCCTGCAGAGATTCTCCTCCACCACCATCACCACGCCGTCGTGCTGCTGGGATTCCATGGAGATCTACCACACCTTCGCCCGCTGGAACGGGGAGAGGAAGGGGCTTCATCGACACCGTACGCGCGACCGAGTACGGAAGTGCTGCCGGATTGCAGCACTAGGGATGATCGTCTACACCAACAACGAGATATAATCTCGTAGGCTTTGAAAATCTTCGAGGGTTAGTCTCATATCAATCTCGTTGCTCCGATCTTGTTGATTAGATCTTGGGTGTTCCATAGATTAGATCTTGGATTTATTCGTCTTTGCGGTAGGAAATTTTTTGTTTTCTATGCAACGAACCCCAACAGTGGTATTAGAGCCATGTCTATGCATAGATCTGTTGCACGAGTAGAACACAATGGTTTTGTGGGCGGTGATGCTTTTGTTGCTTTATTTGTGTACTTTGCATCTTGCGGGATGGTGGGATGAAGCGGCCCGGGCTAACTTTACATGACCGTGTCTCATGAGACTTGCTCCACGCTTGACATGCAACTTGTATTGCATAAGTGGCTTTGCGGGTGTCTGTTTTTCCCACCATAGTGAAGATTACAATTTGCACTTTCTATTGTCAACACTAGTATCACCGTTGTGGTTCATGTTCGTAGGTAGATTGGATCTTACTCGAAAACCCTAAACCACGTAAAATATGCAAACCAAATTAGAGGCGTCTAACTTGTTTTTGCAGGGTTTGGTGATGTGATATGGACATGATGTGATGATGATTATATTTGATGTATGAGATGTTCATTATTGTATTATGGCAACCGGCAGGAGCCTAATGGTTGTCTTTAAATTTGTTAAGACCTGCGTGTCTATTCATCATGTAATAGCGTTATTTCAAGTAGTTGTTATAGTAGCTATAAGTGATGGACAACCATGAAGCGGCGCCATGGACCTTGGTGCAATGCTGGTGATGATGGAGATCATGCTCATGTGCTTTGGAGATGGAGATCAAAAGCACAAGAAGAAAGGCCATATCATATCACATATTATGAATTGCATGTGATGTTAATCCTTTATGCATCTTATCTTGCTTAGATCGCGACGGTAGCATTATAAGATGATCCCTCACATTAATATCAAGATAATAAAGTGTTCTCCCCTCGTATGCACTGTTGCTACAGTTCGTCGTCTCGAAGCATCTCGTGATGATCGGATGTGATAGATTCTACGTTCACATACAACGGGTGTAAGCCATGTTGCACACGCGGAAATACTTGGGTTTGCTTGACGAGCCTCGCATGTGCAGACATGGCCTCGGGACAACGGAAACCGAAAGGTTGAACACGAGTCATATGGATGTGTTACCCTCCAAAACCCACCGGCGGGCAATGGGTAAGCAACACGAAGAGCCGGGAGGCTCCCTAGGGCCGCTTAGTGGACCCTGGCACCTCGCGTCGTCCCGCAAATCTTCTGGCCACGTCCTGGCGGTTGCTAGGGCGTGCCACCTGACCTAGACCCGATCCGGAAGGTGTTAACGTGCTTCGATTGTTCCTGCATGGTAGACACGTAAACATTAAATACGAGCCCTATCGGCTCTCAGGTTTGTGGATCGGCTCAAAGAGCCGATCGCCCCATGGTTCTTGTTGGATTTGCAATGGCATGGGGATCTGCTTGATCAGAACAAAGCTAAAACGATCCACGACAGTTTAGGGTTTTCACCGCATAACCGGAACGTCCTACGCGTGATCGGGCCTAGCAGATACGGAAGATGATGCAAACTACCCCTACGAGAGGCCTAAAAACCAACATAACGTTGATTCCCGGATCATCCCTTGCAGGGACGGTAAACAACACCTAACGCACTACCGGATCGTCCGACCCCAACATAAGGCCTAACTAAGCCTAACGGAGCAAGGAGCAACTATAACGGATCGGATCTACTAAGTAACGAACAGCAAGATGCTGCCCTTACACCCGTAAAGGTGTAAGGGCAGCTATACGGCATTGCCACGCAGATATGCACGAAAGCATCAATGCAAGCCCTAAACACCTAATGATAAGTGAACATGTGCCGCCGCATCTGCAGCCCCTCAAGCCACAGAGACAATGAAAGATAAGCCCTGTGAGCCCTATGAAAAACCAGGCAGACGGTATACTATAGATGCGATCTATGCGCATGGTGGGAGAGAACCCTGGTTGCGCCTGATTTGTGTTTGTTTGATCCGATAACCCTAGATACATATTTATAGTCCAATGGACTTTCTAATTGGGGCGTGCACCTAACCGTGCAAGACTCTATCTGTTAATTCTAAACACGATACGATCTAATATATTACAGATACAAAGGCAGTTAAGCCCAAACTCTTAGCGCAAGGCCGCTTCAAAGATGCTCCACGTGTAATCTTCTAAGCCCGTCTTCACTTACGGCCCATCTCCTGATTTGGCCAAAATCGGGTGGTAACACATGCCCCCTGGTTTTGATAATGATAATTGCAAAACCATCTGTCTCCTTCAAAAGGTCATGTCGTGGCAGAGCAGAACCGTCGCAGTATTCTTCATGATGACATCTTGCCTTCTCAACTTCTCTGCACGATTTGACAGTTTTGGCCCTATATCCTCGGAAACTGTTCGAGCATTGATCTCCAATATATCCCCCTTTATTTAACCGCGTCGAACAGTTCTCTTCCTCATCCCCTTGCTCCGAACCAGCCGTCAGCCAAAAAACCCTCCTCCTTCATAGCCATGTCTTCTACTTCCTCTTCCCAATCTTCTTCCGCAAGCGAGGGAGAGCCGGAGGTCAATCAGACGGAAGCATACAACCGGCGCGCTCCCGAGCATTGGAATGAGCAAGAATTCAACTTCGACTTCGTGCCTGAAGGCCGACCCGAAGACCTCGTCTGGTCGGATGGTGACATGCCCCTGACTGACGGAGAAGATGATCTTCGGTTCTTGATCGACGGAGAACTAGAGGCGGAGAGCGACAGCAACGACCCCCTCTTCCGGGGTAAATTCACTTCCTCCACCAGAAGAAGAAGAGGACGATGAAGATGAAGACGTCTCCTCCGACACGAAGAAGGAACCAGAGGATGACACCTCCTCCGAGGAACCGCCGCCAAAGCGCATCCGTGGCTGGGCCTGGTCCAATGAGGATGATGATGATGACGTGGAGGAGGCCTCCGCTGAAGGTCACAGTAGCAGCGACGAGGAACTTCTCAACAGTAGCGATGAGGGCGGCTACCCCAGCGACGACGAAGGCGGCAACAGCCCTTAGAGTAGGGATTCACTAGCATAAGACTAGCAGTAGCAATCTGTTCCCCTTTTGTTTGAGTAATCAGCTCTTCCTTGTAAGAAATCCCTTTTATCAATGAAGAATTTCTTCTAATTTAACTTTGTCGATTTTCCTCAAATCGATTTAGCCGATTCTCCTTAACCAATGCTTAATAAGCCGATGTTAACGCATCGGTCCTACGTAATCCATCCTCCCACTCCTCAACTGCCGACCTTGAGACCTGGTAATCTTCAAGAATTCATCATTTGTTGAAGGAGGTTGCGGCGAAGGATCAGCCGATGATATCCCAATCGGCTTCTAAGACAGAACATTCATCGGACCAGCTGCCCCCGAGCCTCAGTCAAGGCGAGACTATCGGTGAGGATGCGCAGATCGAACAAAGGGCTCTGCAGGTAATTTGAGGCAATCATCATGCAGAACCAGCCAAACTTGCCCCCATTGATTACCTCCCTTCCGCTGAAAGCCGGTGTTGTAGATGAATCACCAACAGCTTAACTGATGCTTCTGACAGTACTGTCGAACTCGCATCTTGAACATGCGGCTGGTAAATCTTGTGTACTTGTACTAGAGTCGATGTCCAAGCATCGGCTATGCTGAATTTTTTTCGTATATATTTTTTATCAGCCGATTAATTCCTGAATCGGCTCACCTGGGTACATTTTCGCGGTCTCGTACGCCTTGTACCTTCAAGCAAGGGCCGTATATGCCCCCCGAACTCCTTCAGTTCAACGATGCTTCTGCCAAGGCCGTGATCCTTCAAGCTTGCACCAGCTGATAGATCGATATCCGTAGCTTCCACGAAGAAAGGGGCAGTTTCGGGCGCCCAAATTGACGCTTCTGCCAGCACCGTTACACTTGAAGGCTTGCAAACGAAGCTGGAGGTCCTCGCAGAGAAGACCTGAGTCACCAAACAGTTGGAGGTCCTCGCGGAGTAGGGCCTCGCCATGTAACAGTTTGCCCTTGAGTCGATGGCCGTGCATCGGCTTTCAATTCTCAAGTCGATGTCTACGCATCGGCTGTGCCCAAAAATTTCGGAAATTTCGGAGTTTTCCATTTTTTACGGCCGATTTGTTTACGTATCGGCCCCCATACTTGAGCTGCTCTGCTGGACACTTGACATCCATTCCCAGCTTCGTATCCTCGTATCTCATCCATCTATGTGCCCCCCGAGCCGATTCTGTCAAGTAATTGATGGTATCGGCTCTTCAGGCATCTGTTGGATCAATGCTGAACACAGACAAGGTATGTTGAGGATAGTTTCGGCCGATCACTAGAATCGGCCTCCTTTTCCGTTGCAATGCTTGACGATGGTTTGCAACTTCTTGGATTTCCACTGTAGCTACGTGACGTGTTGGAGATAAGATCCTTTGCTTTTCATTTTTTGAGGGCCGATCGCAGGGATCGGCCTTGCCACGTATGTCCAATGTCTTGGACGTGCTACTCTGTCAGGCCGGTGGATAAAACCAGCCTTACTCCATTCTTCGAAGCTTCGATGCGCTCACAACCCTCTAAACTGATTCCAGAGAGCGGCTCTTGGTTATCTGCTTCCCACACACTCATGGCAGCTAACGATATCTCGATTGAGTCATCTGCCTGAACGACTTCCACTTCATCTCCATCCCATTGTATGATGCATTGGTGCATTGTAGACGGAATGCAACAGTTAGCATGAATCCAATCCCGTCCTAATAGGACGGCATAGTTGCTCTTGCTGTCGACGATGAAGAACGCGGTAGGTATGGTTTTCCGGCCTACAGTAAGCTCTACATTCAGAACACCTTTCGCTTCTGACGCCTGGCCGTTGAAGTCGCTTAATGTGACGTTGGTCTTGATCAGATCATCACTGGAGTGCCCCAAACGTCGTAGCATGGAATACGGCATTATGTTGACTGCCGCTCCGGTATCAACCAATATCTTGCTGATAGGCTGACCATTGATGTAACCCCTCAAGTATAGGGTTTTCAAATGCCTGTAGCTTCTATCTCGTGGCTTCTCAAAGATAACTGGTCGTGGACCACAGTCGAATTGAGCCACTGATACCTCCTCGTCGCTTGGAGCGCGAAACTCCGACGGGAGTATGAACACCATGTTTGCGTCAGCCGATGTCTCTGCATCGGCATCAGCCGATGCCTGCGCATCGGCTTTCGTCTGTTTGGGGCGCCATACTTTCTTTGGCGGGCGCGCCCTTGTCTCCAACGTTTGTTGGATTTTCACGGCCAGATCGGGCCGTGCTCTTCTCAACGTATACAGGTACTGTGCCTCGGCTTCTTCCAGGTTTCGCAGCCGCTGCACTCTACGCTTCTGAGAATGGCTGAGTCCATCAGGGCACCACCTTGGTCGGTGATACCTATCTTCTTCTCCATCTGACTCCTCGAAGTCTTCTTCTTGAGATGACTCAGCTCGTTTATTCTGAGGTGGGAGAGGCCCTAGACGCTCGAACACTGAAACTTCACTTGTCCTCCTCCTTTGCTGTTTGCATTCTGGGCAATTCTCGATTGTTGGCAATCGGCTCATTCCTGAGTCCCAGCAATGTTTGAAGAAAGGACAGTCCCAGTGCCTATCCACGTTGTCTTGCTCCCTTGACCTCCCTCTGGCGCGACGTTCGTACCCGTCGTTGCTT
Source organism: Lolium multiflorum (assembly GCA_030979885.1). Classification (NCBI taxonomy): domain Eukaryota; kingdom Viridiplantae; phylum Streptophyta; class Magnoliopsida; order Poales; family Poaceae; genus Lolium; species Lolium multiflorum. The sequence continues at coordinate 739,411 of JAUUTY010000324.1, read as the reverse complement.
CCGTCATGCTTACGATACCTCCTGTTTTCTGCATCAGACCGACGATATCTTTCATCGTCTTCGTCGTAGCGCCGACGTCGGTCGTACCGCTGCTCATATTTGTTGAGGAGATGAACGGAGAGTGGGCGCTGATACCGTATGCTTCTCACCTCCTCCTCGGTTAGGTACCGTCTGTCATCATCTTGGGGCCAGTCGCGTGGAACGGCCTCCTCTTTATCTTTGCCACGGGAGTGGCTGCTCTCTGCTTTGTCTTTGCCATGGCGGATCACAAACCCTGCCATATTGACATCAAAAGAGAACCCTGGCTCCCTTATGGAGTGGCTTAGGTCCACCATGTTGACGTCCGGAAACGGACGCATGTCTACCTTCATGGCGAACTGTCCGAAAGTTAATCGGCCTGATTCTATCGCCATCTGAATTTGTGCGCGCAATACTTTGCAGTCGTTGGTGGCGTGCGTGAACGTATGATGCCATTTGCAGTATGGCCTCTTGTTCATCTCTTGTGCCGTAGGGATCTTGTGGCCTTCGGGTAGCTTCAACTGTTTCTCTTTCAGTAGCAGATCGAAAATCTGCTCAGCTTTGGTCACGTCAAAGTCAAACCCTCTTGGAGGCCCCGGTGGATTCACCCATTTGCAGGACACAGGTACCGCCGTCCAAGTCCATTCAGCTACTGCGACTTCCTGATCTTCCGCAGAATCTTCATCTTCATCAGTATTGACCAGGCTTATCGCGCGCTTGAACTTGTCTTGGTACAGTTCTGGATGGCGCTGCTCATATAAAGTCAGTCTATTGACCAGGTGCGTCAACGAGTTGTACTCCACTTGGAACGTCAGATCCTTGAACGACGCTGCAAGGCCTGCCACCGCCAGCTCGACTGCTTCTTTCTCAGTTAAGTGAACCGAATAGCATCGGTTCTTGACAGTTCTGAAACGTTGAATGTACTCAGACACTGTCTCTCCTCGCTTTGCCGAACCTGTGCTAGTTCGGCAATACCAGCTTCAGTAGCCTCGAATGGTTTTGTGTGTGAAATAGTTCCTCCAGCTGCTTCCATGATCGCACTGAATTTGGCTGCAACGAGGTGTACCATCCAAAAGCTGGACCGGTGAGGGATTGCGACAAGAACCTCACCCGTAGCTGATCCGATGCCGAAACCATGCCCAACTGGGCCAAGTATCGGCTCACATGCTCGATGGAGCTAGATCCTTCTGACCCACTGAATTTGTTGAAGTCCGGAAGCCGGTACTTAGGTGGTAGTGGGATCAGGTCAAACTCATTGGGGTACGGCTTGGAATAGCCGATTATCTTCTTCTTCGGCAGGATGCCGAACTGGTCTCTCAGGACTGCACTGATCTGATCCGCGGTGGAGGTAGTAGCGCTGAGCTTTCATGGACTGGTGCGGTGGCATACTTGGCTAGCCACGCTGTTTCTCAGCTCGCCCCGAACTCCCCGCTGCTGCAGTCGTTCCTCCTGCCGGAACAATTGCTCCTGCTCCGGCAATCCCTCCTGGTGGAGCCTGGATCGCCTGTGTCCAGTTGTTGCAGTCCGGCACAAACGTGCACACGTATCCGTGTGGGATCTCCTTGGGCGGGTCATGTAAGAACTGATAGTCGCCCGGTTCACCTCCAACTTTGTAGACGACGTATGCCGGTGAACCTTGTTGCTGTGGAGCTGCCATCGCGTACGGCAGTGGTGGCCTGGTGTGGAGTTGCACCTCTCCCTGGTGAGTCCCTAGAACAGGTCCTGAAGGGGAGTACCGACGCTCCATGATTTCTTGCACCACACGGAGCGCAACGCGCTCCAAAGTATTCACCAGGCTCTCGGAGTGCCGATGCAGTGAATGAGCCACCACGTAGTTGATCTCCTGTCGCAGGGCTTGGGTACGTTCCTGTGAAGGGAGAGACAGATCCACCCCTTCAAGGACGCCTTGTGGCGTGAATCCTTTGAACCTGATGCCGTGCGAACGGGTCTTCTCAAAGGAGCCGATGAGCTCGGCTTCACGATGGCCTTCAGCTCATCGTATTTCTTCTTGTGATCCGCAGGGAGACCCTCGTATGTGATCTGTTCCTCTGCCATCTCGGATGTCGGTGTTGACGTGGATGTTGCAGAAGATGTCCCACCGGGCGTGCCAGAATGTGTTACCCTCCAAAACCCACCGGCGGGCAATGGGTAAGCAACACGAAGAGCCGGGAGGCTCCTAGGGCCGCTTAGTGGACCCTGGCACCTCGCGTCGTCCCGCAAATCTTCTGGCCACGTCCTGGCGGTTGCTAGGGCGTGCCACCTGACCTAGACCCGATCAGGAAGGTGTTAACGTGCTTCGATTGTTCCTGCATGGTAGACACGTAAACATTAAATACGAGCCCTATCGGCTCTCAGGTTTCCCTGTGGATCGGCTCAAAGAGCCGATCGCCCCATGGTTCTTGTTGGATTTGCAATGGCATGGGGATCCTGCTTGATCAGAACAAAGCTAAAACGATCCACGACAGTTTAGGGTTTTCACCGCATAACCGGAACGTCCTACGCGTGATCGGGCCTAGCAGATACGGAAGATGATGCAAACTACCCCTACGAGAGGCCTAAAAACCAACATAACGTTGATTCCCGGATCATCCCTTGCAGGGACGGTAAACAACACCTAACGCACTACCAGATCGTCCGACCCCAACATAAGGCCTAACTATGCAGATATTAAACTAATCCTTGCGGAGCAAGAAGCAACTATAACGGATCGGATCTACTAAGTAACGAACAAGCAAGATGCTGCCCTTACACCCGTAAAGGTGTAAGGGCAGCTAGGTGTCGAGGGACGGCATTGCCACGCAGATATGCACGAGAAAGCATCAATGCAAGCCCCTAAACACCTAATGATAAGTAGTACTGCTCGCCATCAACAAGGCTTCAGCACGAGCAGTACAAGGTAGACGAATAAACATATACTGCCTAGATCGCTAGATGCGATCTAGGCAGCATGGTGCTTACCCGGGAGAGAACCCTCGAAGGAAGGGGTGGCGATGCGCCTGATTTGTGTTTGTTTGAACGATGATTGTCCTCCTTTTCCGATAACCCTAGATACATATTTATAGTCCAATGGACTTTCTAATTGGGGCGTGCACCTAACCGTGCATGGGCCAGACTCTATCTGTTAATTCTAAACACGATACGATCTAATATATTACAGATACAAAGGCAGTTAAGCCCAAACTCTTAGCGCAAGGCCGCTTCAAAGATGCTCCACGTGTAATCTTCTAAGCCCGTCTTCACTTACGGCCCATCTCCTGATTTGGCCAAAATTGGGTGGTAACAGGATGATATGATCAACATGTTGATGTTCACCATTGAAGCTACATCATCTCACGTGATGATCGGTTTTGGTGTAGTGGATGTGGATCGTGTGCCACTTAACAACTATGAGGGATGTTGTATTAAGTGGGAGTTCATTAGTAATTAGATTAAAACATGAACTAATTATCATGAACATAGTCTGAATAGTATTTTGAATTAAATTTGTAGAATTGGCATCCGTTATCTACCATGCGCTAGTCTTGTAATTGAGATAGAAATACTGTTAAGTCTGACAAGTAACTTTACGGACTGGTACCGTATTGTTAAAGAATAAAGATATGATTAAGTCCTAATGCAAAATTTTAGTAAACCTCACATTGATGATTCAAGGAGAAATGGTTTCAATTAGTACCTTAAATCATCTTGTCTCCGTGAAACTTGAAGTTCAAATCCGTTTGAAAAGTAAGGAGCTGGAAATTTTGTTTTCAGAAATAAGCAAGGTATGAGATATATGTGATATCTAAGACCTGATTGCAAGATGATAGAATATAATCTAGTGAGACTACATAAACTCATAAGTTTTATGGGAATGTACGAAGGTTGAAGACGCTAGGCGTCCCGATCCTCCAACTAGTTGGGCACTAACGATATTCGCATATCAATGAAGTGATCGTCCTTAGTATGCACCGTTGCTAAGACTCGTCGTTCGAAGCATCGCGTGATGATCGGGTGTTATAGATTCTACGTGTGCATACAACGGGTGCAAGCCAGATTTGCACATGCGAATACTAAGGTTAAAATTTACGAGCCTAGCATGTACAGACATGGTCTCGGAAAGTCATCATGACTTGATGGATAAAAATTATGAGTGAAATTGTTCATCACATTAAAAGGTTACTAATAGTGAAATCTGGAACACTTGTCATGTGATGATCAACTTCAAAGGAAGAACCTCAAGGTTATTGGTATTTGACCAATGGACCTAGAAGTTATTGAAGGTGAAGTGTTTTCTGAGAATGGGGAAAGCTAAAAGAGAAACTACAAAAGATTTTTGGCAGAAAGAAAGAAAAGACTAGAAAGTCTAGCTCAGGTGTTTTTGAACAATGATAAACCAACTACATACAAAGAAGTTATGATGGGCCCTGACTCCGTTAAAATGGCTATGCGCCATGAAATCCAAGATAGGTGAATACTTTTTGAAAGTAAACGGATCTGTAAAGTAGATGGACTTGGATGGAATATCCTTAAAGAAGCTTGACTTATCGAAAAGCAGTTTACCAAAAAGTTCAAAGAGTTGACTACGATAAGATTAGATCTTCCGTGGCAATGCTTATAGTCTATGTGGATTATTCTATTAATCGCTACATATTTCTTTTATGAGATATGGTAGTAGGATGGCAGAAATACATTCCTTACCAGAAGTGTGTATGAAGGATGTATACTAGATACAACCAAGAGTTTTGCTGGTCCATGGAATACTAGATAGGTATACAAACTTCAATTGGATGAAGTGAGTATCGCGGAGTTGGAATCTTCACCGGATGAAATAATCAAAGAGTTTTGATTTCATCAGAAACGATGAAGATGCTTGCATTTGCAAGAAATTAAGTGGGAGAGCTGAGGCATATTTATAATACTTTATGTAGATGACATATCGTTGATTATAAATAGTGTAATTATATAATTTATTTAAAAGGTTTCATTGAGAATTAACATCAATGAAAGGATATGAATTGAAACATATTTAGTGTCAAGATCTATGAAGATAGATAGAAACACATAATAAGTTTAAGTTTAAGTACATAGAATAGATATTGAAGTACTTCAATATAGAAGTATTTAGAAGGTGTTCTTTTCATGTGAAGGTTTAACAAGACTTGAGTGTATTTGACACTCGATGAGTAAATACACATGAGTGATTTTAGATCACGAATAACATGTACAAAGTGAGATGTCATGTGCTCTAAAGTGTTATGAGCATATACCAGAATGATTCATGTAATGATCATTGGACAACAGTAAGAATATCCCTGAGTGCTTTAGAAGAACCAAGGATATATATATATATATATATATATATATATATATATATATATATATATATATATATATATATATATAGCCCAACTATTCTCGAACCCCCCTTAAGAGGGGTTCTAGAATAGTTATTCTCGAACCCCACCACATTCTAGGCCCGAATCCGACCCACCTCCTCCCGACCCAAAAAACCACACCCACCGCTGTTGACTCCGCTGACCACACGTGAACTGCCCACCTACCCCTTCGTCCTCCACCTGTCCCCGCCCCACGCGCCTCCCTCTCCACCACACTCACCGACCTCCTACTCGGCGCGCCGCCTCCTACCCGGCGCGCCTCCACCGGCCTCCTACCCGGCGTGCCGCCTTCGGCCTCCTACCCGGCGCGCCTCCACCGGCCTCCTACCCGGCGCGCCGCCCGGCCTCCTCCCTCGCCCCACTGCCCCGAACTACCCGCGCGGCTGCCCCGAACTCGCACACGCCTAGGCGCCCACCCCTACCCTTCTCCCGCTCCACCTTCTTCCCCGTCGCCGGTAGGGCACCGCACCGTAGTTCGACGCCACACCACCAGCCTCTGCCACCAGTTCCCAACCATCCCAGCCGCCGGTTTTCCCCATTGTGGATCTACCTGCAATCCCCATGCGCCGCCCCGGCTGGCCACCCGCGCCCCTCACCTGGTGCACCTCCTGCGCACCTGTGCGTCCCTCCCCGGATCCACCTCCTATGCGGCCGCGAGCACCTCCCTGGCTCCACCTCCTCCGCCGCGCTGCACCACCGGATCCCGATCGCCGCCACCACCTAGTGCTCCGCCGACAGGATCCAGCGGGCGCGATGGCCTCTCATCCACCGACGCGACAGCCGGCGTACATCCTGTGCTACAGTTGGAGGAGGAGGGCATCTGCTTCTTCCTCCCGCAGGGCACAGGCAGGTTATGGTACAAATCTGTTGTGCACCTCCTAGAACGCTTCGCACCGGATCTCCCCGAGCACCGCTCCAGGCCAAGCACAGCACCTCAAGCAGCCACGCCTGTGGGAGAGCTACTCCGGTCATGTCAGGTCATGGTGATCTGCTACGAAATTCAGATGATGAAAAGGTAAAGGTCCAGCTTACATTTTCTTGCAGTTTAGCTCGTCGGGCAGGCAAACTTTGCAACTGATAGTGCTTTGTTAAAAAGTAGAAGCTCACCTTGTTCTCGCATGAATTTATTTGTTTTTGTTACAGAAGTTTGCTTTGTCCACTGATTTTGGCTAAAGAACACAACAGAAAGTTAACTGTAAAAAAATAGAATAAGAAGTTACTTTCTGAATGAGAGACAGAATTTAAGACCATCCACACGAGAAAGTTGTCCAAAAAGTTCCCTTTGTTCATGAGTACTTGTTAGTATTATGAAAGTTCACTTCTCTTTGCCGCGGAATCCACTTTGGCCCATTCAGGAGATTCACTTCTAGTATCAGGATATTCACTTTTAGTTTCAGACGAAAATAGAAGGTAGCGAATGTCTAGAATATTGTTGATGTATATATTCCATAGGCGAAGTTCATTTGATCTATGCGTGAAGCTCACCTCTTCTTTTTTGGGGAGTTCGCTATGCCAATTATTCTAATCGGCAAGTTCACACCAATTTCTCGTCCAAGTTAATTATCTCTACATGTGAAAATTTGTATTTATTTTGTGTGAAAGTTCATTACGCCTATTTACTTAGAAAAAGGTAAACAGTATGAAGTCCACTTATTAAGAATGAAGAAATAACTACTAATGTAGTTTGGTGAAATAGAATGAGCACGTGTCATAGCGTTTAATCTGTTTAAGGAATTACCAACTAGAAGCTTATCATTTTTTTGTCATTCTGTGGCAATAGCATTTGTGCTTGAACTAGTAGGGCTTGTACTATATACTGGACTACATATGAAACTATCACATCTGAAACTATCACATAGATAGGAATTCCACCCGTAATTTTGGCGACCGGCTCCGCCCAGCGCATCTCCCCTGTTGGTTGAGCTCCTGTCCGATGAGTAGCACTGATCTTAATTCAGAGGCTAACTACTACTGGTACGCAACTTCTCAAAGGCACTCTTATGCAATGTGTAGCTGGGCAAAGTCTCGTGTAATTTTTTGTGTTTGTTTTGTCAGTTCGCTTGTATTTGTATGGAAAAATACCATCGGTACTACAGATGTACAAGCTAGCAGCACATATGTAAATGTGAAGCAGCGCAGATTGCAGAGAATCTTATTTGATAAAAGTGGATATATGCTAGTGCATCTGTTTCTATTTGGTTAATCACATTAACATCTGAAAAGGGTTAATAAGCAGCAATAAAATGATGATGATTTGCGGTTAATAAGCAGCAATGATACGATACAGAGTTCATGTTTCCCTTAACGTAAAGTCCACTTTTTTCCATATGGCCGGTTCAGTATAAAATGGCAATTGCTACTAAAACTAAACCAAAATTGCAGCTATCATTTAAAAAAATAGGCACAGAAAATGCAGAGAAAAATGTAGTGTTCATTCTGAAGTTCATTTTTATTTATTGGAGAAGCTCACTTTTAGAGAAAAATGCATAGAAATGATCTATATTTATTGGGCGGAGTTCGCTTCGTCCGAAAGCGAAGTTCAGATTAATTCACCATTTATAAAAGTGTCCGATATGGATTAGTATGCTATGGTAAATCTCCTCTTTAGTGTACATGGTCTATTTCAATATTCCAGTTTATTGTACCCATGCACAGAAAATTCCCTAGTATTGCCAAACCTAGTTTTTATGCGTATGATACTGACTATCATTTTTCGATTCCCCTTTTCATGCATGAGGGCTGGACTAATTTAATTTGAAGGGAACAAGCTATATAAGGGCTGAAGCATCTGGGTGATGAGGTACTGAATTTATGGCTTTATGCTTTAAAAGTTAAATCTTCAGCATAAAGGAGCAGCCATGGATTGTAAAATAAGCAGTACACCTGCTATGTGGAGTTCATTTATTTTGTCAGAAGGTTCACTTTGTCTGCGTGAGAAATTATTATTTCGTTGGGATGTTCACTTTGTTCACATATGATGTTCAGTAGAAAAACATTGGTAGGTGAAGTTAAACAATTTAATTAAGGAGCACACTTTATTTGTTAGTGCAGTTCACCGGGACATTTTCTTATTTTGTCTAAATGTTAGGCGAAAAGTTTAACTATCCTATTCAGGACATTCACTTCGTCGGCGTGAAAAAGTTTCACATTTTCTTGCCTTCTTTATTTTCCGGAAGTTCGAATCTTCTATTCTAGACGTTCACTTACTTTAGCCGCGAAAGACGGTAGTGACCTTGTTTGTTTTGATCAGTTCACAAAATTTTCACCCGTACTACACTTGTTTATTTTGGGCCAGTTCACTCGTTCGACTCAGTAAGTCCACTCGGTAAACAACCTGAGAGGCCTCTTATTGTTAAACTGATGTGGGGTATGTAGTACAAAGTTAATATATCTCATTTTTTAATGCTAATTGATCTTTCTAGTTAGCTTCCCTAATTGATTTGCCAACAGTTCAGAAGTTTAGTTTGCACACATTTGAAGTCCACTTTTTTTCCAAAAATGAATTACGTTTTCTTGTGAATTATCTAGAAGTGCGCACCCACAATTTCGTGCTAGGAAGTTCAGTGTGTAGACATGTGTTGCAGAGCATGCATTTCAGGAACTAAGTATAATGTTCGATGACATTTTACCTGTGGGGCTGTGCAATGTTTATTTATTTTATGTTACAAATAAATCATCTCTAAAATTAATTACAGGCAGTGCACTTATGACACATATGGGGAGTTCACTAGCGCTCAACGCTAGAGTTCGCCAGGAGCCGTGGAGGGAGTTCACCTTGAAGCGCAGCACCCACAGGTCGTGGGTACTATTCTGATTCTCGAGGTAGCTTTCTAGCTCTTATGATTACTATATGATCAAGGTACTATTCTGAATATTAATTCACTAAGAGTACTTGAACTTTAATTTCGCGGAAGTTCTATTTATACAATGAAGCCCATTTCGCGAAAATATTTTTGAACTTCACCTAAACTTCGTTCGGAAGCTCACTTGGTACTTGCACGAAGTTCATTTTTGTAAGATTAAAAATGCATGTGCGGTTGTAAAGTACAATTTTGTCTCCCTAAAGTTCAATTCATTCAAACAACGGGAGTTTACTCTTTCTCTACAACAGGTTCAGTATATTACATCAGGGTTTATATTATTTTGGGTAGCTCACTTTTTTACCATCCAAAAAGATCATTCTTTGGTCTCACGAAGTTCTATATTTTTTGTAGGAAAAACTCTGCAAAAAGCTGGAAACAAAAGTTTAGTCAAGAAACTCCAAAAGTTCACTATGTGAAGCGTTGAAGCCCACTCTGAAAAAAGAATGGAAAAGTGGAGGAGTTCGAGTAAACTCAAGAGTCAAAACATTGCAATTTTATTCTACTATTATGGTTAGTAGGTAATGGCACTTCCTTGACATAATTTTATTGCTATCATAGACTAAGCATGCTCTACCAGCACTCAAAATTGCGTGAACTTTAAAAAAAGTGAAGTCCAGTTCGTCTCATGCTAGAAGTTCATCTTGTGTTTGTCTCGCTGCAATTTGTCATCTGGTAGTGTGCATGGCTTAACTATCTTTATTCTACTAGCTGTCCTGATATTCAGTATTCACAGGCTATAGGATGTCATGTGTGTGTGCCAATTCATCTATTATTACTTATGTATGAAAAATTACCTTCACAGGGCATGAGCACTCAAATTCTTCCTGTTTTACCTCAGCTGATTTCATCCGGGAAGTTCACCGTGCCCCCATCGGGAGTCCACCGTGCTCAGAGCTCGCGTGTTGCCCCTGTGTACGCCAGAGTCCTACCCCCTTGCTGGAAGTGCAGGTGTGTATAAACAGGCAGAACACTGTTCCAATATTGTTCAAATATCATAATCACATGGTGTTAGACATATATTGTGGAAAACATCGATACATAATGAAGTTCAGATGATGAACATCTGAAGTTCACTTGATGAACATCTGGTCATTCACTAACAAATTTTTTAAACATCACACTTGCAGTGTTTGGTTTAAAAGTTTTGTTATTTGGGACACAAATCTGACCGGCAACAACCTCACCCATAAAAATGAAAAAGAAGCAGTTCCAGATGGACGCCATGGAAGTTCACTGGTTAGTTAAATCACCTCTTGGAACGGTTCCTTTCTTCCTTTGTATGTATTTGATATAGAGACAGAGGTTGATCCTTCTACGGAAGAAAGGTAGTTCACATTGTTCACCACTCTGAGTTCACTTGATATTTTATTGTATTTCATTTTCTGATTGTTGTATTAGTTCAAAAGCGAAACAGAGAAGATACATTGCTTTTAAGTTCACCTTTGTCTCTCTGAAAAGTTCGGTTTTAAATTACTAGAATGTTCCCCTGTTTTGAATAAATAAATTATCTTTTGGTTGGAAGAATTTGATTGGACCTGCACAAATAAATTTAGTTTACCATAAAAAAGAAGTCCACTTATTAAACAACAGTAGCTTATTAGCTTAAAAAAATAGAAGCTCAACAGAGTATAGCTTATTAGCTTCAAAATTCCCGAGGTTCAGTTTTGTATTCTTCCGAAGTTCTGTTTAATATTTCTTCTGAACATTAGTTCAAAGTCATGTAAAATCAAAATTAGAAACTTCACATTCTCTATTACATACAGTACACTTCTTCTATATTGGTCGACAGGATGCAAAGCAGTACATTCGGGCAGTGAACTTGTATTTTTGGGCATTACATTTGTGTTTTTTGGAGAGTTCTTAAACTGTGATTTCAGGGAAGTTCTATTTGTACATATGTGAGGTCCATTTTTTTTTGGCAAAAATATTTTGGAAGTTCACCTCAACTTCTTTCAGAAGCTCACTTGGTTCTTGCACGAAATTCATTTTTGTAAGATAAAAAATGCGGATGTGGTTGTGAAGTTCAATTTTATTTGCCAGGAAGTTCACCCAATCAAACAACAGGACTTTACTCATTTTGTACACAATGCCCAGTACATTACATTGGGATTTATTTCTGAACCGCATCGATCTAAAAAATTATCTATATTTTTGGAAGTTCGGTTTTCTTTTCTCAGAAGTATACTTGCTATTGGGAAGTGTAGGTGTATTGTTGTAGTTCATTTTTTGTAGTGTGCGTCTAACCCCGCTTCATCACCCCTTGTTTATCTCATTTCATTTTGTGCACGTCGATGGTTCGGTTTCATGTTTTTTGACAGTTCACTCTTCTGTCCAGGAGGTCACTCAACTTGCCCAGCGGTGCGCCGCTATCAGAGGACTCTAGTGTTGCTGCTGCGGTTCATCCGGTGAACCGCATGATCCCAATTTCGTTCATTTGAACTGTCAGGTGTGTGCTTGCTAAAATATTGTTCTCTACATTCTACCAATTTCATCCGATGCTAGCTGACTGGAGGTTAAACATCTCAGGTCAGGCAGTGGGGTGTGCTCCCATGGCTGCTAGCTTCTGGCCTCTCTGGTCGAGCAAGCATCAGCTTTCGGCTAGCGGTGGAGTGCACAACTAACAACAGTACGGTTAACAGATAGCAACAACACAGCTAAGTTAATTACAAAACACAACTACATGTCAAGCAGCTATTCTCCTTTTGTTTCGATTGATAGCTCCATGTAGAGACACCACTTTCTGTAGAATTTGTCAAGAAGTCATCATTTGCAGTACACTTCTATAGGTTAGAGTTATTCACTCATTAGGCCCAAGAAGGTATGCTACCTTGTAAATAAATAAAAATAAAATGACAGTCCAAATAATTAAAAAGTTATATCTTGCTACTGAAGTTCACTTTGTAAACTAGCAAAAGTTCACCACAAGGTGGTGCAGCTGCTGTAGCTTCTTAATGCTATTATTAACATTGATAATCGCTGAACTGCTGTTGTTATTTGTTGTTGATGCTTTGTTGGGTTCTCACTTATGTTGATTGTATTTTATTTTACAGAGAAACTAATAGAATGTATTTGTCGAAGTGCACATTGGTGAAAATAGGAAATTCATTGTATAGAAAAACTATAAGTGTGCTTTACTTTCTTGTCTTCTCTTTTTGTGTAGGCAGGAATGCTCTGAGGCTGTATAATAATTTCATCTCTGATTTCGAGACCAAGATCAACCTCCTTGAAATTGCACACTAAATGGTAGTAGTTTCACGCCAGCATTCACAGAAAAAAGAGAAATAACCACTTGGTGCCAAGTGAGGGAGGTTGCTTCTATTTTTTGTGGAGTTCACTTCGTATAACAGCAGAAGTCTAATCTGTAAAGTTCTTATTCTTGTTTATTCATTTCCATGTAAATGGTAGTAGTTTCACGCCAGTATTCACAGAAAAAAGAGAAATATCCGCTGGTGCCAAGTCAAGGAGTTTGTTTCTATTTTTTGTGGAGTTCACTTTGTATAACAGCAGAAGTCTAGTCTGTAAAGTTCTTTTTCTTGTTTATTCATTTCCATGTAATAGTAAATATTTCATCGAACTTGAGTTTTATTGTACGGAAGAGTTCATTTCATTCACGAGAGGAGTACACTTCATCCCTAAAAATCAAAATCAAATTCCACTCCACAAATTAATACTGTTTGCAGTATAAAAGCAATAGAATTTCACTCCAACACAGAAGTTTTCTTTATAAATTATATTAAAATTCCCTTTGTAACAAGCAGAGAAATAATTCACTGTATGAAAACTTGATGTCCACTATGCAAAAAAAAATAGTATACAAAGAAATTTGGGAACGTATATAGTCATATGTGAATTGCAGATTTGTGACCGAGAAGATAAATTAAGAAGTTAATTTAATTAACATGGGGAGTTAAATTTTATATTTTTGGGGAGTTCACTTTTATATTTTGGGGGAATTTATTTTGTCTAGACGGCTGATGAGAAATAGAAAATATACTTTGTTTAAAGTGCGATTCACTGTTTTATTAGTGTTGGGATTCATTTCATGTTCTCTGTTTATATTTCACAAAGTGAACTAAGTAGCTCGGTGCATGTGACATTGAAGTTCACTCTACAATACATTAGGAAAAACATCGAGAAACTTAGAAAACAGATTTTCCATATTGAAATCTGCTCTTGAATTTTTAAGAATTTTGAAAACTGATTTATATGAAAAGATGCAGAATTTGCATAGATTTCCAATGGTATATTAGTTGTATCATTTGGGGTAACAGTTTGAGACCAAAACGAAATGGCCAGATGCAGCGAAGATAATCTGTACCGCGATCGGAAGTTCAGTAGCACCTACTAGGAAGTTCGCCCATAGGTCGAAGGAAGTTCAGCCTCTCCTTTTTTTACGGGCGGAAATCCTATGTTCGAAATTCACCCCTACAAGCTACAATTGACCAAATCGACCCCTGCCTTGAGTATTTGGCATCTATATGAGCCTAATTTCGCTCTAATATGCTGCCTCACACCACCTGAGCACCCAAGCCATGTCAATTTTGAACCCATGGCGTGCTGATGAACATATCCTTTTTAGTATTTTTAAAATTACTTTAAAACTGTTGAAAATTTGGAATAATGTTCAGAATGAAAAATTTGCGCATTTTTCATAGCTTTCGAACGGTGTATCATATCTATCAATCCGACGAGTGGTTTGGAAATAGTGCCTAAATATAGTACGAAAACTGAGAAGTTCACGAAAACAAACTTGAGTATATTTAAATCTGCTCTTAAACCGTGTAAAATTTCAGAAACCAATCTGAACGAAAGTGATGCGCAATTTCCATACCTTTCCAATGGTACATCATATGCCTCAATCCGGCAAACGGTTTGAAAATAGCGGCCAAATAACTTTACAAAAACAATGAATTCCGCGAAAAAGAGAGTATAGTATATTTGAAATTATTTTTATATTGTAACGAATTTGGGAAAACAATCTGAACGAAAGTGATGCGAATTTTTCATATCTTTCCAGCGGTATATCATATGCATCATTCCGACCTTCGGTTTAAAAATCACCCTTGAAACACCGTCCGTTGAAACATGAAATTTTGTGTCCCGCCGAGAAGTTCACCTCCGCACAGCGGGAAGTTCAGAAAGGGTTCGAGAATAGTTATTCTCGAACCGGTTCGAGAATAGCAGACCTATATATATATATATATATATATATATATATATATATATATATATATAGTTTTTATATGGGGTAGTGACAAACAAATCGCTGTAAGGTGTTGCACCGATATTGGTTTGGTCACATATAAAAATAAAATTTCAATCTCAATTAGGCTAAGTGTTGTTTATAAGGTAGCACAATGAGCTAGAAGAAGTCTATGCTAGATTTAGATCAGTTCTAAATATTGTGACGGATTCTACAAACGAAGGCAGAGTATGTCATTGTTTTGACAATGACTGAAGATGTCAAGGAGTTCTTGGAGAACTTGGTGTAGTTCCGACAGTGTCCGAACTTTCAAGCTATATTGTGTGTGACAATATTAGTGACTTATTTCAGACCGCGGAATTAAGGTTCCACCAGAGGACTAAGCATATACAATTAATGCCGACTCATTTGGAAAATGAGTGATGTGTTGAGACGCAAATGAATTGCAAAATACATACGTTTCTGAGCGTGTCAGATCCGTTGACTAAAACCTCTCCCGTGAGCAAAACATGATAAGCACCAGAAGGCCAAGGTGTTATATCTTTACAAATGTTAACTAGATTATTGACTCTAGTGCAAGTGGGAGACTGTTGGAGATATGCCCAAGAGGCAATAATAAATTAGTTATTGTTATATCTTATTGTTCATGATAAATGTTTACATCTCATGCTATAATTGTATTAACCGAAACATTGATACATGTGTGTTATGTAAACAACAAGGAGTCCCTAGTAAGCCTCTTGTATAACTAGCTTGTTGATTAATGGATGATCATGGTTTCGTGATCATGAACATTGGATGTTATTAATAACAAGGTTATGTCATTAAGTGAATGATATAATGGACACACACCCAAATGAGCGTAGCATAAGATCAAGTCATTAAGTTCAATTTGCTATAAGCTTTCGATACATAGTTGCCTTAGTCCTTCGACCATGAGATCATGTAAATCACTTACACCGGAAGGGTACTTTGATTACATCAAACGCCATTGCGTAAATGGATGGTTATAAAGATGGGATTAAGTATTTGGAAAGTGTGAGTTGAGGCATATGGATCAATAGTGGAATTTGTCCATCCCGATGACGGATAGATATACCATGGGCCCTCTCGGTGGAATGTCATCTGATTAGCTTGCAAGAATATGAATGGTTCATAAGAGATCACATACCATGGTACGAGTAAAGAGTACTTGTCGGTAACGAGGTTGAACAAGGTATGGAGATACCGATGATCGAACCTCGGACAAGTAAAATATCGCGTGACAAAGGGAATCGGCATCGTATGTAAATGGTTTAATCGATCACTAAGTTATCGTTGAATATGTGGGAGCCATGAAACGAAACTTCAGCGGCATTAAGTCTCATGACTGTCACGTGATGATGATGTAGATTCTTCCGGTTGCAATCCGAGGTATAATGGATGACCATGTCCGTGCAACGCTGACTGGGCTCTGTAACTTCTTCGACGTCATAACTCGGAAGTCGATAAGCGTGAAGAAACTCGCAAGGCTCCAGGAAGAGATCGTGGTGATCCTATGTGAGCTTGAGATGTACTTCCCGCCTGCATTCTTTGACGTGATGGTCCATCTGTTGGTCCATATCATGGATGATATCACCAATCTAGGGCCGACATTCCCACACAACATGATGTTGTTTGAAAGAATGAATGGGGTCATTAAAGGATACGTTCATAACAGGTCGCATCCGGATGGAAGCATCGTCCAGGGCTGGCTCACCGAAGAGTGCATCTCTTTCCGCATGAATTATCTAGACATCAAGGACCCTGTTGGTTTGCCTCAAAACAAGCACCTCCGCAGGTTCGAGGGAGTAGGCCACAAAAATGGAAGGAAGGAACTGCACGTGCACATGTCTGGTCGGACTTCCGACTTTGACAGGGCCAACTTAGTAGCGCTACAACACATTGACTTGATCGATCCTTGGTTGAAAGAGCACAAAACCATGATAGAGAACAGTGGCAAGCCGATGACGGAAGCAGAAATATTCAGAGAGCACAACTCCTCTTTCGCGCGCTGGTTCAAAGACCACATTGATGCTAATCCCCCACCAATGGATTGTGACGATGATAAACTAGTATTGGCCTTGTCACATGACCCCGCGCCCAACATCATGACTTACCAAGCGTATGATATCAACGGGTACACATCCTACACGGAAGAAAAAAAAAAGAACATCGTTTACCAGAACTCAGGGGTAACGATGGAATCCTATACGGGTGACGTAAAGACTAGGTACTACAGAAGGATCGAGGAAATCTGGGAGCTTAGCTACGCTGGGAGAAAGTGCCGATGTTCTGTATCAGATGGGCTAAGAGCATCAGAAAAGAAGACCGGTATTTCAACACCATTTTTCTACCCGAAGGCAACAAATCAAAGTCCACGAACTCCACCGCGCAAAATGAGCCATGGGTATTGGCTAAACAGTGGACCAATGCTTCTTCATAACCGACCCATCTAGGCCTAGCCGTGTTATCGTGAGGAGAGGCAAGAGGACCATCGTTGGAATGGATGGAGTCGCGAACGAGGAAGACTTCGAAGGGCAGGTGGGAGACCCAATGATGGAAGAATCCGAGGACGAAGACACAACATACACCACACTACAAGAAAAGTTCTGATAGACAACGTCCCAAAATCGTCAACTAAGGGGCATTTTTCGTCGCCTATGGGCCTAACCCGACGATATGGGTTCTGTTGTCGAAACTGCGTCGGCAAAGTCCTACGACGTTTCTTTTGGTCCGTCGCGTTTGGGCGCCCTTCCGCCACGGAAAATCGGACCGTTGCGGAAGTGTTTTGGGAGCCCGTTGACTGCGACGTCATGCGACACGTGCGACGCGTGCGGCGTTAACGTTAACCGCTGAAACCCCGTGGTAGATGGTAGGCCCACACGAGGCCTGCCACGTCTTAAGCGGGCCGGGCCAGATGACATAGTTTGACCGGTCAAATATATAGCTGGCTGGTCCATTAGTTACGTGGGCCGGGCCTAACCTCTAAGGTTGACTGGTCAAAACTTAAAAGGGCCGGCCCATTTAACATGTGGGGTCCACATTACAAGAATGGGCCGGCCCAAGAAGCAAGTGGGCCGGGCCAAAACACGTGGGTCCCACTTTCTGTTAAAGGGCCGGCCCATTTAGTGTGTGGGGTCCACCGTATAGCAAGTGGGCCGGCCAAAAACACAGGTGGGTCCCACTTTCCGTTAAAGGGTCGGCCCATTTAGTATGTGGGGTCCACCATATAGCAAGTGGGCCGGCCAAAAAACAGGTGGGTCCCACTTTCCTGTTACAGGGCCAGCCCATTTAGTATGTGGGGTCCAACATATAGCAAGTGGGCTGGCCCAAGTGGGCCGGGCCAAAAACACGGTGGGTCCCACATTCCTGTTAATGGGCCGGCCCATTTGACATGTGGGGTCCACCATATAGGGCTGGCCCGACAAAATAGTGGGCCGGGCCAAAAGCACATGTGGGCCCCACTTTCCTGTTAAAGGGCCAATTAGTGTGTGGGTCCACCATATAGCAAGTGGGCCGGCCCAACAAGATAGTGGGCCGGGCCAAAAACATAGGTGGGTCCCACTTTCCTCTTAAAGGGCGGCCCATTTAGTATGTGGGGTCCACCAAAAGCAAACGGGCTGGCCCAACTAATTAGTGGGCCGGCCCAGTAGTGGGTGGGGTCCACCTTAAAGCAAGTGGGCCAGCCCAATTATAGTGTGGGGTCCACCGTAAATCAAATGGGCTGGCCCAAGAAGTAAGTGGGCAAGCCCGTTTAGTTGGTGTTTATATGCCGGCATAATATGCGCTTTAGGATTTTGCGCGGCACATATGTGATTTCGCTTAATTGGGCCGTTTAAGGGATGGGAATTCGTGATTTAGATACTGAGAATATTTACGCAGCATTGATTTCTGTCGGATAGCCTCACTTACCACAAGCACCAAAGAAAAAATGCGCGAAAGAACTATAAAAACTAACTAAATATTACATCAGCTGCAAGGCATTGAAAAAATATTACAGAACCCAGAGAAATTGAATGGTAATTAAACCTAGCAATACAATGAAGCGATCCGGCAATCTTTTAAGTTGTCCATGCAGCACCTATATCTGAAACAAAGACATTACAAGTTAAGACATCAACAATGGAAAGGCAAAGACACTACAATATTGTTTGCCAAAGAATTTGGAACTCATCATTTCGTCGTTATAACAAGATCATTGTAATGCGCACAATAAGCAAACAAAGAGTGCATGCCGCATACCAACAGCCAATATAACAGAGCATGTTAGAATGAAACAGCAGACTTACTACTGTCGAGTCCCATGCAAACCAACATGTTCAGGGAGTACAAAATTGGCATGAACAACATAGTAGCAGGCTATAAATTTTGTAACAACGACTGAGCAAGATGAAGTTATGATGGCTACATCTACAGAGCAGGGAATGTAAACCAAAAATAGAAGTTACGATGGCAAAAGCTAAAGAGGAGGGAATGTGAACCAACATGTGCCAAGTGCAATTACTTCATTTTGGCCGTGAACTAAATAATACTCCTGAACTTATAGTGAAGGGGATGCAAATCAAGATGTTTCGGGATATAAACTTGTAATGAGCAACACATAGAGGATAGTTAATGCTGGAGCTTAGGATGGACCAGATACAGAATATAGTGGGATCACCTGTGAACTTGTATAAGAGGGAATGCAAACCAATATGTTCAGCTTTCCATATGTGAGCGTCATGCCAAGTCAGAGAAACAAGTCAATAATGCAGCTTTTGAAGAACAAGATGGCACGCAAAATTATTATCTAGTAGTATGACAAGTTTATTTGTACTACAGGCTAGATAGCAGAGTGATAGCATGCCAAACTAAGTCCTTACTTTGTTAGCTTACAATGAACTAGATACAAAACAATGGCATCACCTGTAGTACAGGGAATGCAAGCCAACATGTTCATGGAGTAAAAAATTGGCACAAACAACATAGTAGCAGGCCATAATTTTTGTAACAACGACTGAGCAAGATAAAGTTATGATGGCTAGATCTACAGAGCAGGGAATGTAAACCAAATATAGAAGTTACGATGCCAAAAGCTATAGAGCAGGGAATGCGAACCAACATGTGCAATTACTTAAAATTGGCCATGAACTAAATAATAGCAGGATGTTACTATAATACCTATAATTTTTGTAACAACGACTGAGCAAGATAGAAGTTATGATGGCTACATCTACAGAGCAGGGAATGCAAACCAAAATGTTCAATCGCTTAAAGTTAGCAATGAAGTAGAAAATAGCAAGGTGTTACGGTCATAGCTAGGAATGAACTAAAAGAGCTTCAGACAAACAAGCATCTGAACCCAGAACATGGCGCTAAAACAAGGGACTTACATTAGGAGAAGCACTCTGTGGGAGTCACAGCAGATCTTCCTGGGGTTGATAGATCCGGTGATGAAGTACGCTACATGTGCTACTTGGGGTTGGAGAGACGGCCATTACACTTCATGGTTACTCATCTCATCTGCAAAAACGTAACGGCGCGTCGTTAGCACAAACAGGTTCCCCCAAGATTAAACAAGAACTTGCAGGCAAGCAATAGAAAAGCGACAGTAGAAGAGTTTAGATCATGCACGGCGCCGGTGAAGCAGATCCGGTTCATGCACAGCGGTGTCGGTGAGCAAGATCCGATGCGGTGGACGACGGATCCGGCGAAGCGGCTCCGGTGGGGTGGACGATACCGCAGCTGAAGCGACTGCGGTAGACTGCTGGATGAGTATATGGTTTCGAGGTTCGGCGGGGATGATCCGGTCCGGTTGATGACGGCGTCGATGAAGCGGCTCCGGCAGGCAGCCGGATGACGAGGATCGCGAGGCCTCGGGTAGGCCAGGGAAGTCCGGCGGGGATGTTCCGGTGCGGTGGTCGTGGAGGTGGGAGAGAGAGGGACTTGGGAAGTTCCGGTGGGTGGTCTCAGAGGAGAGAGTGAGGGAAATGAATTTTTTTTCGGGGAGTTTCGGAGCTAGGGAGGTGGTGATCGAAAAAAATGACGGGTAGACCCCCCACCAACCGACTTATGCATGGACATTGTTGTCATCTTTACGAGGGTAGAATGGGAAGTTAGAGGCGTGTGAAATATTTGTATTTTTCGGGCGGGAAGTTTTGCCGCTGGAATGAGATTTCGAATTTGGCTATAGTCCAAGTAATACAAAAATATGAGACCGTACTAGTACGGCCAAGTGTCACATCAAGTCATCATCACGTTGAAAATCGGTTACCACGAGCATAATCATGATATATCTTGAAAATCAATTTTGAAAAGCCCTTCTGAAATATTTCGGGATTGGTACTAGGAGATTTTGCAGCTTGACTAAGAATTGATTTTGAATAAGGCTATGGTCTAAGTAATTTTTTTTCTTCGAAAAGGGGATATGACCCCAGCCTCTGCATCGTGGTGATGCACACGGCTTTTATTAATAATCCAGTCGCAACAAAAGTATGTTTTTTTTTGCAAGGAGCAACAAAAGTATGTTGTACAGATGGTCCAAGTAATATATACTCGTGATTGTAATATAAGGCCAGGGGTAGACCGGAACCATATCCTCTAACGTAGAGATGACAAGTCAGGTAAGCACAGTGCTTAAGTAGTGCAAAACGTAGAAGAAAAATCAGGAAAATGTAACAAATACTGTACGTATTTACTGTAGCAATCACTGTATATTTTTACTGTATAAAAAATCGTATAAATATTTAAAAAAGATAGTCATAATTTTGATTGTTACTAATTATCGTAAATGCATATGGCTTACATATATTATGGAAGTTAATTTAGATCAAATTAGACTTAATCATGTAGATGTGGAGAAGGAAAATTAGAGAGGTGTAGCTTACCCGACTTGTCTATTGCACGTTAGAGGATCTACTTCCGGGGTAGACCATGCTACTTAGACTACTCATAGTGGGAGTAACTAAGGAGTATTAACATAGAGCTGGTTGTGGTAACTAGCTATGTTACCATAACACTTTTCAAGATAGAATGAGTCTACATACTAACTAAAACAATCATGCATGATAGTACTACATCTAAGTTACTATGCATTATGAAGGTAGTAACATAGAGTAGTGTCATATGCATGCGGAAATTCAATTTGGCTCCCGGGTGCATATGCTCCCTCTACCAAAAAATCATATTTTAAAATGTCGAAAAAAATTAGCAAAAAATTTACATGTACATATTCATAATATATTTTTTGTGGTCTATGTAAAAAAGAGAAAACTTATCTTGTGAAAAGCATTATTTTTAGTACTGTGTTTTATCTTTTTACACACGTCACACGACAAGTCGCAACTTTTTAAGGGCGTAGCACGAGAAGATGTACATGCGAATTTTTTGTTTCATTTTTTTTGAAATTCAAAATATGTGTAAGATGCATTTCAAAATGGAGGGAGCATATGCTCCTATGTTTCAAAACACCAGTCCCGCATGCGCATGACACTACTATACGGTCACATCAAGTCATAATCACAACCAAAATCAGTTCCCATGTACAAATATTTTGGATTTTATTGGCGGGAGATTGTAGCGCTTGACAGATATTTTCAATTTAGCTGGCGCTAAAAAAATACTGTACTAGAAAAATTGGTAGCTTACTGTAGTACTGCCTCCTTTCAGGGATACAAGGACAAGGACCCATCAACTAAAATAATGTATGAAAATGGTCACCAATGGGCCAACTAATAGTTATACTTTTCCCATGCAGCGCAATATAAAAAATACTACAAATCAGATTAAACCTTGATTAAATATTGGTGCATCCAATCCATTCAGTTTTCATTTAATCCACATCACCAAGGAAACAACCACCAGGTACATAACAAGTGCAGATAGAAGCACCAACAAAATAGTTCAGCATCACAAACCCTTTCACACAACCAAGGGACACCTTTGACTGTCAGTGTTCACTGTGGTATTCAGCATCTCCCACACTTTCTCAGGATGTTGCCCAGGTGGGCTTGACTTGCTTCTAATCCTGCAGTTATACGGTGGATGACTACTCTTTGTGCAGCCACTATTGCTCGTTCCTCTTTGAGTAGTTCCTCGAGAACATAAAAAGACAATGACTTGGACCTCAACCTGCGCTTGGGCTTTGACTTGGACTTGGACCTCGACAAATTAGTTGTGAACCCAGCATTACGCCAAAGTAAACTTGAAACCCCTAAGGCCTTGTTTGGTACTAGTGTTTTAGTTGGGATTAGTGGGGATAATACTCTAGAGTATTGGGTGACAGCAGAATTCACCCAATACCCACAAAACCCCATCCCCAATCCACTAGGTAGGGGTAGAGTATTGGGGATTGAAAAAATACACTAAATTTTGCGGAAAAGTAGGGATAAGTGGGGATTAAACTCGCTCATACTCTAGCACCAAACATGCATTGGGGATAAGTGGGGATTTAAAGTTTGGAGCGGATTATCCCTGCTAATCCCAGTAAAACTCTAGTACCAAACAAGCCCTAAAACAGATCGCACGAAACTGATGTTCGGAAATGAAATGCATAACGGAAGCGGCTAAACACCAACCTTCGCATGGGGAGTGGACGGCTTTACGCTTTGGTTTCGCGCGGTGGACCGGTTGGGCGCGGGGTCTACCCATTTCACCGTGCGGTAGACCAGGGAGTCGGGAAGCAGATCCGACGCAGCGGCGGAGGTGGACGGCGTCCCTGAGCAGGATCCGGCGCGGTGGGCGTCGGCTACGGTGGAGCACAAATGGTGCGGTGTGCGCCTTCGTCGGGGAAGCGGCTCCGGCTTGCTTGACAACGTCTTCTCGGACACTACAGCGTCTGGTCAGGAGGCTGTGGTGGCGAGGTGGGACGGTGGTGCACTGCCGTCGTCGGGCGAGATGCTCCGATTCGGTGTGTGACGCGTGAGAGATGTGGGATTCGGCGCCTGTGCCGGTGGTATGTTTTAATGGCTGGGGTGAGATTGGCCTTGGCCAAGAGAAGAACCGCTGGGGACGTTTTTGATGAAAGGATAAGATCGGAAATTCGAACATTTGAAAATTGGAGGCGGCAACCCGAGCTATTTTCGCCGCTGTTTTGGCGCTTCGTTGAAATGGTTTGGTGGATGCGCGAAAAAAAATGGACGCGGTCCGACCCCATCAAGGTCTCATTTGTAAGCATGGGCGGTACGGCAGCCATCCTACCTTGATTTTTAGTGAATATCCATTCATATATATGTGTTTTTTTCTGAACATTTGAGTACTTAAAACGGACTTCATATGACAAAGTTGCGCCTATTTTAGTGAACACTGCGTGGAGCCGATTTCGAAAACAAAACATGGACTAGGTACCAAAAAACATATATAGACTCGTTCTCCGCATTAAAAAGATTGATGTATCATGGATCTTAGTATATGTAAAATAACCTTGAGCTATTCATTATCATACGCGTAGAATTGAAGACTTCAGATATTTCTTTATATTTGAAAGAAACGCCATGTTTCATCCGACAACATTTATCATCTCATTGAGTTGGCGCTGATTTTATATGTGGTGACGAAAACAACTGAGGCTCCTTTGATTTATAGGATTTAGATCCTACGGGAATTATTCTACACTATTGGTTATATTCAAAGGGAACATATCCCATATGAATCTTGTACTACAAATCCTATATGAACAAAACATTAGGTCATCCCTCATGGAAAAATCCCTTTGGTACAATCAAAGAAACTCATATTCCCATAGGATTCAAATAGACAAGATGTACATACGTTTTTCCTATCCTATGACTTAAAGGACTCCTGAAATGGCTCGACAACAAAGATCATAAATTCCGAGTTGTGCATCGAGCAAAAGATATTGAAAAAATTCTTGATCGATCCAATTACAAAATGATTTTCAAAAGAACTAAAGTTTTGCCATTGATCACATAATTGGTATGTATATAGGTTCTACTTATAATAAAATATGTTTTGGTTTATTGGGATTGCGTTAGAATTACATGCATCACAATGTCTCGGGACTATTTCGGTATTTACCTCTTCTTTTAGAGTTCGCCCTATCTAAGATTATTTCCGACATTCGCCAATGTTTGCAAGGAATGGCATGCAGTCGATTCCCACCCTGTTTCAGAAAAAAATGAAGAAAAAAAAAGTGAACTTGTGGCTATAAAATGATAAGCTTGAATTTTGATATGTTTTTAAAAAAAACTAGCTTCAAAATATGGCCTACCATTTTATATAAAAAACCATGGGTCTTAACGAAAATGCCCAAGGTAAAATGTGCATTACCATTTTGGGGAAAGGTGCAATAAGATTTCATTTTATTGTGGGAAACAAATTGTTGTTGTTTTTTTGCCTTTTCTGAATAGCTAAAAAGGTGTCATCTTTTTTCCATACATTCCATAATGTCATAGAACATAAGCATCCGGTGTCCAGATATAGCAACAATTCAGTATAAGACAATACTAACATAGTTTCCATAAAGTACTGCTAACACATAAGAAAACAAAAGATCTAGATGATGACCCAAGAAACATCCTTGTATATAATAACAATCTATTGACCATATGGCGGCTTTTGCATCACCCTATCAAAATCATCTGCCTTCAAGCACGAGAGCAGAATGTCGACACGTGCTTCAACATGTTCCAAGATCCTCTTGATGATCTCATGGATATCTGCATCAGCCGAATAGGAATCAAAGTTGTCAGCCACTAGCTTCTGATGAAAAAGAAACATCAGTGTTGAAGGCGTCGATCTTAGGAGTCCCCACATTTCATTACTTGCAAGACCAAGATGATCAAATTCCCTTTACTTCATAAGAATGTCTCGTTGCACCATTCTGAACTGGGTCAGGAAAATTCGCCAGGAGGTTTGCCTTCTGTTACTGCTGAAGTTAATGCATCGGTGAATGCTGCGCAACAAGATGAAGATGATCCATTTGGTTTAAATGAATTAATTGATGACATGTCTTACCGTGTCTGGAAGTGTGGCCGATGCCTTTCAATGAGACATTTTACATTGAGTTGCACCAATGATGTCAGGTGTCGTTCCTGTTTCCGATATGGTCATATGAGGAAGGATTGCCTCGGGGAAAAAAACAAAAAGATTTGGGTACCAAAGCGGACTTTAATTGTCCAGGATAGTTACGACACTGACGACAACCCTTGCCCTAAAGAGGTGGCCGTTCCAACTTCTGATCTAGATACCCCTTCCTCTGTTCCTAGCCCGGAGACGCTTCCTTTTCCTTCTGCGCTGCTGCGGCCGTCTGCCATGGCCAACTTTGAGGTCGATCCCACTCCTTGGGTGCCCTTGGGACAGCAGATCATCGATGGGGGACCTACTCGGTTGCCTCGCACTTTCTACAACCCGTCAGCGCTACCTCCGCGTCGCAATGACAATGTCATCACTGCAATCCTGATGCCCCCCCTCCAGAACAGTTGGAGCCTGCGTGGAGAAACCAGGTTCGACTTTTTATTCAGCAGCACTTGCAGCGTGCAGTGGATGATGTGCAGCCTTGCTTGTTTGGCCTGGGTTTCTTTCGTCTGCGTTCTCCTGCTGCCACTGTAGCTCTGATAGATCACGGTCCATATGAGCTCAACAACAATGTCTTCGTTAGATTTATCAGGCATGATGATAGAGATAATCATAGGGCAGCTCATGGAGCGAGACAGGGTTGGATCATGATACTTGCTGTTCCGCTTGATTTCCGTAATGATTATGATATTGCTGGAGCTGTTGCTCCCTTTGCAAAGTACCATCATTGGCATCAGGATGATGAAGTGTTAGAGCGTACCCTGGTGTATGTCACTTTTACTTCCCCTGCTCTAGTACCTCGAGACATAGTTTTTGGAAATTATGCAAATCTGGGTAATGTGAAGGAGTCATGGACTTCCCCATGCTATATTCTGACGGCTGGTTTTGCTGATATATTTCCTGCTGATGAGGATCAAATGCCGCCAGATGGTAACCCACACCCGCTGCCTGGGAACATGGTCATTAATCATGATAATTTTGTATTGCCCCAATACCCTGAACTAGGTTGGGATGATATGCCAATGCACCAGCCTCAGGTGCAGGATGATGATTTCTTCCAGCCTGAGCCAGGGCATCAGCAACAGGAGCAGCTTGTGGAGCAAGAAGAACCAGAGGAATTGCAGATTGACAGTTCTGTTATCAATGCATCTGCTAACTCTCACAATATGGCTCACGAAGGAGAGGAAGTGAATCAAAACATTATAATCAACCCTGTCCTCATTCAATGGATCAGTATTGGCACATGTCCAAATTTCTCAGGGTTAGATATTATTGATGCATACCACTCTAAGCTGACAGCAAGGTTTGTTGGACCAGTGTTACCACCTCAGATGCAGTGTGAGAAATTTCTTGGTCAGTTTGTACCCAAAATGGCTGCTGCTATGTCTCCCATGGGGTTTCCTACCCTGTCACATTTTCAGTTCATCATGCAAGGTGGTGTCTTTGAGAAGGGTCTCTTATACCCTCAGTCTTCAACAGCCTTAGTGTCAGTGTATGATGATTATCCTCTTCAGTTGCAGTCTAGGCAGGTGACACGTTGCATTCAGTCTCAGGAACAGGATAATTCTGGTTTCTCTGCTATGCCAGATTTATCTGCTAAGAGAAAGAGGGGAGCCAGGAAGAAAGCTGTGCCTTTAGTGGACACTTCAGTTCGGAGGAGCACTCGTAGTTCTGCAAAAAACAATGGGCATAGGCATGTTGTGTTGCCTGATCCACGTGGGCAGACGTCCAAGAAGAGGAAAGTCCAGAGGAAGCTCATACAGGACGAAATCATAGCAGAGAAGGAACAAGAGAAGTCAGAAGAGGGGGAAAAAAGGGACACACAGCAGCAAGGGGATTGCACCATTCCATCTACACCAATTAAGGTGATGCAGCAGGTGGGCTTGGCATTGGGGATGGATGCAGCTCAGTTGACCAAGGAGAAGCTTATGGCGGCTCCTGACAGTCCCACTACACCCAAGAAGTGAAGATGATAGAAGCAGTTTACACTTTTATATCATGGGCTACTGGGGGGTCCCATTTCTTTTTGTTCCTGTCAAACTTGCTGTTACTATTATTTTTGGACATGTCAGTGCTCTGTTATGCTTTTGCTGTCATTCTCTGTATCAGATTTTATCTTTTGGCACCATGCCTAGCTGCTGGTGGCTGCTGTTCTACTGCTCTCTATGGTTGTAATGAATTGTAACAACACAAGAAAATGGTGTGTGTTGGACCTTAATGTTAGAGGTCTTAATTCTGAAGCTAGGCAACTTGAAGTCAGACAAAAAATTGAGGAAAGTCAGTGCTCTATCATCTGTTTACAGGAAACTAAAATGGATTTCTTTGATCATAGAACAGTTAGAAAATTCTGTCCTAAAAGATTTAACAGTTTTGCATACTCACCATCGATTGGGGCCTCTGGTGGAATTATTGTGGTATGGAATTCGGCTGTGTTTTCTGGTGTGCTGCAAGAAATACAGAGATTTTCTATTGTCATTCAATTCACCTCGACACATAATGCTGATACTTGGACATTAGTTTCGGTTTATGGACCATGCAAGGGTATAGAGAGAGATAATTTCATCACCTGGTTATATCACTTAACAATTCCTACACATTCATTATGGCTCCTTCTAGGTGACTTTAATTTTATCAGATCGAGTGAAAATAGGAACAAGCCAGGAGGGGATGTAAATGATATGTTCATCTTTAATGATATAATTGGACATCTGGGGTTGGTGGAGCTCCCCTTGAAAGGAAGATTATACACTTGGTCAAACATGCAACAACAGCCTCTACTTGAACAACTTGATTGGTTCTTTACCACATCTGAATGGACTACCAAATTCCCCAATACTCTAGTACTTCCCATGGCAAAATCTGCCTCTGATCATGTCCCATGTATGGTTACTATTGATACTGTAATTCCAAAGGCAAAACTATTCAGATTTGAGAGTTATTGGGTGGATAATCCTACATTTCTGAAATGTGTCCAAGATTCCTGGGAGAGACCATCACATAAAAAAAATGCTGCTGCTATCCTTGCTCATAAGTTCAAGAACTTGAGATATGATCTGAAGAAGTGGCAAACTAGTTTATCTACAATTAAAATTCTGATTGTGAATTGTAATAAGGTGATCCTGTTGCTAGATAATATTGAAGAACAGAGGCCTCTAACCATACCTGAATTTAATTTTAGGAAGTTGGTTAAGCTGCACTTGGAGAAACTATTGTCTGCACAGTATAAGTATTGGAAAGATAGATGTTCTATCAGATGGATAAAGGTGGGAGAGGAAAACACCAAATTTTTTCATGCTATGGCTACTCAGAGATATAGAAGGAATACAATTGCTGGACTAAAATCTGAATCTGGGGAGGTGGTCTCTGATCATGATCATATGGCTGGTATGGTCTATAATAAATACAGGGAGAGAATGGGTGTGTCTAAAGGTATTAATATGACTTTGGATATTGCTGCTTTGCTTACTCCTGTGGAGGGGCTTGAGGTTTTAACTAATCCTTTTGAGAAGGAGGAAATGGATAAAGTTATCAAGTTTATGCCTGCTGATAAAGCCCCTGGGCCTGATGGTTTCAATGGTTTATTCCTCAAGAGATGTTGGCATATTATAGCAGAAGATTTTTATAATCTAGCAGAGAGTTTCATGAGGGGAAAATTTCTTTGGAGAGTCTCAATTCCTCTTATATCACTTTGGTGCCAAAGAACAATTCCCCTGAAACAGTCAATGATTATAGACCCATATCTTTGACAAATGTCTGTCTGAAATTTCTGACAAAAATGGCTGCAAATAGATTTCAGGATCATATTATGAGATGCATTCATAAAAACCAGTATGGCTTCATTAGATCAAGAACAATACAGGATTGCTTGGCTTGGACTTTGGAGTATTTATATCAATGTCATGTCTCCAGGAATCCCATTATTATATTGAAGCTAGATTTTGAGAAGGCCTTTGATTCCTTGGAACATGAAGCTTTGTTCATGATTATGAGGCAAAAGGGTTTTGGAGAGCCATGGATTAGATGGGTCAGTGATTTCTTGTCATCTGGTGTTTCCTCAGTTCTTTTGAATGGGGTTCCAGGGAAGCAGTTCTACTGCAAGAGGGGGGGTGAGGCAGGGGGATCCATTGTCTCCTCTTTTATATGTTCTGGGAGGAGATCTTTTGCAATCTGCAGTGAATGCCCTGCTTGTTGCTGGGGAGATAAAACTGCCAATTGTTACTAATGATCCGGATTTCCCAATTATTCAATATGCAGATGACACACTTTTGATCATGCAAGCAGATTTGGCACAAGTGCTGGCTCTGAAGGATTTACTGAAAAAGTACTCTGAATCCACTGGTTTGAATATAAATTATCACAAATCTTCTATGATGGCAATCAATGTGGAGGATAGTGTGCTACAGAACTTGCTCAGGGGTTTGGCTGTCAGGTTGGTACTCTACCTTTCACATATCTTGGGTTGGCTGTGGGAACTACTAAGCCATCTATACAAGAATTATCCCCAATTGTGCACAGACTTGAGAGAAGGCTTACAGCTACATCTTGTTTTCTGTCACAAGGAGCTAGGCTGCAGTTGGTCGTTTCAGCTTTTTCCTCTATTCCATTACATATGTTATGCACTATACATATACCCCCTGGCATTATAAAGCAACTGAATAGAATTATTAGGCAATGTTTTTGGAGAGATAATCATGAAACACCAAAACAGTCTTTGGCAGCCTGGGATATGATATGCAAACCAAGAATGAAAGGGGGCTTGGGTATTATTGATTTTCAGAAAAAGAATGATGCTTTGTTGATCAAGTTTCTGCATAAGTTCTATAACAAAAGGATGGACATTCCTTGGGTTAAGTTGATTTGGGACAGCTATTATTCTTTGGATGTGCCACATGCAGCTAAGTTATGTGGGTCTTATTGGTGGAGAGATGTTGCTAAATTAATGGATGATTATCGTGTTGTTGCCAAGCCTGATGTCCGGAGTGGAGAAACAGTCCTCTTTTGGGCTGATGAATGGGATGTAGGTCACTCGAGAATACCTTTACAACAGAGGTTTCCTAGACTGTTCTCTTTTGTCAAGGATGCAAAGATTTCGGTCAGGGATATGGTTTTCTTACTGGATCGAACTGAAGAGTTTCACCTGCCTCTATCCAGCCAGGCATATGATGAGTTTTTGATTCTGCAAGGCTGGATGGGGGAGATGGATTTGTTACCGGAAGGGAGTGATGAATGGAAATGTTCCTATGGGGGCTATAAGCCGCATACATATTATCTTTCTCTGTTCGACCATATTCAGGTGCAGCCACAGTATCTATGGATTTGGAAGAGTAGGTGTACAATGAAAATCAAAGTGTTTGCTTGGTTGCTGTTAAGTGATAGATTGAACACTAAGGACATGTTGCAACGCAGGCATTGGCACGTCACAGATAATTATGATTGTGTGCTTTGTTCAAATGGGGATAGAGAAGACAGAGATCATCTCTTTTTTAACTGTAATTTTAGCAATCGAATTTGGAACTACTTACAAATCAAATGGGGCACAGGTTGCAGTTTGGTTCAGTCTGCGGAGATTGCAAGAAAAAGCTTCAGGCATGTTTTCTTCACTGAGGTGACAACACTGGCTTGCTGGCACATTTGGAAGAGCCGGAATGCAAAAGTGTTTGATCAAGTACTTCCAAGATTTGCAACCTGAAAGAGCAATTTTGTTCATGACATCTCTCTGCTTGCACATAGGTTTAAGCCAGAAAGGAAGAAGAAACTTTTAGATTGGATAGCTTCTCTTCATTAAGTCCCTTGCTTGATGTTGAGCTCTTTGTTTTGGTTTTTTTAGCTTTTTAGTTTTGTTGTTTTAGTTGTACTTTTTTATTTAATAATAAAGGTGGGGGGCTGTGGGGCTTTTTTGCCCTACAGTATAAGGTTTCAAAAAAAAATGTCTGGATCGCTGACACGATCGAAATCTTTGCTAGTACCCTCCTTTGGCCGAATTCAAATTTGCATCAGATCTTGGTGCCCATGCCTTTGGTACATGCGGGTAATTTTTTGCCAATATGTCGTGCATTGCACATAGCGTCCTACTGTACAGGGGTATTTCTACATATCTTCTTCCAAATATAATTTAATTTATTTCGGGTTGGATTCAATTTGTTTCAAAATTGTCTGATATACCATTTGTATTGGTAGGAGATGCAGCTTTGAATTTTAATCATTGTTTCTAGGTGCCACACTTGCAGGGTACAGTCAAGGATTTTATCCAATGTTTCATGTCTTGACAAATCCTTTTCGTAATGGAAGTTGAGACCCCCAGCCTCTGCATCAAAATGATGCACATGGAATTTTTTAGTATGGTATTCAACAAAATATGATAAGATGCAAAAATCAAACCTTGGACAAATATGACACATGCTCACTTGGGTAGAAAGCCAATCAAACTGATACAAATTACATTGCAGAGTCCTTGCATGTTAAACTATATATTGCCAAACACCACATATATTAAGGGATACATATTAATTTCGATACTACTACTTTTACGATAGAAGATTTGTAACTACAAACGTTGTGGGTTGTGGCTGCCCTCCTCAATCTACTCACTTGTCTCATCGGCAACCGTCTCCACCTCTCTACATGCACATATGGGTACAACTTCTTCACACCCGAAGAAGATTACTTGTTTCCTGTCATGCTCCGCCACTTGTAGTAGGTGTGCTCCTTTTTCAGAGATGAATTCTCTTTTAGGATGGAGATGTTCTCCTTTTTCAGAGATGAGTTCTCTTTTAGGATGGAGATGTTCTCCTTCGTTAGAGACCCGTTCTGATTTACCATGGAGAGGTTCTCCTTCGATAGAGATGAGTTCTCCTTTGATAGAGATGAGTGCTCATTCAAGAGTACGGCATACTCATTCCATAGCTTCATAGCACGGTTTACCAGATGTGCGTTCACATCTCGGAGCTTGGACGCATGGTCAATCAACTCGCGCGACTCATCCAGGAGCGACCGCCGGATTACTTGCAGAGACGCTTCATGTTGTCGTCCTTCATTAGATGGTAGATTCACAGAGCGACCCTGTGTGACACATGATATTATACTAATAAAGTGCAAGAGTGTAACTTCAATAGTAAAAATATAGTACTCCGAAAGTTTGCAGGACTTAAACTTCAATACTCATAGTAATATGTACAAGACTAACTTCAATAGTAATTGTAATATGTATAAATTTCAATTGCAATACTGTAGTAATATGAGTACTCCGGAGCTTGGAGTAATAAAGTTTCAAACTAAGAACGAAACATGAACTAATAAAGTTTGCCCTATGCATCAATCGATGGAGAGGCTGGATCTCAAGTTCGAAAGGGGGAAAAAGACTGCAGTGAAGTTTCAAGTTTGCATTGAAGTTCGAAAGTGGTAATGCAGCTAGTATTAGTGCAGTAGAAATCCCTTGTGCCTTGTTTGGTTGACGTGTTTTCACATGGTTCAGTGAGTAATATCTGGGTCTTTCTTAATAAGAACACATTTTATCTGTTTGGCAGAAGAGTATTGGACAGGATCAGAGTCGCGGGGATCCTCAGGAAACACTTCCGCGCACGTCGGGTGGACGTGGAACCGCAACACCTCTATGCTCTCGCGTTTCTGGTCGTTCCACATACGTGCTCCGATTGCTGCTTCTCCTTCCAGGCATCCACCCCGTTCCAGCATGGATCAGGCTGAGGGATTGATTCCAATGCAAAATTACAAGTCCTGAGGCCTGCTGGCATGGATTACGTGAATAGAAATTGGACGCTTCACTAATAAGGCCCGAGGAACCCCTCAAAAAAAAACTAATAATGCCCCAGGACAGGCTATCTCTCAGGTTGTCCTGATCTGCCGCAAATACTCACGCCAAAACATGGTGAATGAAGTATTTTGCATCAAATCCCCTCCGAATAATACTCAGTAGGGGGCTAACTAGTTTTAAACCAATGATTAAACTACATTAACCACTGACCTCGAAGCTCTCCTCCTTGGAGAGGACCGACTCCCCGGCGACGGCGAGGTTGTCTTGCAGCTGCAGCAGGACTGTCACGTCTGAGCCCACGGAGAGGTCGTTGATCCGCTGCCGCTTGGTGGGCACATCAGACTCAACGGCGAGGCCGCCATGCGCCTGCTGCAGCAGCTGTAGGGGGGCGTGCGAGTTGGCGGCGAGGTCCTGTAGTTGCTGCTGGGGGATTACGACGGTGGGCCGCACACCTAACAGGCCCCCTTGTCCACTCGTGGGATTCATCGCCGGAAGATGGGGGTGCAGGGAGGCGCTAATACAGAGGTTGTGGATGGTACAGCCGCCGACGAGCACTGTACAGGTTGGGGCTATAGGATTTTGAAGATGAATGGGGAGAGGCGGCAGGGGCCTATAAATCGAGAGGAGTGAGGTAGCGAGAAGTGAAGTGAATGGGGAGAGGCGGCAGGGGCCTATAAATCGAGAGGGCTATAGGTTGGGACATGATTTTTACGCAATATTTAAATTTAGATTTAAGCCGCATGTCACCAGGTGACATGCGAAAGGTGCATGTCACCTGATCTCTATCCGTGAAGGACACAGGTCACTCGCAACACTGTACATGGTGTACTGTAGGGACGCGAAACAGTATTGTTCACTGTTCGTAGTGTTTTTCATTTTTCTGATTTTTTTGAATTTTATGCCCATTTGAATCTTTTGGTCAAATCCTAGGTTTGACAAAGATTTAAACAAGTTTAAAATATATGAAAAGGTAAGCATGGATCCTTCTTAGTCACTCTAAAATGAAGCTTTTGGGATGTTCTTGAAATTTCCATGCTTGACTTCATAAGACAGAGTTTAGGGTTAGGGGTAGATATATACATGATTTGTTTGGTTTGAATATGTCTAGACCTTGTTTATCAACTTTAATTCTTACTATATGACATAAGAAAACTATTTGCTTTGGTTTTTCATTTTTCTGATTTTTTTGAATTTTGATGCCCATTTGAATCTTGTCAAATCCTAGGTTTGACCAAGATAATTTAAACAAGTTTAAAACATGGAAATGAAAAGGGAAGCATGTATCCTTCTTAGTCACTCTAAAATGAAGTTTTTGGGAGGTTTTTGAAATTTCCATGTTTGAAACCCAAAACCACTTCTCTTCATGCTTGACTTCATAAGACAGAGTTTAGGGGTTAGGGGGTAGATACATGGTTTGTCTAGTTTGAAACTTTGAATATGTCTAGACCTTGTTTATCAACTTGAATATGCTTACTATATGACATAAGAAGACTATGTACTTTGGTTTTTCATTTTTCTGATTTTTTTAATTTTCTGCGCATTTGAATCTTGGTCAAATCCTAAATTTGACCAAGATTTAGACAAGTTTAACACGTGAAAACGAATAAGTAAGCCTGGATCCTTCTTAGTCACTCTAAATGAAGCTTTTGGGAGGTTCTTGAAATTTCCATGTTTGAAACCCAAAACCACTTCTCTTCATGATTGACTTCATAAGATCGACAGATTAGTTTAGGGTTAGGGGTAGATATATACATGATTTTTCTGGTTTTAATATGTCTAGACCTTGTTTATCAACTTGAATGCTTACTATATGACATAAGAAAACTATTTGCTTTTGTTTTCATTTTTCTGATTTTTTTGAATTTTGATGCCCATTTGAATCTTGTCAAATCCTAGGTCGTTTGACCAAGATAATTTAAACAAGTTTAAAACATGAATATGAAAAGGGAAGCATGTATACTTCTTAGTCACTCTAAAATGAAGTTTTTGGGAGGTTTTTGAAAATTCCATGTTTGAAACCCAAAACCACTTCTCTTCATGCCTGACTTCATAAGATAGAGTTTAGGGGTCAGGGGGTGTAGATACATTTGGTTTGTCTAGTTTGAATATGTCTAGACCTTGTTTAACAACTTTAATGCTAACTATATGACATAAGAAGACTATGTGCTTTGGTTTTTCATTTTTCTGATTTTTTTGAATATTGTGCCCACCCATTTGTATCTTCATGAAATCCTAGGTTTGACCAAGATAATTTAAACAAGTTTAAAACATGAAAATGAAAAGGGAAGCCTGGATCCTTCTTAGTCACTCTAAAATGAAGCTTTTGGGAGGTTCTTGAAATTTCCATGTTTGAAACCCAAAACCACTTCTCTTCATGCTTGACTTCATAAGACAGAGTTTAGGGTTTTAGGGGTAGATATATACAGGATTTTTCTGGTTTGAATATGTCTAGACCTTGTTTATCAACTTTAATGCTTACTATATGACA
Organism: Lolium multiflorum; assembly: GCA_030979885.1. Classification (NCBI taxonomy): domain Eukaryota; kingdom Viridiplantae; phylum Streptophyta; class Magnoliopsida; order Poales; family Poaceae; genus Lolium; species Lolium multiflorum. The sequence continues at coordinate 703,662 of JAUUTY010000324.1, read as the reverse complement.
TAAGAAAACCATTGCTTGGTTTTTTCTGATTTTTTTGAATTTTGATGCCCATTTGAATCTTGTCAAATCCTAGGTTTGACCAAGATAATTTAAACAAGTTTAAAACATGGAAATGAAAAGGGAAGCATGTATCCTTCTTAGTCACTCTAAAATGAAGTTTTTGGGAGGTTTTTGAAATTTCCATGTTTGAAACCCAAAACCACTTCTCTTCATGCTTGACTTCATAAGACAGAGTTTAGGGGTTAGGGGGTAGATACATGGTTTGTCTAGTTTGAAACTTTGAATATGTCTAGACCTTGTTTATCAACTTGAATATGCTTACTATATGACATAAGAAGACTATGTACTTTGGTTTTTCATTTTTCTGATTTTTTTAATTTTCTGCGCATTTGAATCTTGGTCAAATCCTAAATTTGACCAAGATTTAGACAAGTTTAACACGTGAAAACGAATAAGTAAGCCTGGATCCTTCTTAGTCACTCTAAATGAAGCTTTTGGGAGGTTCTTGAAATTTCCATGTTTGAAACCCAAAACCACTTCTCTTCATGATTGACTTCATAAGATCGACAGATTAGTTTAGGGTTAGGGGTAGATATATACATGATTTTTCTGGTTTTAATATGTCTAGACCTTGTTTATCAACTTGAATGCTTACTATATGACATAAGAAAACTATTTGCTTTTGTTTTCATTTTTCTGATTTTTTTTGAATTTTGATGCCCATTTGAATCTTGTCAAATCCTAGGTCGTTTGACCAAGATAATTTAAACAAGTTTAAAACATGAATATGAAAAGGGAAGCATGTATACTTCTTAGTCACTCTAAAATGAAGTTTTTGGGAGGTTTTTGAAAATTCCATGTTTGAAACCCAAAACCACTTCTCTTCATGCCTGACTTCATAAGATAGAGTTTAGGGGTCAGGGGGTGTAGATACATTTGGTTTGTCTAGTTTGAATATGTCTAGACCTTGTTTAACAACTTTAATGCTAACTATATGACATAAGAAGACTATGTGCTTTGGTTTTTCATTTTTCTGATTTTTTTGAATATTGTGCCCACCCATTTGTATCTTCATGAAATCCTAGGTTTGACCAAGATAATTTAAACAAGTTTAAAACATGAAAATGAAAAGGGAAGCCTGGATCCTTCTTAGTCACTCTAAAATGAAGCTTTTGGGAGGTTCTTGAAATTTCCATGTTTGAAACCCAAAACCACTTCTCTTCATGCTTGACTTCATAAGACAGAGTTTAGGGTTTTAGGGGTAGATATATACATGATTTTTCTGGTTTGAATATGTCTAGACCTTGTTTATCAACTTTAATGCTTACTATATGACATAAGAAAACCATTGCTTGGTTTTTTCTGATTTTTTTTGAATTTTGATGCCCATTTGAATCTTGTCAAATCCTAGGGTTTGCTCATTGACAAACCCTGCACAAAAGTCAACATCATCACCCGAAAAAGGGGAGACACCATAATGCTCTCCCTTCTTCTCTCCTTCCGAGTAATCCCTCTTCCTCCGAGTTTCACTCGACGGGCAAACACACATGTGTTGCATAGTAATAATAAAAAGGTAGAAAAATCGACCTACGAATCTATAATTAAATAGGTTAGTAATAATAAAAAGGTAGAAAAATCAACCTACGAATCTATAATTAAATAGGTTAAACTAGGGTTTTGCCCAGTACTACAGATCAAGGTTCAAACCTTGTTTATCAACTTGAATATGCTTACTATATGACATAAGAAGACTATGTACTTTGGTTTTCATTTTTCTGATTTTTTAAATTTTCTGCGCATTTGAATCATATCTTGGTCAAATCCTAGGTTTGACCAAGATTTAGACAAGTTTAACACGTGAAAACGAATAAGTAAGCCTGGATCCTTCTTAGTCACTCTAAAATGAAGCTTTTGGGATGTTCTTGAAATTTCCATGTTTGAAACCCAAAACGACTTCCCTTCATGCTAGACTTCATAAGATCGACAGGGGTTAGATACATGATTTGTCTGGTTTGGATATATCTAGACCTTGTTTATCAACTTGAATGCTTACGATATGACATAAGAAGACAATGTGATTTGGTTTTTCATTTTTCTGATTTTTTTGAATATTGTGCCCACCCATTTGTATCTTCATGAAATCCTAGGTTTGACCAAGCTAATTTAAACAAGTTTAAAACATGAAAATGAAAAGGGAAGCCTGGATCCTTCTTAGTCACTCTAAAATGAAGCTTTTGGGAGGTTCTTGAAATTTCCATGTTTGAAACCCAAAACCACTTCTCTTCATGCTTGACTTCATAAGACAGAGTTTAGGGTTTTAGGGGTAGATATATACATTTTTCTGGTTTGAATATGTCTAGACCTTGTTTATCAACTTTAATGCTTACTATATGACATAAGAAAACCATTGCTTGGTTTTTTCTGATTTTTTGAATTTTGATGCCCATTTGAATCTTGTCAAATCCTAGGTTTGACCAAGATAATTTAAACAAGTTTAAAACATGGAAATGAAAAGGGAAGCATGTATCCTTCTTAGTCACTCTAAAATGAAGTTTTTGGGAGGTTTTTGAAATTTCCATGTCTGAAACCCAAAACCACTTCTCTTCATGCTTGACTTCATAAGACAGAGTTTAGGGGTTAGGGGGTAGATACATGGTTTGTCTAGTTTGAAACTTTGAATATGTCTAGACCTTGTTTATCAACTTGAATATGCTTACTATATGACATAAGAAGACTATGTACTTTGGTTTTTCATTTTTCTGATTTTTTTAATTTTCTGCGCATTTGAATCATATCTTGGTCAAATCCTAGGTTTGACCAAGATTTAGACAAGTTTAACACGTGAAAACGAATAAGTAAGCCTGGATCCTTCTTAGTCACTCTAAAATGAAGCTTTTGGGAGGTTCTTGAAATTTCCATGTTTGAAACCCAAAACCACTTCTCTTCATGATTGACTGAGTTTAATTAGGGTTTTAGGGGTAGATATATACATGATTTTTCTGGTTTGAATATATATATCTAGACCTTGTTTATCAACTTGAATGCTTACTATACATATGACATAAGAATGCTATGTGCTTTGGTTTTTCATTCTTTTGATTTTTTCTGAATTTTTAGGGCCATTTGAATCTTGGTCAAATCCTTGGTTTGACCAAGATTTAAACAAGTTTAAAACATGAAAATGAAAAGGGAAGTCTGTATCCTTCTTAGTCACTCTAAAATGAAGCTTTTGGGATGTTCTTGAAATTTCAATGTTTGAAACCCAAAACGACTTCCCTTCATGCTAGACTTCATAAGATCGACAGGGGTAGATACACGATTTTTCTGGTTTGGATATATCTAGACCTTGTTTATCAACTTGATTGCTTACGATATGACATAAGAAGACTATGTGATTTGGTTTTCCATTTTTCTGATTTTTTTAATTTTTTGCCCACCCATTTGTATCTTCGTCAAATCCTAGGTTTGACCAAGATAATTAAAACAAGTTTTATAAAACATGAAAATGAAAAGGGAAGCATGTATCCTTCTTAGGCACTCTAAAATGAAGGTTTTGGGAGTTTTTGAAATTTCCATGTTTGAAACCCAAAACCACATCTCTTCACATGCTTGACTTCATAAGACAGAGTTTAGGGGTTAGGGGTATAGATACATGATTTGTCTGGTTTGAATATGTCTAGACATTGTTTATCAACTTTAATGCTTACTATATGACATAAGAAAAATAATGTCATGTAAATGAGTTAACTTGGATTTCCTACCCTTGAATCCATAGGAAACTTTGTTCTAATGCACTATAATAATCAACCGAGTTTTTACACCAACAGGTCTGTCACTTACGTGTGGTGCCCACGCGTGAGGTCCCACACTTCAGTGAGCACAAGTCACGTGCAATAGGTACGCAAACTCCCAGCCATCTTCTTTGTCAAGAGAAGACGCATCAGGATGCGTATTGGAAGTCTGTGGGTCCTTCTGGATCCTTCGGTTGTCCCTCTCAAAAAAAACAAATCTCTCTCATTCTCGGCCTCGCTCGACTCGCTCGCTCGCTCGCTCGCACCTCCTGCTCACTGACAAACCCTGCACAAAAGTCAACATCATCACCCGAAAAAGGGGAGACACCATAATTCTCTCCCTTCTTCTCTCCTTCCGAGTGATCCCTCTTCCTCCGAGTTTCACTCGACGGGCAAACACACTTGTGCTGCATAGTAATAATAAAAAGGTATAGAAAAATCAACCTACGAATCTATAATTAAATAGGTTAGTAATAATAAAAAGGTAGAAAAATCAACCTACGAATCTATAATTAAATAGGTTAAACTAGGGTTTTGCCCAGTACTACAGATCAAGGTTCAAACCTTGTTTATCAACTTGAATATGCTTACTATATGACATAAGAAGACTATGTACTTTGGTTTTCATTTTTCTGATTTTTTTAATTTTCTGCGCATTTGAATCTTGGTCAAATCCTAGGTTTGACCAAGATTAGACAAGTTTAACACGTGAAAACGAATAAGTAAGCCTGGATCCTTCTTAGTCACTCTAAAATGAAGCATTTTGGGATGTTCTTGAAATTTCCATGTTTGAAACCCAAAACGACCTCTCTTCATGCTACACTTCATAAGATCGACCGAGTTTAGGGTTAGGGGTAGATACATGATTTGTATGGTTTGAATATGTCCAAACCTTGTTAATTTATCAACTTGAATGCTTACTATATGACATAAGAAGACTATATGCTTTTGTTTTTCATTTTTCTGATTTTTTTGAATTTTATGCCCATATATTTGAATCTTGGTCAAATCATAGGTTTGACAAAGATTTAAACAAGTTTAAATTGTGAAAATGAAAAGGTAAGCATGGATCCTTATTAGTCACTCTAAAATAAATCTTTTGGGAGGTTCTTCAAATTTCCATGTTTGAAACCCAAAACCACTTCTCTTCATGATTGACTTCATAAGACAGAGTTTAGGGTTTTAGGGGTAGATATATACATGATTTTTTTGGTTTGAATATGTCTAGACCTGGTTTATCAACTTGAATGCTTACTATACATATGACATAAGAATGCTATGTGCTTTGGTTTTTCATTCTCTTTTGATTTTTTTTCTAAATTTTTAGGCCCATTTGAATCTTGGTCAAAATCTTTGGTTTGACAAGGATTTAAACAAGTTTAAAACATGAAAATGAAAAAGGGAAGTCTGTATATCCTTCTTAGTCACTCTAAAATGGAAGCTTTTGGGATGTTCTTGAAATTTCCATGTTTGAAACCGAAAACGACTTCCCTTCATGCTAGACTTCATAAGATCGACAGGGGGTAGATACATGATTTGTCTGGTTTGGATATATCTAGACCTTGTTTATCAACTTGAATGCTTACGATATGACATAAGAAGACAATGTGATTTGGTTTTTCATTTTTCTGATTTTTTTAAATATTGTGCCCACCCATTTGTATCTTCATGAAATCCTAGGTTTGACCAAGATAATTTAAACAAGTTTAAAACATGAAAATGAAAAGGGAAGCATGTAACCTTCTCAGTCACTTTAAAATGAAGTTTGTGGGAGGTTTTTGAAATTTCCATGTTTGAAACCCAAAACCACTTCTCTTCATGCATGACTTAATAAGACAAAGTTTAGGGTTAGGGGTATAGATACATGATTTGTATGGTTTGAATATGTCCAGACCTTGTTTATCAACTTTAATGCGCTTACTATATATATGACAAAAAAGACTATGTACTTTGGTTTTTATTTTTCTGATTTTTTTAATTTTCTGCGCATTTGAATCATATCTTGGTCAAATCCTAGGTTTGACCAAGATTTAGACAAGTTTAACACGTGAAAACGAATAAGTAAGCCTGGATCCTTCTTAGTCACTCTAAAATGAAGCTTTTGGGAGGTTCTTGAAATTTCCATGTTTGAAACCCAAAACCACTTCTCTTCATGATTGACTGAGTTTAATTAGGGTTTTAGGGGTAGATATATACATGATTTTTCTGGTTTGAATATATATGTCTAGACCTTGTTTATCAACTTGAATGCTTACTATACATATGACATAAGAATGCTATGTGCTTTGGTTTTTCATTCTTTTGATTTTTTCTGAATTTTTAGGGCCATTTGAATCTTGGTCAAATCCTTGGTTTGACCAAGATTTAAACAAGTTTAAAACATGAAAATGAAAAGGGAAGTATGTATCCTTCTTAGTCACTCTAAAATGAAGCTTTTGGGATGTTCTTGAAATTTCAATGTTTGAAACCCAAAACGACTTCCCTTCATGCTAGACTTCATAAGATCGACAGGGGGTAGATACACATGATTTGTCTGGTTTGGATATATCTAGACCTTGTTTATCAACTTGATTGCTTACGATATGACATAAGAAAACTATGTGATTTGGTTTTCCATTTTTCTGATTTTTTTAATTTTTTGCCCACCCATTTGTATCTTCGTCAAATCCTAGGTTTGACCAAGATAATTAAAACAAGTTTTATAAAACATGAAGATGAAAAGGGAAGCATGTATCCTTCTTAGGCACTCTAAAATGAAGCTTTTGGGAGGTTTTTGAAATTTCCATGTTTGAAACCCAAAACCACATCTCTTCACATGCTTGACTTCATAAGACAGAGTTTAGGGGTTAGGGGTATAGATACATGATTTGTCTGGTTTGAATATGTCTAGACATTGTTTATCAACTTTAATGCTTACTATATGACATAAGAAAAATAATGTCATGTAAATGAGTTAACTTGGATTTCCTACCCTTGAATCCATAGGAAACTTTGTTCTAATGCACTATAATTATCAACCGAGTTTTTACACCAACAAGTCTGTCACTTACATGTGGTGCCCACGCGTGAGGTCCCACACTTCAGTGAGCACAAGTCACGTGCAATAGGTACGCAAACTCCCAGCCATCTTCTTTGTCAAGAGAAGACGCATCGGGATGCGTATTGGAAGTCTGTGGGTCCTTCTGGATCCTTCGGTTGTCCCTCTCACAAAAAAAACAAATCTCTCTCATTCTCGGCCTCGCTCGACTCGCTCGCTCGCTCCTGCTCACTGACAAACCCTGCACAAAAGTGAACATCATCACCCGAAAAAGGGAGACACCATAATTCTCTCCCTTCTTCTCTCCTTCCGAGTGATCCCTCTTCCTCCGAGTTTCACTCGACGGGCAAACACACTTGTGCTGCATAGTAATAATAAAAAGGTATAGAAAAATCAACCTACGAATCTATAATTAAATAGGTTAGTAATAATAAAAAGGTAGAAAAATCAACCTACGAATCTATAATTAAATAGGTTAAACTAGGGTTTTGCCCAGTACTACAGATCAAGGTTCAAACCTTGTTTATCAACTTGAATATGCTTACTATATGACATAAGAAGACTATGTACTTTGGTTTTCATTTTTCTGATTTTTTTAATTTTCTGCGCATTTGAATCTTGGTCAAATCCTAGGTTTGACCAAGATTAGACAAGTTTAACACGTGAAAACGAATAAGTAAGCCTGGATCCTTCTTAGTCACTCTAAAATGAAGCATTTTGGGATGTTCTTGAAATTTCCATGTTTGAAACCCAAAACGACCTCTCTTCATGCTACACTTCATAAGATCGACCGAGTTTAGGGTTAGGGGTAGATACATGATTTGTATGGTTTGAATATGTCCAAACCTTGTTAATTTATCAACTTGAATGCTTACTATATGACATAAGAAGACTATATGCTTTTGTTTTTCATTTTTCTGATTTTTTTTTGAATTTTATGCCCATATATTTGAATCTTGGTCAAATCATAGGTTTGACAAAGATTTAAACAAGTTTAAATTGTGAAAATGAAAAGGTAAGCATGGATCCTTATTAGTCACTCTAAAATAAATCTTTTGGGAGGTTCTTGAAATTTCCATGTTTGAAACCCAAAACCACTTCTCTTCATGATTGACTTCATAAGAAAGAGTTTAGGGTTTTAGGGGTAGATATATACATGATTTTTCTGGTTTGAATATGTCTAGACCTGGTTTATCAACTTGAATGCTTACTATACATATGACATAAGAATGCTATGTGCTTTGGTTTTTCATTCTCTTTTGATTTTTTTCTAATTTTTAGGCCCATTTGAATCTTGGTCAAAATCTTTGGTTTGACAAGGATTTAAACAAGTTTAAAACATGAAAATGAAAAAGGGAAGTCTGTATATCCTTCTTAGTCACTCTAAAATGGAAGCTTTTGGGATGTTCTTGAAATTTCCATGTTTGGAAAACGACTTCCCTTCATGCTAGACTTCATAAGATCGACAGGGGGTAGATACATGATTTGTCTGGTTTGGATATATCTAGACCTTGTTTATCAACTTGAATGCTTACGATATGACATAAGAAGACAATGTGATTTGGTTTTTCATTTTTCTGATTTTTTTGAATATTGTGCCCACCCATTTGTATCTTCATGAAATCCTAGGTTTGACCAAGATAATTTAAACAAGTTTAAAACATGAAAATGAAAAGGGAAGCATGTAACCTTCTCAGTCACTTTAAAATGAAGTTTGTGGGAGGTTTTTGAAATTTCCATGTTTGAAACCCAAAACCACTTCTCTTCATGCTTGACTTAATAAGACAAAGTTTAGGGTTAGGGGTATAGATACATGATTTGTATGGTTTGAATATGTCCAGACCTTGTTTATCAACTTTAATGCGCTTACTATATATATGACATAAGAAGACTATGTACTTTGGTTTTTATTTTTCTGATTTTTTTAATTTTCTGCGCATTTGAATCATATCTTGGTCAAATCCTAGGTTTGACCAAGATTTAGACAAGTTTAACACGTGAAAACGAATAAGTAAGCCTGGATCCTTCTTAGTCACTCTAAAATGAAGCTTTTGGGAGGTTCTTGAAATTTCCATGTTTGAAACCCAAAACCACTTCTCTTCATGATTGACAGAGTTTAATTAGGGTTTTAGGGGTAGATATATACATGATTTTTCTGGTTTGAATATATATGTCTAGACCTTGTTTATCAACTTGAATGCTTACTATACATATGACATAAGAATGCTATGTGCTTTGGTTTTTCATTCTTTTGATTTTTTTCTGAATTTTTAGGGCCATTTGAATCTTGGTCAAATCCTTGGTTTGACCAAGATTTAAACAAGTTTAAAACATGAAAATGAAAAGGGAAGTATGTATCCTTCTTAGTCACTCTAAAATGAAGCTTTTGGGATGTTCTTGAAATTTCAATGTTTGAAACCCAAAACGACTTCCCTTCATGCTAGACTTCATAAGATCGACAGGGGGTAGATACACGATTTGTCTGGTTTGGATATATCTAGACCTTGTTTATCAACTTGATTGCTTACGATATGACATAAGAAGACTATGTGATTTGGTTTTCCATTTTTCTGATTTTTTTAATTTTTTGCCCACCCATTTGTATCTTCGTCAAATCCTAGGTTTGACCAAGATAATTAAAACAAGTTTTATAAAACATGAAAATGAAAAGGGAAGCATGTATCCTTCTTAGGCACTCTAAAATGAAGCTTTTGGGAGGTTTTTGAAATTTCCATGTTTGAAACCCAAAACCACATCTCTTCACATGCTTGACTTCATAAGACAGAGTTTAGGGGTTAGGGGTATAAATACATGATTTGTCTGGTTTGAATATGTCTAGACATTGTTTATCAACTTTAATGCTTACTATATGACATAAGAAAAATAATGTCATGTAAATGAGTTAACTTGGATTTCCTACCCTTGAATCCATAGGAAACTTTGTTCTAATGCACTATAATTATCAACCGAGTTTTTACACCAACAGGTCTGTCACTTACGTGTGGTGCCCACGCGTGAGGTCCCACACTTCAGTGAGCACAAGTCACGTGCAATAGGTACGCAAACTCCCAGCCATCTTCTTTGTCAAGAGAAGACGCATCAGGATGCGTATTGGAAGTCTGTGGGTCCTTCTGGATCCTTCGGTTGTCCCTCTCACAAAAAAAACAAATCTCTCTCATTCTCGGCCTCGCTCGACTCGCTCGCTCGCTCGCTCGCACCTCCTGCTCACTGACAAACCCTGCACAAAAGTCAACATCATCACGAAAAAGGGGAGACACCATAATTCTCTCCCTTCTTCTCTCCTTCCGAGTGATCCCTCTTCCTCCGAGTTTCACTCGACGGGCAAACACACTTGTGCTGCATAGTAATAATAAAAAGGTATAGAAAAATCAACCTACGAATCTATAATTAAATAGGTTAGTAATAATAAAAAGGTAGAAAAATCAACCTACGAATCTATAATTAAATAGGTTAAACTAGGGTTTTGCCCAGTACTACAGATCAAGGTTCAAACCTTGTTTATCAACTTGAATATGCTTACTATATGACATAAGAAGACTATGTACTTTGGTTTTCATTTTTCTGATTTTTTAAATTTTCTGCGCATTTGAATCTTGGTCAAATCCTAGGTTTGACCAAGATTAGACAAGTTTAACACGTGAAAACGAATAAGTAAGCCTGGATCCTTCTTAGTCACTCTAAAATGAAGCATTTTGGGATGTTCTTGAAATTTCCATGTTTGAAACCCAAAACGACCTCTCTTCATGCTACACTTCATAAGATCGACCGAGTTTAGGGTTAGGGGTAGATACATGATTTGTATGGTTTGAATATGTCCAAACCTTGTTAATTTATCAACTTGAATGCTTACTATATGACATAAGAAGACTATATGCTTTTGTTTTTCATTTTTCTGATTTTTTTTTGAATTTTATGCCCATATATTTGAATCTTGGTCAAATCATAGGTTTGACAAAGATTTAAACAAGTTTAAATTGTGAAAATGAAAAGGTAAGCATGGATCCTTATTAGTCACTCTAAAATAAATCTTTTGGGAGGTTCTTGAAATTTCCATGTTTGAAACCCAAAACCACTTCTCTTCATGATTGACTTCATAAGACAGAGTTTAGGGTTTTAGGGGTAGATATATACATGATTTTTCTGGTTTGAATATGTCTAGACCTGGTTTATCAACTTGAATGCTTACTATACATATGACATAAGAATGCTATGTGCTTTGGTTTTTCATTCTCTTTTGATTTTTTTTCTAAATTTTTAGGCCCATTTGAATCTTGGTCAAAATCTTTGGTTTGACAAGGATTTAAACAAGTTTAAAACATGAAAATGAAAAAGGGAAGTCTGTATATCCTTCTTAGTCACTCTAAAATGGAAGCTTTTGGGATGTTCTTGAAATTTCCATGTTTGAAACCGAAAATGACTTCCCTTCATGCTAGACTTCATAAGATCGACAGGGGGTAGATACATGATTTGTCTGGTTTGGATATATCTAGACCTTGTTTATCAACTTGAATGCTTACGATATGACATAAGAAGACAATGTGATTTGGTTTTTCATTTTTCTGATTTTTTTGAATATTGTGCCCACCCATTTGTATCTTCATGAAATCCTAGGTTTGACCAAGATAATTTAAACAAGTTTAAAACATGAAAATGAAAAGGGAAGCATGTAACCTTCTCAGTCACTTTAAAATGAAGTTTGTGGGAGGTTTTTGAAATTTCCATGTTTGAAACCCAAAACCACTTCTCTTCATGCTTGACTTCATAAGACAAAGTTTAGGGTTAGGGGTATAGATACATGATTTGTATGGTTTGAATATGTCCAGACCTTGTTTATCAACTTTAATGCGCTTACTATATATATGACATAAGAAGACTATGTACTTTGGTTTTTATTTTTCTGATTTTTTTAATTTTCTGCGCATTTGAATCATATCTTGGTCAAATCCTAGGTTTGACCAAGATTTAGACAAGTTTAACACGTGAAAACGAATAAGTAAGCCTGGATCCTTCTTAGTCACTCTAAAATGAAGCTTTTGGGAGGTTCTTGAAATTTCCATGTTTGAAACCCAAAACCACTTCTCTTCATGATTGACTGAGTTTAATTAGGGTTTTAGGGGTAGATATATACATGATTTTTCTGGTTTGAATATATATGTCTAGACCTTGTTTATCAACTTGAATGCTTACTATACATATGACATAAGAATGCTATGTGCTTTGGTTTTTCATTCTTTTGATTTTTTTCTGAATTTTTAGGGCCATTTGAATCTTGGTCAAATCCTTGGTTTGACCAAGATTTAAACAAGTTTAAAACATGAAAATGAAAAGGGAAGTCTGTATCCTTCTTAGTCACTCTAAAATGAAGCTTTTGGGATGTTCTTGAAATTTCAATGTTTGAAACCCAAAACGACTTCCCTTCATGCTAGACTTCATAAGATCGACAGGGGGTAGATACATGATTTGTCTGGTTTGGATATATCTAGACCTTGTTTATCAACTTGATTGCTTACGATATGACATAAGAAGACAATGTGATTTGGTTTTTCATTTTTCTGATTTTTTTAATTTTTTGCCCACCCATTTGTATCTTCGTCAAATCCTAGGTTTGACCAAGATAATTAAAACAAGTTTTATAAAACATGAAAATGAAAAGGGAAGCATGTATCCTTCTTAGGCACTCTAAAATGAAGCTTTTGGGAGGTTTTTGAAATTTCCATGTTTGAAACCCAAAACCACATCTCTTCACATGCTTGACTTCATAAGACAGAGTTTAGGGGTTAGGGGTATAGATACATGATTTGTCTGGTTTGAATATGTCTAGACATTGTTTATCAACTTTAATGCTTACTATATGACATAAGAAAAATAATGTCATGTAAATGAGTTAACTTGGATTTCCTACCCTTGAATTCATAGGAAACTTTGTTCTAATGCACTACAATAATCAACCGAGTTTTTACACCAACAGGTCTGTCACTTACGTGTGGTGCCCACGCGTGAGGTCCCACACTTCAGTGAGCACAAGTCACGTGCAATAGGTACGCAAACTCCCAGCCATCTTCTTTGTCAAGAGAAGACGCATCAGGATGCGTATTGGAAGTCTGTGGGTCCTTCTGGATCCTTCGGTTGTCCCTCTCAAAAAAAACAAATCTCTCTCATTCTCGGCCTTGCTCGACTCGCTCGCTCGCTCGCACCTCCTGCTCACTGACAAACCCTGCACAAAAGTCAACATCATCACCCGAAAAAGGGAGACACCATAATTCTCTCCCTTCTTCTCTCCTTCCGAGTGATCCCTCTTCCTCCGAGTTTCACTCGACGGGCAAACACACTTGTGCTGCATAGTAATAATAAAAAGGTATAGAAAAATCAACCTACGAATCTATAATTAAATAGGTTAGTAATAATAAAAAGGTAGAAAAATCAACCTACGAATCTATAATTAAATAGGTTAAACTAGGGTTTTGCCCAGTACTACAGATCAAGGTTCAAACCTTGTTTATCAACTTGAATATGCTTACTATATGACATAAGAAGACTATGTACTTTGGTTTTCATTTTTCTGATTTTTTTAATTTTCTGCGCATTTGAATCTTGGTCAAATCCTAGGTTTGACCAAGATTAGACAAGTTTAACACGTGAAAACGAATAAGTAAGCCTGGATCCTTCTTAGTCACTCTAAAATGAAGCATTTTGGGATGTTCTTGAAATTTCCATGTTTGAAACCCAAAACGACCTCTCTTCATGCTACACTTCATAAGATCGACCGAGTTTAGGGTTAGGGGTAGATACATGATTTGTATGGTTTGAATATGTCCAAACCTTGTTAATTTATCAACTTGAATGCTTACTATATGACATAAGAAGACTATATGCTTTTGTTTTTCATTTTTCTGATTTTTTTTGAATTTTATGCCCATATATTTGAATCTTGGTCAAATCATAGGTTTGACAAAGATTTAAACAAGTTTAAATTGTGAAAATGAAAAGGTAAGCATGGATCCTTATTAGTCACTCTAAAATAAATCTTTTGGGAGGTTCTTGAAATTTCCATGTTTGAAACCCAAAACCACTTCTCTTCATGATTGACTTCATAAGACAGAGTTTAGGGTTTTAGGGGTAGATATATACATGATTTTTCTGGTTTGAATATGTCTAGACCTGGTTTATCAACTTGAATGCTTACTATACATATGACATAAGAATGCTATGTGCTTTGGTTTTTCATTCTCTTTTGATTTTTTTTCTAAATTTTTAGGCCCATTTGAATCTTGGTCAAAATCTTTGGTTTGACAAGGATTTAAACAAGTTTAAAACATGAAAATGAAAAAGGGAAGTCTGTATATCCTTCTTAGTCACTCTAAAATGGAAGCTTTTGGGATGTTCTTGAAATTTCCATGTTTGAAACCGAAAACGACTTCCCTTCATGCTAGACTTCATAAGATCGACAGGGGGTAGATACATGATTTGTCTGGTTTGGATATATCTAGACCTTGTTTATCAACTTGAATGCTTACGATATGACATAAGAAGACAATGTGATTTGGTTTTTCATTTTTCTGATTTTTTTGAATATTGTGCCCACCCATTTGTATCTTCATGAAATCCTAGGTTTGACCAAGATAATTTAAACAAGTTTAAAACATGAAAATGAAAAGGGAAGCATGTAACCTTCTCAGTCACTTTAAAATGAAGTTTGTGGGAGGTTTTTGAAATTTCCATGTTTGAAACCCAAAACCACTTCTCTTCATGCTTGACTTCATAAGACAAAGTTTAGGGTTAGGGGTATAGATACATGATTTGTATGGTTTGAATATGTCCAGACCTTGTTTATCAACTTTAATGCGCTTACTATATATATGACATAAGAAGACTATGTACTTTGGTTTTTATTTTTCTGATTTTTTTAATTTTCTGCGCATTTGAATCATATCTTGGTCAAATCCTAGGTTTGACCAATATTTAGACAAGTTTAACACGTGAAAACGAATAAGTAAGCCTGGATCCTTCTTAGTCACTCTAAAATGAAGCTTTTGGGAGGTTCTTGAAATTTCCATGTTTGAAACCCAAAACCACTTCTCTTCACGATTGACTGAGTTTAATTAGGGTTTTAGGGGTAGATATATACATGATTTTTCTGGTTTGAATATATATGTCTAGACCTTGTTTATCAACTTGAATGCTTACTATACATATGACATAAGAATGCTATGTGCTTTGGTTTTTCATTCTTTTGATTTTTTCTGAATTTTTAGGGCCATTTGAATCTTGGTCAAATCCTTGGTTTGACCAAGATTTAAACAAGTTTAAAACATGAAAATGAAAAGGGAAGTCTGTATCCTTCTTAGTCACTCTAAAATGAAGCTTTTGGGATGTTCTTGAAATTTCAATGTTTGAAACCCAAAACGACTTCCCTTCATGCTAGACTTCATAAGATCGACAGGGGGTAGATACATGATTTGTCTGGTTTGGATATATCTAGACCTTGTTTATCAACTTGATTGCTTACGATATGACATAAGAAGACAATGTGATTTGGTTTTTCATTTTTCTGATTTTTTTAATTTTTTGCCCACCCATTTGTATCTTCGTCAAATCCTAGGTTTGACCAAGATAATTAAAACAAGTTTTATAAAACATGAAAATGAAAAGGGAAGCATGTATCCTTCTTAGGCACTCTAAAATGAAGCTTTTGGGAGGTTTTTGAAATTTCCATGTTTGAAACCCAAAACCACATCTCTTCACATGCTTGACTTCATAAGACAGAGTTTAGGGGTTAGGGGTATAGATACATGATTTGTCTGGTTTGAATATGTCTAGACATTGTTTATCAACTTTAATGCTTACTATATGACATAACAAAAATAATGTCATGTAAATGAGTTAACTTGGATTTCCTACCCTTGAATCCATAGGAAACTTTGTTCTAATGCACTACAATAATCAACCGAGTTTTTACACCAACAGGTCTGTCACTTACGTGTGGTGCCCACGCGTGAGGTCCCACACTTCAGTGAGCACAAGTCACGTGCAATAGGTACGCAAACTCCCAGCCATCTTCTTTGTCAAGAGAAGACGCATCAGGATGCGTATTGGAAGTCTGTGGGTCCTTCTGGATCCTTCCGTTGTCCCTCTCACAAAAAAACAAATCTCTCTCATTCTCGGCCTCGCTCGACTCGCTCGCTTGCTCGCTCGCTCGCTCGCACCTCCTGCTCACTGACAAACCCTGCACAAAAGTCAACATCATCACCCGAAAAAGGGGAGACACCATAATTCTCTCCCTTCTTCTCTCCTTCCGAGTGATCCCTCTTCCTCCGAGTTTCACTCGACGGGCAAACACACATGTGTTGCATAGTAATAATAAAAAGGTATAGAAAAATCAACCTACGAATCTATAATTAAATAGGTTAGTAATAATAAAAAGGTAGAAAAATCAACCTACGAATCTATAATTAAATAGGTTAAACTAGGGTTTTGCCCAGTACTACAGATCAAGGTTCAAACCTTGTTTATCAACTTGAATATGCTTACTATATGACATAAGAAGACTATGTACTTTGGTTTTCATTTTTCTTATTTTTTAAATTTTCTACGCATTTGAATCTTGGTCAAATCCTAGGTTTGAAAACGAATAAGTAAGCCTGGATCCTTCTTAGTCACTCTAAAATGAAGCATTTTGGGATGTTCTTGAAATTTCCATGTTTGAAACCCAAAACGACCTCTCTTCATGCTACACTTCATAAGATCGACCGAGTTTAGGGTTAGGGGTAGATACATGATTTGTATGGTTTGAATATGTCCAAACCTTGTTAATTTATCAACTTGAATGCTTACTATATGACATAAGAAGACTATATGCTTTTGTTTTTCATTTTTCTGTTTTTTTTTGAATTTTATGCCCATATATTTGAATCTTGGTCAAATCATAGGTTTGACAAAGATTTAAACAAGTTTAAATTGTGAAAATGAAAAGGTAAGCATGGATCCTTATTAGTCACTCTAAAATAAATCTTTTGGGAGGTTCTTGAAATTTCCATGTTTGAAACCCAAAACCACTTCTCTTCATGATTGACTTCATAAGAAAGAGTTTAGGGTTTTAGGGGTAGATATATACATGATTTTTCTGGTTTGAATATGTCTAGACCTGGTTTATCAACTTGAATGCTTACTATACATATGACATATATAAGAATGCTATGTGCTTTGGTTTTTCATTCTCTTTTGATTTTTTTTCTAAATTTTTAGGCCCATTTGAATCTTGGTCAAAATCTTTGGTTTGACAAGGATTTAAACAAGTTTAAAACATGAAAATGAAAAAGGGAAGTCTGTATATCCTTCTTAGTAACTCTAAAATGGAAGCTTTTGGGATGTTCTTGAAATTTCCATGTTTGAAACCGAAAACGACTTCCCTTCATGCTAGACTTCATAAGATCGACAGGGGGTAGATACATGATTTGTCTGGTTTGGATATATCTAGACCTTGTTTATCAACTTGAATGCTTACGATATGACATAAGAAGACAATGTGATTTGGTTTTTCAATTTTCTGATTTTTTTGAATATTGTGCCCACCCATTTGTATCTTCATGAAATCCTAGGTTTGACCAAGATAATTTAAACAAGTTTAAAACATGAAAACGAAAAGGGAAACATGTAACCTTCTCAGTCACTCTAAAATGAAGTTTTTGGGAGGTTTTTGAAATTTCCATGTTTGAAACCCAAAACCACTTCTCTTCATGCTTGACTTCATAAGACAAAGTTTAGGGTTAGGGGTATAGATACATGATTTGTATGGTTTGAATATGTCCAAACCTTGTTTATCAACTTGAATATGCTTACTATATGACATAAAAACTATGTACTTTGGTTTTTCATTTTTCTGATTTTTTTTAATTTTCTGCACATTTGAATCATATCTTGGTCAAATCCTAGGTTTGACCACGATTTAGACAAGTTTAACACGTGAAAACGAATAAGTAAGCCTGGATCCTTCTTAGTCACTCTAAAATGAAGCTTTTGGGAGGTTCTTGAAATTTCCATGTTTGAAACCCAAAACCACTTCTCTTCATGATTGACTGAGTTTAATTAGGGTTTTAGGGGTAGATATATACATGATTTTTCTGGTTTGAATATATATGTCTAGACCTTGTTTATCAACTTGAATGCTTACTATACATATGACATAAGAATGCTATGTGCTTTGGTTTTTCATTCTTTTGATTTTTTTTCTGAATTTTTAGGGCCATTTGAATCTTGGTCAAATCCTTGGTTTGACCAAGATTTAAACAAGTTTAAAACATGAAAATGAAAAGGGAAGTCTGTATCCTTCTTAGTCACTCTAAAATGAAGCTTTTGGGATGTTCTTGAAATTTCAATGTTTGAAACCCAAAACGACTTCCCTTCATGCTAGACTTCATAAGATCGAAAGGGGGTAGATACATGATTTGTCTGGTTTGGATATATCTAGACCTTGTTTATCAACTTGATTGCTTACGATATGACATAAGAAGACTATGTGATTTGGTTTTTCATTTTTCTGATTTTTTTGAATATTGTGCCCACCCATTTGTATCTTCATGAAATCCTAGGTTTGACCAAGCTAATTTAAACAAGTTTAAAACATGAAAATGAAAAGGGAAGCATGTAACCTTCTCAGTCACTCTAAAATGAAGTTTTTGGGAGGTTTTTGAAATTTCCATGTTTGAAACCCAAAACCACTTCTCTTCATGCTTGACTTCATAAGACAAAGTTTAGGGTTAGGGGGTATATATAGATACATGATTTGTATGGTTTGAATATGTCCAAACCTTGTTTATCAACTTGAATATGCTTACTATATGACATAAGAAGACTATGTACTTTGGTTTTTCATTTTTCTGATTTTTTTTTATTTTCTGCGCATTTGAATCATATCTTGGTCAAATCCTAGGTTTGACCAAGATTTAGACAAGTTTAACACGTGAAAACGAATAAGTAAGCCTGGATCCTTCTTAGTCACTCTAAAATGAAGCTTTTGGGAGGTTCTTGAAATTTCCATGTTTGAAACCCAAAACCACTTCTCTTCATGATTGATTGAGTTTAATTAGGGTTTTAGGGGTAGATATATACATGATTTTTCTGGTTTGAATATATATGTCTAGACCTTGTTTATCAACTTGAATGCTTACTATACATATGACATAAGAATGCTATGTGCTTTGGTTTTTCATTCTTTTGATTTTTTCTGAATTTTTAGGGCCATTTGAATCTTGGTCAAATCCTTGGTTTGACCAAGATTTAAACAAGTTTAAAACATGAAAATGAAAAGGGAAGTCTGTATCCTTCTTAGTCACTCTAAAATGAAGCTTTTGGGATGTTCTTGAAATTTCAATGTTTGAAACCCAAAACGACTTCCCTTCATGCTAGACTTCATAAGATCGAAAGGGGTAGATACATGATTTGTCTGGTTTGGATATATCTAGACCTTGTTTATCAACTTGATTGCTTACGATATGACATAAGAAGACTATGTGATTTGGTTTTCCATTTTTCTGATTTTTTTAATTTTTTGCCCACCCATTTGTATCTTCGTCAAATCCTAGGTTTGACCAAGATAATTAAAACAAGTTTTATAAAACATGAAAATGAAAAGGGAAGCATGTATCCTTCTTAGGCACTCTAAAATGAAGCTTTTGGGAGGTTTTTGAAATTTCCATGTTTGAAACCCAAAACCACATCTCTTCACATGCTTGACTTCATAAGACAGAGTTTAGGGGTTAGGGGTATAGATACATGATTTGTCTGGTTTGAATATGTCTAGACATTGTTTATCAACTTTAATGCTTACTATATGACATAACAAAAATAATGTCATGTAAATGAGTTAACTTGGATTTCCTACCCTTGAATCCATAGGAAACTTTGTTCTAATGCACTATAATAATCAACCGAGTTTTTACACCAACAGGTCTGTCACTTACGTGTGGTGCCCACGCGTGAGGTCCCACACTTCAGTGAGCACAAGTCACGTGCAATAGGTACGCAAACTCCCAGCCATCTTCTTTGTCAAGAGAAGACGCATCAGGATGCGTATTGGAAGTCTGTGGGTCCTTCTGGATCCTTCCGTTGTCCCTCTCACAAAAAAAACAAATCTCTCTCATTCTCGGCCTTGCTCGACTCGCTCGCTCGCTCGCTCGCTCACTGACAAACCCTGCACAAAAGTCAACATCATCACCCGAAAAGGGGAGACACCATAATTCTCTCCCTTCTTCTCTCCTTCCGAGTGATCCCTCTTCCTCCGAGTTTCACTCGACGGGCAAACACACTTTTTTTAATTTTCTACCCATTTGAATCTTGGTCAAATCCTAGGTTTGACCAAGATTTAAACAAGTTTAAAACATGAAAATAAAATGGTAAGCATGGATCCTTCTTAGTCTCCCGAAAATGAAGCTTTTTGGTTTTTTTTTTGAAATTTCCATGTTTGAAACCCAAAACCACTTCTCTTCATGCTTGACTTCATAAGACATAGTTTAGGGTTAGGGGTAGATATATACATGATTTTTCTGGTTTGAATATGTCTAGACCTTGTTTATCAACTTGAATGCTAGCTTACTATATATGACATAAGAATGCTATGTGCTTTGGTTTTTCATTCTTTTGATTTTTTCTGAATTTTTATGCCCATTTGAATCTTGGTCGAATCCTAGGTTTGACCAAGATTTAAACAAGTTTAAAACATGAAAATGAGAAGGGAAGCATGTATCCTTCTTAGTCACTCTAATTAAAATGAAGATTTTGGGAGGTTTTTGAAATTTCCATGTTTGAAACCAAAAACCACGTCTCTTCATGCTTGACTTCATAAGATATATAGAGTTTAATTAGGGGTTAGGGGTATAGATACATGATTTGTTTGGTTTGAATATGTCTAGACCTTGTTTAACAACTTGAATGCTTACTATATGCCATAAGAAGACTATGTACTTTGGTTTTTAATTTTTTTGATTTTTTAAAATTTTCTGCCAATTTGTATCTTGGTCAAATCCTAGGTTTGACCAAGATTTAAACAAGTTTAAGACGTGAAAATAAAATGGTAAGCATGGATCCTTCTTAGTCTCCCTAAAATGAAGCTTTTGGGTTTTTTTGAAATTTCCATGTTTGAAACCCAAAACCACTTCTCTTCATGCTTGACTTCATAAGACAGAGTTTAGGGTTAGGGGTAGATATATATATACATGATTTTTCTGGTTTGAATATGTCTAGACCCTGTTTATCAACTTGAATGCTTACTATATGACATAAGAATGCTATGTGCTTTGGTTTTTCATTCTTTTGATTTTTTCTGAATTTTTATGCCCATTTGAATCTTGGTCGAATCCTAGGTTTGACCAAGATTTAAACAAGTTTAAAACATGAAAATGAGAAGGGAAGCCTGTATCCTTCTTTGTCACTCTAATTAAAATGAAGCTTTTGGGTGGTTTTTGAAATTTCCATGTTTGAAACCCAAAACCACATCTCTTCGTGCTTGACTTCATAAGACAGAGTTTAGGGGTTAGGGGGTACATAGATACATGATTTGCATAGTTTGAATATGTCTAGCTAGAGACCTTGTTTCTCAACTTTAATGCTTACTATATGACATAAGAAGACTATGTGCTTTGGTTTTTCATTTTTCTTTATTTTAATTTTATGCCCATTTGAATCTTGGTCAAATCCTAGGTTTGACCAAGATTTAAACAAGTTTAAATTATGAAAATGAAGGTAAGCATGGATCCTTATTAGTCACTCTAAAATAAATCTTTTGGGAGGTTCTTGAAATTTCCATGTTTCAAACCCAAAACCACTTCTCTTCATGATTGACTTCATAAGACAGAGTTTAGGGTTTTAGGGGTAGATATATACATGATTTTTCTGGTTTGAATATGTCTAGCCCTTGTTTATCAACTTGAATGCTTACTATACATATGACATAAGAATGCTATGTGCTTTGGTTTTTCATTCTCTTTTGATTTTTTTCTAAATTTTTAGGCCCATTTGAATCTTGGTCAAATCCTTGGTTTGACCAAGATTTAAACAAGTTTAAAACATGAAAATAAAAAAGGAAGTCTGTATCCTTCTTAGTCACTCTAAAATGGAAGCTTTTGGGATGTTCTTGAAATTACCATGTTTGAAAACGACTTCCCTTCATGCTAGACTTCATAAGATCGACAGGGGGTAGATACATGATTTGTCTGGTTTGGATATATCTAGACCTTGTTTATCAACTTGAATGCTTACGATATGACATAAGAAGACAATGTGATTTGGTTTTTCATTTTTCTGATTTTTTTGAATATTGTACGTGCCCACCCATTTGTATCTTCATCAAATCCTAGGTTTGACCAGGATTTAAACAAGTTTAAAACATGAAATGAAAAGATAAGCCTGGATCCTTCTTAGTCACTCTAAAATGAAGCTTTCGGGAGGTTCTTGAAATTTCCATGTTTGAAACCCAAAACCACTTCTCTTCATGATTGACTTCATAAGACAGAGTTTAGGGTTTTAGGGGTAGATATATACATGATTTTTCTGGTTTGAATATATATGTCTAGACCTTGTTTATCAACTTGAATGCTTACTATATATATGACATAAGAATGCTATATATGTGCTTTGGTTTTTCATTCTTTTGATTTTTTCTGATTTTTTAGGCCCATTTGAATCTTGGTCAAATCCTAGGTTTGACCATGATTTAAACAAGTTTAAAACATGAAAATGAAAAGGTAAGCATGGATCCTTCTTAGTCACTCTAAAATGAAGCTTTTGGGATGTTCTTGAAATTTCCATGTTTGAAACCCAAAACGACTTCGATCTCTTTATGCTAGATTTCATAAGACTGAGTTTTAGGGGTTAGGGGGTAGATACATGATTTGTCTAGTTTGAATATGTACATAGTACTCCCTCTATAGGAACTTGGAGAAAGCAACTGTTGTGCCACACAATTTTGTTGTTTTCCTATTTTTCTTTCATGAAGCTTTACGATGTGGTTCGTGTGTGGGGATCAAGCTCGTAATCTCGTTTCAATTACACAACCAACTACTCTGCTCATCCTTGCATGTAATTAACCAATATAGGAATTTGATTCCACGGAACTTTTTCAGTACATAAGTCTCCTCCTTAACTCCTCTAGTCTCTACCAAGCCGGCCGCCTCGCTACTTCCCTAGCTTCCTCCCTACAGCACACCTCGCCCCCGTACGCGAGCTAGGTCCAGCCGGAGATGGGGCACAGCCGCCCCCGCTGGAAGAATGCTCAGAGGAAGTCCGGGCAGGAGGACAAGGGTGACGCCATCCCGGATGAACTTCTCGGGCTGGTGTTCCTGCGCCTCACCTCGCCTCTGGATCTCGTCCGCGCCGCGTTCGCCTGCAGGAGCTGGCGCAAGGTCATCGCGGCGGAGGACTTCCGTGTCCTCTCCGCTCGCCACGGCGCGCCATCCTCCATAGTCGCCGGCCACTACCACATCAGCTTCTCCCATTGTCACTATCGGCCGTCTGGCTTGCTGCCCCACTTCGTTCCCTCTTCCTCGTCATGTTGGGCCGGGGTCGCCGCAAATAATCTCGCGCTCGACTTCCTCCCACGGGCGCCAAACGGCGACCTCAGTTTGGAGCTCGCCGACTCTCGGGGCGGCCTCCTACTCCTTGCGGACTTCGACCACACCGAACACGGAAAGCCTTTCGAGCAGCCTTCACGTCTCGTCGTCTGCGATCCCCTGGCAGGTCAGTACGTGACGGTCCCTCCACCCCCTGCTGTTTCGCACACAACATTCGTAAGCTTGTTCCTGGGCGCCGCCCTCCATGGCGAGGACGCTGCGGCGCGCATCAGTCTGTCAAATTACAGGGTGACGTGCCTGATCTATCATGACGGCATCTGCAAGACCTGCGTGTTCTCGCCTGGCCCTGGTGGCCACGCTTGGACCTCCTCCGGCGCCATCGTGCCTCTCCACGCCACGCACACAGGCCGGTCGGATATCCTCTTTGTGGGGTGCAACGCCCGTTTCTTCCAGTGGTACGTGTTCGGTGGGCTCGGAAACTTCATTCTTGCTCTCGACAGAGAATCCGGCGAGCTCTCACGCTTCGAGAGAGCTCGAGACGAGGACTGGCTTCACACCGTGCCGATTGAGATGCTGGGCGGGCCCTCGCGCGTGCTGAATTGGTACGTGCTAGAGCTTCCGTGGCCACCTACCTTCCGAGCTTGCTTATCCTAGGATTCTGGCTTCCTGGGTTGGATTAGTGTCGGCCATGGTGCTGTCGACACGGTCTGGAGGTTGAAGACGAAGGGCATCTCAAGGATTTTGTTGTAATTTCGTTTTTGTTCAGGTGTTTTGTACTATTTGATGTTTCTCTTAATGCCAGAGGGTTTATTTGCACTAGTCATACTTGACATAGCTGTACGTTTTGAAGATTAACTTGTTCATCATGATCCGAACTTCTCATACTCTTAATGCCAGAGGGTTTATTTGCACTAGTCATACTTGACATAACTTCGAACTTGTTTTGAGTAATACGTAGTATGGTATACTAGAATAGGAGGAGTAACACTTTTCGCATTTGGGCCAAATATAAAGTACTACCTCCATTTCAAGGAATAAGGCGCACGCGTACTCCAAGACGTATCTTTTGGTCAGATTACCTTGACCATTGAATTGACAAGACAATACACAGAGCATTGGGGCGTGCTCGATGGTGCTAGCTGCGGCTATACAGACATGTGATAGGCATCGCGGAAGCGTCGCAAATAGAAAACAAATCATATTTTTTGGGGGAGGATGTTTTGGCTCCTGGTTGCGTATGCTCCCTTTAGTTTGAACTGCAACATCTATATATTTTGAAATGTAAAAAAAATCCAAACAAAAAATTAATCTTTTCATCTTCACATGCTAAGAGCGCATAAAGTCTTTCCATAAAAAACTAAATTGTCGTTTGGGCTATGTAAAAAAGATAAAATTTATTGCTAAAAATAAAGCTGTTTGTAATACGGAGTACTTGCTTTTGTCTTCTTACATCAACCACAAAAAATATCGGCTTTTCACGAAACTACACGAACACACATAGATTATCGAGAAGTACATGCGGATTTTTTTGTTAGAATTTTTTGAAAATTAAAAATATGTTTTTTTGGGTCGAGGTAGCATATCCGCCCAATAGCCGAATTAAATTTCCGATTTTTTTGGACTGACAATTTCATCGGGAAGACATGGATGCGCGCAGACGGCGTGCAAGGCAAGGCATCGATTTGACCGGACGTACTTAGGGCAGGTCAGGCTGCCAGCGTACTTATTCCGGGCAGGTGAGGTACTAGAACTCAAAGTCCTCCTCAGCGTCTCTCCTCTCTCTCTGTCTTTATTGAGTGTACTAGCGCGCGTTCAGGCTGATTATAGTGCATAGTATCATATTGTAATATCATGCATATGATACTTGTCTATGATACTATTACTATAGTGGGTGGTATTATAGAGTAGTATCATAATCTTCTAAATTTATTGTTTTGTAGAATCTCAATACAAAATATGTGTACAAGATCTATTTAGCATTAGCTTTTCTCGTAACGTGCATTATGATACAGTATCCAGCTATGTTACTCTAATCTTATCTCTCCTCATTAATTAGATGCCACATCAGCATTTTTGTGGGCCTAAGATGCATGATACTACCTATGATACTAGCACTATGGCCAGCCTCAGGGACTCAAAGTCAGGGAAATGTTTGAGATGCAAAGTAAGAGAATATTTACCAGTATAATTGGTTGATTAGAAGATTAAGTGGTGAAATCACAACAGATTGGAGCAGTACATGGTGGAAACCGCAAAATATCCTTCCAAATGGTGTTTTTGTGCAACATACGAAGTATGAGGTGGTGGAACTTGAGGCCAGTGACTTTACTTACTCCAAAATGCAACTTTACGTACATGAGCCATCGGATCAAGATCCAACGGACACAGTTGATCCAGAATTTGTAGTCACATTTTAAGTTGCTCGAAAAAAATCGAAAACATTACAGTAAGATATATATCTTTCTTAAGTATTCTGGTAAAGTTTTACTTCATTTGAAAATTGAGTTTAATTTTAAGTTTAAAATTTGGATCAACCATGTGCGTTGGATCTTGATCGAATGACTCACGTACAAGTCGCCAGTGAAGTTACTGGATCTCGTTCCTTGGTGGAATCTGCAATTCCCTCCCCTATATATACTATACAAGTCGAAGACTACGACCCTCTATCCCTATCTCCTTCACATCCTCTAAATTCATATTCCCATTTAGAATCGTTGGGCATGGAGGTTCCCCCTGGTAGCTTTAGAGCTTTTGTCGACGATGCTAATTTGAGAAGACTGCTCACCTACGGTTTGTGCTCTCAATCCGCACAACCTCCATTTTGGCGGGTTAGTACTTTCTTCACTAGGTTCATCAAGATGTATTTTAATTTGGGCTAACAGTCGTGTTAATTTCCTTGTATTAAGCAGTGTTGTTCGTGCAAGAAGGTTGCATGCGACAGCTGCGCTAGGAACCTGCCCGGTGGCGCGTGCCCGGGATGCCAGGGCGTCTTCCAAGGTGAAAGTCCTCCATCTGAAAGCATGTACTTTTCCCGTGAATGTGTTATGGAAAAGAATGTGGTGAGAAGAACGTTCATCTGCGGTTTGTGCTCTCAAATCGCACGACGTCCACTATAACGGGTTAGTACTTTCTTCACTAGGTTCCACCCAACTGTATTTTTCTTTGGGCCAACAGTCATGTAAATTTCCTTGTATTAAGCAGTGCATTCGCATGGGGGAGGGACATCACATTGCATGCGGAAGCTGCTTAAGAAACCTGCCCAGTCTCGTGTGCCCGAACTGCGACGACATCTACGAAGAGGATGAGGATTTAAGTAGATTTGCCTCCTTGTTTAAGGTGGATTGCAGCAACGATGGTTGCGACATGAGCGGCGACTTGCTCGAATACTTTCAACATGAGGCGACGTGCCCGCATGCGCCAACGAGACGGTAGGTGGTTGATCTTGCCGGTCTCGATGGAGAAGATGATCGCGCTTTGAGGCTAATCTGAGCTCGGTGGAGAAGGACCGGATGGAGTTTCCTTTTCTAGAACTAGAGTTCTTTTTGTACTTTTGGATGTCTTGTCTGTAGTTTCCTTTTACTTGGAGGGTCCTCCTAGCTTGCAGTCTGTAATCCCACCGTCATCATAATATAAAAGCAGTGTCGCGAGGTCCTTCGGGACATTTCTGTGTTCAAAAAATGTATGATTTTAGACATGTCGTCTATTTATGTGTGCGATGTTGTATCATCTATTACCGTGATTAGTTTGAACGTGTCCATGTCCTAGAACAAAACTTCGGCATGATGTACTTGTATGTTTAATTGAATTCGACCAAGTATAATGTGGAACCGATCATTGCGAGCATATGGAGATTGCGAACCGGTAATTGACAGGTGGTACATGCTCTATCTTAATCTTGTTTATCTAATGGTAATTGCGATTTATGCGGTACTGAAATAATTAGTTTTAGTTATAAACAGGGACTCTTCGGACGGGGGCTCCTTTTCAAACAAGACCGGGGAGATTTATGAAGTGCTAGAAGGGAACAAATTACTACATGAGTGTTTTGCGTGAAATGGTTAAAATTTGTAGTGGCAGATTGCCGCCAATGCAATTTTTTCATGTGGTTGATATGGTAGGATGGACATTTCCAAAATTTCACGAATTATTTCGGTTTGTGACCATATATTAAATTAGTTCTGGGCTCATTTCCATTTAATTTGAAATTTCAACGCGAAGTACACGAAGTACAATTAAAAAAGGGGAAACTATATATACGTGATGTGCACTAAATGTGTGGTACCCCCCAAAAAATGACCAAACATATGCGTTGCATCCAAGTACGTAACACCCATATGGCAAACGAAAGCATTGAGTAGTTGTTTGTGATGTAAGTAATCTACATATATATCAAAATACCAAACATGGCACACCAAAATATTTTTTAGAAGAACTTACCAGATTTTGGCACCATGCATGTTGGAGTTTTTTTTTGACAGAATCCATCTTGGAGTTCGCATGGCTCTCTTCCGAAGTGAGAGGTGAGTTGGTTAATGCTAGAACCATGGCAAACTTCCGAATGTTAGTAATTTATCATGGATTCATCATTTGTGATGAAATACCTAGGAACAATGCCAAACATGACCTACCTATGTTCTTGAGAATATTCCCTTTCACCGATTTTGGCACCATGTGTGTTTTTAAGTACGTTTGCATGCCTTCTTGATTGGTTATTAAAATACCATGTCAAACTGTCGATACATGGAAAATTCCTTTGCTACAATCAAATAAACTTCGGGCTCCTTTTATTCAAAGGAATATGGAGGGCGTAGGAATATGAAAGGTGCATGATTGGAATGTTATGCCAAGTTGAATCCTATAGGAACATGATGTGTCTTTGATTGTGGCAAAGGAACTTTTCCATGAGGTATTAGCTAATGGTTTTTTCCTATAAGATTTGCACTACAAGATTCCTATATGAATAGTTCCTATGAATCAAATGACTTGTATAGGAATTTTTCCCATAAGAACCGAATCCAACATAATTCCTATGACAATCATATGAATCAAAGGAGCACGATTCCCATAGGATTCAAGTAGACATGACATCCCAATTCTATGATTTTCCTTTTCCTATACTTTCCATTTCCTATGAACCAAAGGAGGCCTAACTAGTTGGCCATACTGAAACAATTGCCAAATAAATGCCGTGCATCCTATGGCCCCCGTGAGTTTGACCTAAATTTGAAATCATGGTAAAAGGTGCTTAAAATAGGCAAATAAAAGCATGTAGTCAATTTTTTTTTTTGTACTACCTAGGGAAAATACCAAACATGCCATAATGCAAACTGTGTTTTAGAGAGTAGCCCTTCAAAAAAGTTGGCATCCACTTGTTGATTTTGCTATCGACATGACAAAATAACTGATCAGATGACCAAGTGGTAAAAATTGCAACAGATTAGACCACCACATGGTGGAAACTGCTAAAAATCATGAAAACTGCGAAGAAAAAGTTAAAGTGGTGGTTTGTGCAGCATACTCCCTCCGTCCACAAATAAGTGTACATCTAGGTTTTTTGATAAGTCAAACTTTATTACATTTGACCACCTTTTTAGGAAAAAGTAGCAGCATTTATGACACTAGATTAGTATCACTAGATCCACCTTGAAATGTAGTTTCATAATATAGTAATCTAATGTCACATATGCGTATAATTTTTGATAATAAGTTGGTCAAAATTAAACAAGTTTGACTTATCCAAAAACCTAGATGTACACTTATTTGTGGACGGAGGGAGTATGGAGGATTGAGTAGTACAAGTTGGATGTGCACTACCGTGTGCCCGTGGTAATGTTCGCCTATTATGATGATGGCAAGAAAAAATGATGTTTTCTCTGCTGAAACTGTCCCGAGCTGATTTGACGAGACAAAATACAGCTACACGGCGTGCAAGGGACGGCTATACAGTACATTAGCTTCTTCTCGGGTCACACGCCTGCACCACAGGTGCAGTAAGTGCAGCAGAGACCAGAGAGAGAAGGAACGCCCGTATTATATTTGATTTCAATTCATATTGTTTTTTTCCTTGCCTCTCCGTCTTCTTCACCGCCATCTTCTCGGTGTTTTCAAGAGTGATTATCAAGTGGAGAGACAATTGCATTGGGAAAGTCTCTCCACTTGATAATCTCTGTTGAAAAACTCGCACGTCTTGTGAAATGTGAAGGCTGCACGCGTGGGGAAGGGAGACGCAAACGCCGCACCGCATCATTAGTAGTACAGTAGTATACCTTTCTCTCCTCAGGCACCCCGGCTGGCCGCCCGCCGCAATAGTTCCTTGCATAGCGCTTGCCGTCTCCTCCAAAAACCCCCAGCGCACTTGCATCCGCCATCCACCTAAATCCACCGCCGAGTACCTTTCTGTCCTCACCACCGCCGCTGCGCCTATTCCCCTGTCCAGCAGACGACTGCGGCGTTGCGTGTGTCGCCGCCGTGTCAGATGGAGGCGGAGCCGCTCAACTCCCGAAGGCGGGTCGAGCCAGATCGGGAAGAGCCTCCGTCGAGCCTCGACCTCATCAGCCGCCTCCCCGACGAGATGCTGCACATCATCATCTCCCTCCTGCCCATGATATCCGCTGTAAGGACAACATTGCTCTCCAAACGGTGGCGCCACCTCTGGCGCTCCGTCCCACTTAACCTCCTCGTCGGCGACAACGACCTCATCAGCCGCCTACCGGACCAGATTCTCCACATCATCATCTCCCACCTGCCCACTGTATCCGCTGTAAGCACAACCTTGGTCTCCAAACGGTGGCGCCACCTCTGGCACTCCGTCCCACTTAACCTCGAGATCGACGACGAACTCGCCAAGCAAAACCACAAACGCATCGCCGCGGTCTCCAGTATCCTCGCCGCTCACCCTGGCCCCGCCAGAAGCGTGTCAATCGACCCCTTCAGAACCACTTGCAAGGTCGACACCACGCTCGACAGCTGGTTCCGGTCCAGCACCCTATCTTGCGTCGAGAACCTCAGATTCGATGCTGGAACTGTGATGCGCTCCTTCCCGCTGTCCGCGTTCCGCTGCGCGCCCACGCTGCGCATTGTCAGCATTTCTACTTGCTATTTGCCCGAGATTCATGCCAACTCCATGCTTCTTTTCCCCCAACTCAAAAGGCTCTTGCTCTATGACGTCTACATCTGTAAGGCGACGAACATCGACCGCCTGTTCACCCGCTGTATTGTGCTCGAGGCACTTCACCTTGAGGGGGTCCACGGGTTCACCCAACTCAACATTCAAATGCCAAATCTTCGTACAATTAGTGTGGCTAGCTATTGGAAACGCAACACCACCGAACTTATTCAGTTAGACACGGTGCAAATTATGGATGCATCTTGCCTCGAGAGATTGGTCATATGCGTTGATGATGTTCCACTACTAATCCAGGTCGCCAACGCACCAAAGTTGATGGTGTTGGGCTTTGCGTCGTACCCTGGCTGCCAACTTGTTATTGGACGCATAAACTTTTTGGTAGAACAGCCTTCTTCTTGTTGAATTAACTCACATTTTTGTTATTTTTTTTGACATATGTACCATTGTCCTGTAGAGGATGATGCCCATAAGCTTGGAAAATTCTCTGTGCACAGTGAAGAACTTGGTTCTAAAATCTGACGGCCCTCGTCTGGATCAACTACTTGCATTTCTTAGATGCTTTCCCTGCACGGAGAAGCTATATATCCAGGTAAATTCGTTGTTGTTAACTGTTTACCACTATGAGCAAAAACTGTAGAGTTACATGGAGTTAACCTGTTATTACTTATTAGCCTAGATCAGTTGAACAATTGTACTAGAAGAACATCCACAATGGAGTTATATTATGTTGGTTCAAAACTAAACTTCTTGTCATACAATGTGTTGTATCTTGTGCATCTGTGAAGTTTCATATAAACACATGATAATATGTGATCTGTGTAAAAAAGAGAAGACATATGTAAATAGTGTGACTTACTATTTACACATCATTTGTTCTTTTTTTGTGTAGATCACATATTATCATATTTTTGGATGAAACTTCACAGAAGCACATGATAGAACACAATGTATGTCCAGACTTTTAGTTTACATTTTTTTTGGAAACTTGGAAGTGTCAAAAGAAAAATGGGGTGCACCCGCAACTAGTTGCGGATTGGAGTTTCCCATGTTGGTAACCTTTCCCCAACTTTACAATGACAATAACAGATGTAAAAAAGTGCATCTATCAAATTGGAACGTGTCAGGGGATTATGTTGTTCCACGGTCCTCAATTAACACATGATTCAACTCACCTGAGATATTCATTAGTTGATAGCTATGAAGTACTTTGTTATTGTACTGACTACTTAATTTGACTTCTTTGCAGTTTTATAGAACCGGCAATAAGGTTCATGTGCTGCATAATGAGCCAGCCTGTCCCATTGAATGCCTTGATCTCCACCTCAAAGAAATTTCGATTTCTGACTACCGAGGAAGGAGAAATGATGTTATTGTCTCCAGGTTCTTTATACAGAACACTAGAATGCTCAAAGTAATGAATTTTGGTGTAAGATATCATCACAAGGAGATCTGGTGGGATACCCAGTTCAAGCAGCTAGACCTGAAGAACACCGCTTATAGAGATGTTGATTTTCAGTTTGGATATTTACCATCCTTAGATAAGTTCAGCTCGGACGGTGTTCTTAGCTGGTTGGTACATGACTTGTCAGTGGCTGATCCCTTTGCTAGAGGGATATATGCAAGAGAAGGGCCAATTTCTGCATAGTGTTAGTTTAACTCCCTATATTTTGTACTGGTCTGAACAATATATTTTATCACTCTGTTAATGTAGTTCAGACTTGATGTTATTCTTGTGAACATGGTCTAATATTCTAATGCTTTCGCGATGTATGTACTACTAGTGATATTTACAGAAGCTAGCAATTGGTTGACAAAATTTACTAAAAAAAGCCTGTAACGCATGTTCACATTCAGTTCGTCAATGCTAGTGTTCACAGAGGAAAGGTTTATTGTTCACAGAGGCTGACATGTGGGGCCCATGAGCCAGCAGAGTCCTCAACGTTTCAAAGGCGGCAGGGAATCAAAAAAAAATGAAGTAGCCACAAATTAGGGTAAAAAATAACTCCAAGAAAGGAAACTTCTTTTGTAAATAGAGGACGACATGCGGGTCCCATTTTGCACGGGATCGAAAGAAAAAAGGCAAGTGACCAAATATCAGGAGCCAAAAATAATCCACGAAAAGAAACTTTTATTGTACATAGAGGATGACATGTGGGTCCCATTTTGCAATAGCGGTCTCATAGTTTCCAGGCGGCACAGGATCAAAAGAAAAAGGAAGTAGCCAGAAATCAGGGTGTCAAAAAATCCATGAAAAGAAAGATTTCAATTGGGCTGCATCTGGACATCTGGGCCTTCGAACTATCGTGCTGGAAGCCTTTTGACTCGTACAATTTAAGCCCACTCCAAAACAGGAAAGTCCTATGCTTGGCAAAAACAAAAAACAAGGAGATTCAACATATAAGTTTGTTTATGTAAAAACAAAGATTTAATTTATCCCTTTGCAATAGCTCAGAGCGAAATACACTGTTTATTGTCTGCAAAATAATCAAGATATCACATGTTTCTTGTACGGGGAGGCTGACATCGGGACCCATGAGCCAGCAGCGTCGTCAACGTTTTAAAGGCGGCAGGGGATCGAAAGAAAAAATAAACCAAAAATCAGTTGGTAAAAATCCAAGAAAATAAACATTTATCGTTCTAAGAGGATGACATGCGGGACCCTTGAGGCAGCAGCATCCTCAACCTTTGCATAAAGAGGATTTGCAGTACGGGGAGGCTGACATTGGGGACCCATGAGCCAGCAGCGTCGTCAACGTTTTCAAGGCGGCAGGAGATCGAAAGAAAAAATAAGCCAAAAATCAGTTGGTAAACAAAACCAAGAAAAGAAACAATTACCTTTCTGAGGGGATGACATGCGGGACCCATGAGGCAGCAGCATCCTCAACTATTCTAAGGCGGCAGGGGATCAAAAGAAAAAGGAAATAGCCGAAAATCAGAGGGTAAAAAATAAATCCAACAAAGGAAACTTTTAGAGATTTGCTAAGAAACAGTCGACTTATTCTTTTTTGGCCATCAGTCGAATTTCTGTCCAACCAATTAGGCATCGCGATTGTGGACTTGCACGTGTTTCTCTGAGCCACTGTGTACCGTACTTAGCCATCTGCTATAGCTGCACACGTTTGTGTGGGGAGGTTTTGGATGTAAAACGCGTGCATGACTAAGTCAGCGGATAGATATTTACTGAACTTTTTGTGTAAATTTGTATATGACGAATTACAGTCCATTACACTGGTATTTACATGATTTGGAACATGTAAAATTAGGCAAACAAGTCTGTAATTTTACTTTCAAATCATGTAGACGATTTTCTTTCAGTTTCCCCATCTCACAGTTTACAGTCCATTACAACTATGTTTACATAATACAAAACATGTAATTTTCGCCAAACAACGTTTTAAGGTCTTTAAATCATGTATTATGGATTTAGCCCACATACAAGGCTTGGTAAAATTCTTTTTTTATGGGCTTGACTGATTTTTGCCTATGCCATGTGCCGTCTTATAATTTGAAGAAAAACTGACTTACGCTGAATTGAAAATCAGTCAGCTGACAAATAGACATCCCCAACTTTTATTGTTCATAGAGGATGACATGCGGCACCCATGAGCCAGCAGCCTCAACGTTTCAAAGTCGGCATGAGATCGAAAGAAAAAGGCAAGTGACCAAATATCAGGAGCCAAAATAATCCAAGATTTATTGTACATAGAGGATGACATGCGGGTCCCATTTTGCAGCAGCGGTCTCAATGTTTCAAATGCGTCTTGAGATCAAAGAAAAAGAAAGTAGCTAGAAATTAGGGGCTCAAAAAATCCAAGAAAAGAAAGTTGATGGACATAGAGGATGACATGAGGGTCCCATTTAAGCAGGTTCCTCAACGTTTCAAACGTGGCATGAGATCGAAAGAAAAAGGCAAGTGACCAAATATCAAGAGCCAAAAATAATCCAAGAAAAGAAACTTGAATGTACATAGAGGATGACATGCGGGTCCCATTTAGCAGCAGCGGTATCAACGTTTGAGAGGCGGCAGGCGATCGAAAGAAAAAGGCAAGTGACCAAATATGAGGTGCCAAAAAAAATCCAAGAAAAGAAAGTTTTATAGTACATAGTGGATGACATGCGGGTCTCAACGCTTCCAAGGAGGCACAGGACCAAAAGAAAAATGAAGTAGCCAGAAATCAGGGGTTGAAAAAAATCCAAGAAAAGAAAGATTTCAATTGGGCTGCATCTGGACATCTGGCCTTCGAACTATCTTTCTGGGCCTTTTGACTCGTACAATTTCAGCCCACTCCAAAACAGGAAAGTTCGGATTTTTCTAAAAAAACAGGAAAGTCCTATGCTTCGCAAAAACAAAAAACAAGGAGATTCAACATATAAGTTTGTTTATGTAAATATAAAGATTTAATTTATCCGTTTGCAATAGCTCAGAGCGAAATACAATGTTTATTGTCTGCAAAATAAGATATCACATGTTTCTTGTACGGGGAGGCTGACATCGGGGACCCATGAGCCAGCAGCGTCGTCAACGTTTCAAAGGCGGCAGGGGATCGAAAATAAAAAAACCAAAAATAAGTTGGTAAAAAAATCCAAGAAAAGAAAACATTTATCATTCTGAGAGGATGACCTGCGGGACCCATGAGGCAGCAGCATCCTCAACGTTTATTGTTTATAGAGGCTGACATGTGGGACCCGTGAGCCGCAGCGTCGTCAACGTTTTAAAGGCGGCAGGAGAGCGAAAGAAGAAAAAAAGCCAAAAATCAGTTGGTAAACAAAATCCAAGAAAAGAAACATTAACCTTTCTGAGAGGATGACATGCGGGACCCATGAGGCAGCAGCATCCTCAACGATTCCAAGGCGCCAGGATCAAAAGAAAAAAAGGAAATAGCCAGAAATTAATTAGGGGTCAAAAATAAATCCACCAAAGGAAACTTTTATTGTTCATAGAGGATGACATGTGGGACCGACCTGCCAACAGCGTCCTCATCGTTTCAAAGGGGCAGGGGATGAAAAGAAAAAGGCAAATAGCCAGAAATTAGGGGTCAAAAATAAATCCAAGAAAGGAAACTTTTATTGGTCGTAGAGGATGACATGCGGGACCCATGAGCCAGCTTACTCAACGTTTCAAAGGCGGCATGAGATCGAAAGAAAAAGGCAAGTGACAAAATATCAGGAGCCAAAAATAATCCAAGATTTAGTGTACATAGAGGATGACATGTGGGTCCCATTTTGCAGCAGCGGTCTCAATGTTTGAAATGCGGCTTGAGATCGAAAGAAAAAGAAAGTAGCTAGTAATTAGGGGGTAAAAAAATCCAAGAAAAGAAAGCTGATGGACATAGAGGATGACATGTGGGTCCCATTTTGCAGCAGCGGTCTCAATGTTTGAAATGCGGCTTGAGATCAAAAGAAAAAGAAAGTACCTAGTAATTAGGGGGTCAAAAAAATCCAAGAAAAGAAAGTTGATGGACATAGAGGATGACATGCGGGTCCCTTGAGCCAACAGCTTACTCAACGTTTCAAAGGGGGCAGGGGATCAAAAGAAAAAGGCAAGCCAAAAATCAGAGGGTGAAAAAAAATCCAACAAAGGAAAGTTTTATAGCACATAGAGGATGACATGCGGGTCCCATGAGCCAGCAGGTTCCTCAACGTTTCAAACGTGGCATGAGATCGAAAGAAAAAGGCAAGTGACCAAATATCAGGAGCCAAAAATAATCCAAGATTTATTGTACATAGAGGATGACATGTGGGTCCCATTTTGCAGCAGCGGTCTCAATGTTTGAAATGCGGCTTGAGATCAAAAGAAAAAGAAAGTACCTAGTAATTAGGGGGTCAAAAAAATCCAAGAAAAGAAAGTTGATGGACATAGAGGATGACATGCGGGTCCCTTGAGCCAGCAGCTTACTCAACGTTTCAAAGGGGGCAGGGGATCAAAAGAAAAAGGCAAGCCAAAAATCAGAGGGTGAAAAAAATACAACAAAGGAAACTTTTATAGCACATAGAGGATGACATGCGGGTCCCATGAGCCAGCAGGTTCCTCAACGTTTCAAACGTGGCATGAGATCGAAAGAAAAAGGCAAGTGACCAAATATCAGGAGCCAAAAATAATCCAAGATTTATTGTACATAGAGGATGACACGTGGGTCCCATTTTGCAGCAGCGGTCTCAATGTTTGAAATGCGGCTTGAGATCAAAAGAAAAAGAAAGTAGCTAGTAATTAGGGGGTCAAAAAAATCCAAGAAAAGAAAGTTGATGGACATAGAGGATGACATGCGGGTCCCTTGAGCCAACAGCTTACTCAACGTTTCAAAGGGGGCAGGGGATCAAAAGAAAAAGGCAAGCCAAAAATCAGAGGGTGAAAAAAATCCAACAAAGGAAACTTTTATAGCACATAGAGGATGACATGCGGGTCCCATGAGCCAGCAGGTTCCTCAACGTTTCAAACGTGGCATGAGATCGAAAGAAAAGGCAAGTGACCAAATATCAGGAGCCAAAAATAATTCAAGAAAAGAAACATGATTTACATAGAGGATGACATGCGGGTCCCATTTAGCAGCAGCGGTATCACCGTTTGAGAGGCGGCAGGGATCGAAAGAAAAAGTCAAGTGACCAAATATGAGGTGCCAAAAAAAAATCCAAGAAATGAAAGTTTTATAGTACATAGAGGATGACATGCGGGTCCCATTTAGCAGCAGCGGTATCACCGTTTGAGAGGCGGCAGGGATCGAAAGAAAAAGTCAAGTGACCAAATATGAGGTGCCAAAAAATCCAAGAAAAGAAAGTTTAATAGTACATA
Organism: Lolium multiflorum; assembly: GCA_030979885.1. Classification (NCBI taxonomy): domain Eukaryota; kingdom Viridiplantae; phylum Streptophyta; class Magnoliopsida; order Poales; family Poaceae; genus Lolium; species Lolium multiflorum. Next base: position 666,341 of record JAUUTY010000324.1, on the reverse strand, counting down.
GAGGATGACATGCGGGTCCCATTTAGCAGCAGCGGTATCACCGTTTGAGAGGCAGCAGGGGATCGAAAGAAAAAGTCAAGTGACCAAATATGAGGTGCCAAAAAAATCCAAGAAAAGAAAGTTTTATAGTATATAGAGGATGACATGCGGGTCCCATTTAGCAACAGCGGTATCACCGTTTGAGAGGCGGCAGGGGATCGAAAGAAAAAGGCAAGTGACCAAATATGAGGTGCCAAAAATAATCCAGGAAAAGAAAGTTTTATAGTACATAGAGGATGACATGCGGGTCCCATTTAGCATCAGCGGTATCACCGTTTGAGAGGCGGGGGATCGAAAGAAAAAGGCAAGTGACCAAATATGAGGTGCCAAAAAAATTCCAAGAAAAGAAAGTTGATAGCTCATAGAGGATGACATGCGGGTCCCATTTAGCTGCAGGGTCTCAACGTTTCCAAGGCGGCAAGGGATCACAAGAAAAAGGAAGTAGCCAGAAATCAGGGGGTCAAAAAAATCCAAGAAAAGAAAGAAATTTGGTTCATAGAGGATGACAAGCGGGACCCATGATCCTGCATCGTAAACGGCTCGATCGGAGAGCGTTGAACGAGATGGCGCGATCGAGAAAAAAACAATGCTAGAGAGGCTGCCATGTGGGCCCTACATCCCTGGGCGGTGCGGATTTGCGTTGACTCGGCCGGCGAACCCGAGAATTCGCGATGCACCACGTCCCGGGCCACCATACGCGACGTTTTGGCCGCTTTCGTCGGGCTAGGTGGCCTCAAAAACGAGAAAAAAAAGTTTTGACATGAACCACGGAGGGACCAAAAATCGTCGGCCTTGGTGCACCACCAACGGCGGAAGAACTTCGAGGCGAAGACACAACATACACCACAAGAAGAAGCAGGACCACGCTACCGAGGTCAGGTCGACCCTTCAAAAGAAGAAGTCACGACACGGGGCTAAATTATTCAACGACGAGCAAGAAAAGCAAGAAGAAAGTGAAACACTCTTCTCAATCGATGATGTAAAACTTTATTTGCAATCTATAACTCATATTTTGTGTAATTCATAACTACTCATATGGTCATGGCCAATATTTTATGTATGACTAATTAATATTGTGTTGGTCAAAGCGCCTCTGCCCAGCTCATTGCGGTTGCACTCACAATCTCCCTCCCCAGGCCCCTACGCCCCACTGCCCCACCATTGTGAACTCACAAGCCCTCCTGAAGTTCACCAAACACCTCAGCAGCTATAAGTACATGGTGCGGAAGCTGATTGCTGACGGCAAAGGTTTCGAAGAGGTCCACTCTGCCTTTCCGCATGTCTCCCAGGCGGACTTTGATGCTTTTGTGGCCAATGAAGAGCTACAAGCAACCAAGAATCGCAAGTTGTGGGGGAAGGAAATGCGGGAGCTTAACATCGGCAACCACAACCTTGGGAGCCGTGGGTACGAGGGAAAGGAGCCCTATTGGGCGAAGGAGGACGAGGCGTATGTAAATGCCGGCATTGAGAACCCCTGGCTCAAGTACAAGGACCCGCTTGAAAGAAGATTCATCAGGTCCCGGTACCATAAGAAGAAACTAACCGGGGAACTTGTCACGGACCCGAAGGTCGTAACCGACATAATTTGGTTCACGAACGACAAGAAGGTCCTGGCGTTGGAGAAAAAACTGGTAAGCAATTTACCGGTTTAATTAGATCAAGTATCGTTCATATAATAGTAGCAACATTTCTAAATGGTTCACGTTTCTTCCGCAGGAAGAAGAAAGACAAAGACTTTCTCAATGTGACGAAGGCTCCTCCTCCCAGGCGTCGACGGGCAGGGTAGCCTGGGACAAGCCTCTCGTACGGGCGCTAAACCTCGGTAATGAGCATTCACCTACGAGAAGGCCGCATAGAGGCCGTGTGGCTGGCGCCGGTACAGGCCACAAGCATGATCACTACAGCTTGTCGTCTGCGGCCGATAAAAATGCGCGCAATGAGAGGAAGCAGCGGGAGGCGGACGAAATGAGGAACTCAATCCTAGCCGAAGTCTAAGCTGGTTTGATACCGCAACTGGTACCGCAACTCAAAGCTTCACTCGTACCTGATCTCAAAGCTGAAGTCGTCGCTTCAGTCCAAGCAGATTTCAACGCTGTCGTCACGTGGTATGAGGGTGGCAAACAAGCCCCCCCCTCCCGCGCAAATGCAAGTGCTTAGCTTAGGCACCAGCAACTCGATGGCGCCGCAGGCAATGATGATGTTATAATGGAGACTCCTCCGGCCGCCGGCAATGTCGCTGGTGCTAGGGATTCACCGTCCATGCCGGGTAGCAGCCCCTCCGTCACTTGCACGCCCGCCGCCGCATGTGCCGGCCCGTCGACATTAGCCGAGCTCAACGCCCTCACGGTAATTAACTAATGTGTACATCAAGTTAATATATTAGTTTCGTCATCCTTGCCCTCTCTCTAACGCCATACACATGTTCTCGCAGGCGCTCTCAACGCCATGCACCTTCCTGATGAGAGTAAACGACGAACTCAAAGACGTCGCGAGGGGGTCCATCATTCGGCCCCTGGATAAGAAGTGGCACACACGAGATATGGCCGATGATGTTTACCGGGTTGAAGTGAATCAGGCGTTACCGGGCTATGATGATTTGTGTCGTCGTGGTAAACAAACAGATGCCATGGGATGGCTTAAGTTAGGGATCGGATGTCCGCTTGAGGATCCGGAGGAGGGGAAGGTAGAGAGGAAAAAGAGGTAGAACTCAATGTATGTATTCACGAAGAACCAAGGGGAGCTACAGAGCCTGGCCTCTGGCCGAAGGTTGAAGATGTACGGCATCTAGTCTATCCTCTACTGAAAAACTACCCAAGGCTCGATCGATCGTCCCACACAGGGGTGCCCCTCCTCTCCTTATATAGGGGAGAGGAGGCTTACAAGGGAAGGCACCCTAGGGGTATCTTTGCTGACCTAAGCTACTTTATAAAGCTTCTTTGGCTCCAGGAGTGACGCTTCTGTCTTTAATCAAGGGGCTGATGACCTCCTCCGATATCTTTTTCGTCATCTTCTTCTTTGACGTCAGGGCTTCGATTAAAGCTGAACTGCTGCGCTCATCTTGTCATTTGGTCCTCGAGAGTATCTTTGACCAGGGTGCCGACATGCCACTGTTGAGGCTATGCCGGAACCCCGGTACATTAACCGGTATAAATCGGAGTCTTGTTTTTTTTGTAATGAGAGTTTACCCCATACTGGGCGTATTTCCGGCTTAGACATCGCCGGTTGCCCTTACTCCGACATACCTCTCCTGGTATACCGGATTGTTTTATCAAGCACTAACGAACCAAGCTTCCATAATCCGGATTAACCTTTAATCCGCTTTATAAATGCTTTAACTTGGCATTTTTGCCATAGTCTTGACCTACCGGGGGTCATCCCCCCGACAGTAGTCCCCGAAGCTGGTGTGGGCCGGCTGAGCCATCCGACGGACCGCACCAGGTTCCCATACAAAGCGCACCGGATTAATCATTCTGGTTTCAATTTAAACTAAGCGGTATCCGGACTCATCTGCTAAACCGAACTCCTCGAACTTTTCGGCTTCTTTCCGGTTTCTTCGTCATTAAGTTTTCTCGGCGAAGTCGAAATATCTCGATATCGTCGTCGGTGACATGCGCATCGACGCTGCAGTGTAAGCGAGGGTCAAATCCCTCGTCTCCCGCGCGGATTGGAGGCACCGCATTTGTTCCGTGTGGCCCCCCGTGTGGCCTCTGTAAAACTCGCGTGTATTGCCATGACACGTGGCGGCCCAACCGCCGAAGGGACGTGGGCCAAGCAGTTTGCGGCCCACTAAGCCCCCACGCCTATTTAAGGGCGACGGTTCACCGTCGCACCCATTGTCTCCCCCACTCTTCGCCATTCTCGCCTCAAACTCATCTGAGAACTGTCGCTCATCCTCCTCCGCCGCCGTCGTCTGCCAGAGTCCGTTTCCTCCGGCGAACCTTGATGCGACACCGAGGAGAGTCTCCGCCGCTCATCCGAGGTCAGTGCGCACCGATCCAATCTCTTTTCCTTCCTTGCATTCTTCGTGTTCATCCTCGGGGGCGGTAGATTTACTTATGTATTTTTCTCTTCTTTTTTCCTTGTCTTTAGATCTTTGCGAGCGAGTAGAATATGTGAAAGTTGTTTATATCTAGCTCCGGTATAGTTAGCCGAATGGCCTCCAAAGAATCCGATCTAGAGCTCTCCGGTGATTCCCGAATGACCGGAGAGAACGAAGAGGCCGAAGGGCCTGAAGTATCCGGGGGCATGAAGATGTCGCGGATCAAGAGGCCGGCGGGCAGGAGCAAGAGGCCGGGGGCAGGAGCAAGAATCCGCCCCTAGCTCCGCGGCTTGCTCGTGAGGCCGCTGGGAGGGATCTGACGTGTCTGAGGCTGAGATCCAGTGGTTATACCGGTCTCGGAGGATACCGGAAGGAGTAGTGTGCCGGATTCCCGGCGATGAGAGGGAACCCGATGTGGAAGCGGGCGAAGTGCTGGTCTTTACCGCTCACTTCGTTCACGGCTTAGGCTTGCCAGCGTCGGACTTATTCTGGCGTTTCCTTAACTTCTACAAATTGCAACCCCACCATCTTCTCGGCAATGATGTTTTCTATCTGTCTGCCTTCGTTCCCTTCATGGAAGGTTACGTCGGCCTTTCACCCACCATCGAGGCTTTTGCCCGATTTTATAACCTCCGGATCAACTTCATCCAGGATCCGGAGATACCGCTCCCCAAACTCATTGTTTAGTGCAGGGCATGCATAATCACACCCCGCCAGAAGAGCCCTTATTACAAACTCTCTGGCCTTGAATCTTGCTAGAAATGGCAACAAACTTTCTTTTATGTGAAGAACTCCGGTCCCACGGACCTTATCAACTTGCCGTCTTATGTTCCTGGCGATCCCGCTGGCACTAACTGGCAGTTCAACCCGAGGAATAGCCATCAGGAAACAAACCGGATTGTCCGGTTTATTGGGAAGCCCAAGGAGCACAATGAGCTTACGGCAGATGACCTCGTGCGCACATTCATTTCACGCCGGGTTCTTCCCCTTCAGCGTCGCGCTCATAAGATCTGCCAAATGAGCGGACGGTTTGATCCCACCCGGATCATTACCTTCCGGCTTACCAGAACCGACGTGGTCGCCAAGGCCAGATTAATTTCCAAAACGAAGATGCCAGTTGATTGGGAATGGGGCTTGGAGCCTCACAACCGTAGGCACTCGCCAGCAGCCAAAGTAAGGTTTTAGGGGCTCCGGAATACTTTTTCCGGAATGTCAAAATTCATCCTCTAACTCATTTGTTCCATCTTTCATGTTAAGAACTTTGCCCGAATTCGCGCCGAGACACCAACTTCCTTTACTCCTAACCGCACGGATGAGGACGAGGAGGATCCAGACTCTCTCCAGAACACACCTAGGCACGAGATGGACTCCACCCGCAACACGGGCTCCGGTAATCCCTCAGCATCTCCTCCACCAAGACCTCGAGCCAATGATTCCGGCAGCGAGGAAGACGATTGTATTATACTTGAGGTACTTGACCCACTTCCTATCTCCTATGCATTTCCCGTTACGCCGGTTTCGGCTTATCCGGATCGTCGGGTGGTGGAGGACTCAGTGCCACTCTCCGCCAAGCCTGGAGCTGCTCTGCCCTCTCGCACCAGGAAGACCCCGGCCAGCGGTGCGAGTACCGGCGCAGCTCCACCTTCCAAGCGCCAGAAGGTAGCTAGCACGGGTCCTTCGTGGCAGAGGAAGAAGAAGACCATTCCCACCTCTTCCTGGTGAGTTGTGATTGAATTGTTTCCGGTTTAAGCTTGTATCTCTAGTATCTTTTTCCGCTAACATCTTTGTCTTTTTGTTCTCAGGGCTCCGCTCGAGCTTAACTGACAACAACAAAGAAGAAGATGACCCCCTCGTAGTGCCCAGTCCTAAGGACAAGCGCCGCACGTCTCGCGCAAGTCCGGCACACTCTGGTGCCGGCAAATCTCCTTCCTCCCCTCGGGGACCCACAACAACTGAGGGGGACTTTTACTTGGCTCCAGATACAGAAACCCCGGCACCGGCAACATGGGTGCCGGTATAGATCAAGCCGGGCAGCCAGAACCTTCTGCGGTTCCGTCTGCCCCTGAGAAAACCTCTGAAGTACCAACCGTTTGTCACACCCCAATTTTGAAACCTTGATTTATTGTCCTTAGTGCAAAAATTAGGGGGAACAAAAACTTTTTCTATAAACTAATTGGATGAATTGCCTTGATCTGTTTGTTATGATGAATTGCTTTGACCTGTTGGTAGATGGATTGTCTTGTTTTGCTTGTTGAGTTTTGTCTTGAGCTAACCCAAAGAACAACACCTCTAGTGGTCAAACAAACAACTCACCAAAATAAAACACATATGTGACTTAGGAAAACTTGTTTTCCTTTTTACTACATCAAACCCTTCTCCTGATGGCAACATGAGTGTGTCATCTTAATATTCCTCTTTGTGAAAATCTAGCTCAAATCATCCTTAATTCAAAACTTGGTATCATCTACCCCTTGCTACATCCTTCTCTTATACCCACTCATCCTGGTTGATCCTGAAGCCAAGTCAACCATCTGTTTCGGCAGACTTACAATATTCCAACTTTGGCAGTTGATCTCTTAACACCCACAACTGTTTGTGGTGAACTCAATGCATGGATCTCCTCTATGCAACACCCTCTTCAACCTCCACATCTTGGATGTCTCAGTAAATCCTGGCAACTCATGTATTCAACTTGAACTGGTATCCTATTCAATGTTTCAGCACCATATCTCTTCCTCCTCTTTTACCTCTTGTGTTTATGTAATTCAAGTTTAATCTTCACAAAACCAAGGGTGGGAATGATGGGTATGTTTTGTAGCCACCATCTACTCTTGAGAACACTCCTCCCTAAATAAGCTAGCTTTCTTTCTCAGAAACTCTATTGTTTTTCCTTCTCTAGTTTTGATCACAAAACCACTTCTAGTTTTATTAAAACTCTTCAAATGGTTTCTTCAAATAACAAGAGGGAATTGTGGATGGTATTTTATCATCTCATTTCCTTCTACCCAAAATACCTGTTTATAAAAGTATTTGATTTTATTCTTTCTCTTAATGCATGGTTATGGTGCATGTGCCATCCTTGCACCCTTTTTGATAACACATGGGAAAAATCTATTTGGCATTATTATGCAAGTAGACCTATTTTCTTTTATATATCTTTGGCTTTCTTTCAAAATGATTTCAAAGGCAAGTCCAATATAAACCCTATCCAAATATTTTTATCAACTCTCATAGTGGTGGAGACCCATCTCTATAAAGTTCCATATCTAATTAACAACTTCCATTCCTTCATCACATCTCACTCTTGTATGGTTTACCATCATCATCTCGACCTCATGAATTGGTGATTTATGCCACCATATTCATCCTTGTGAGTATATGGTTATTTCACTCACCCTCTCTCTTAGCCTTGCTCTACAATTGTCTAAATCATCGCCACCACCATCATCTCTTGGCCAAATTGATAATTTAATCAGATTGCTTTATTCTTCAAACTTGGCACCAATGTTTATTATCATCTCTCTCTCTTCATATTTACTTCACCAAAACAACACCACCCCATCTGCCCTGACATGCTCATGCATTGTTGCATGTGATCAATCCCAATCCTTCCACCATTTTAGTAATTTGTGAAGAACTCAACCTTGGGTGTCATGCATGTGTGGCAATACTCTCTAGTTGCTCACTTGTGCATGGCCACAAAACTTGGCCGGCCATGCCATGCATGGCACACATGCATCATACCTCTCCATCTCTCTCTCCCTCTCACAATTACTCCACCTTGGGAAAACCTCTCTTTTCTTTGTCTCTTCCCAATGCCACTAATAATTTCATCTTGGGTCAAATTTCCCTTCCCCAAGCCAGCCACCCACCTTGGCCAATCAAATGAGGGGCTGCCACCCCACTCCCTCTATAAACACCCCTTGGCCGGCCACCCTCCTCCCCTTTGCTCTCATTTTCTCCACTCTTCACTCCTTTCTCCACTCCCTCATACCTTCCTCCCCCTTCTTCCCCACGAGCTGATGCTCCTCCTAGCAACCATGGCCGGCCATGGCCATGGCAAAGATGAAGCTCCCTCCTCCCTCAAGCTCCTCCTCACCATGAGAGCCTCCCTCTCCTTCTTCTCCCCAACCCTAGATGGTTTTCTCTCCTCTTCTTCTTCCTCCCTTGCTAAGATTGGATCTTGATGCAGGTGCATGTTGGTCCAAGCATGGAGAAGTTTGAGCTATCCTCAGATCTGAAGTTCTTGAGCAAAGTTCGTCCAAATCCCTGCAGTAATTTCTGCTATCTTGCTGTTTCAGATTCTGTACGATTTTGTAAAATCCGCCAAAACTCGTGTGCAGGGCGAAATCTAGTGATTCAAAGTTCCGCAGATAGATATTGAAAATATCTACAACTTGGCGTTGGTTTCATCCTCAAATTCGTTACAGATTTTCCTCGGTAAATAAAGTTCTGTAAACATGCAGATTCACTGTTTGTTAGATTTGTCCCGTTTTACAAAACCTTTTTGAGCAAACTCAACTGTGGGTGAAAGCCCTCTTCAGTACCCTCATTTTGGCGGTGGTTTCACTTCGAATGACCTCCTGAAACTGAAATGGTTCACAGATCAAGATCTGGTCAGATCTGACTTTGTCGAATTAAACCAGGAGCTTGGGAACGAATCTTTGAATGAAACAAATAGGGTAAGAACCAGCTTTTCAATATCTTTCAGGTGCAATTGATCTCATATTTTTATGATTTGTGTACGATTTTTGGTGAATTAAACTTGTTCTGTGTGTTCTGCAGACATGGCTGTTAGCTTTTAAATCACCAAAAATCCATCTTTGAACCTAATTGAGTGATTCCAACTTTGTAGGACTGCTGGATGTTTTCTTAATCATCTCAAACAAGTTTCAAACTTTTATCTATTCTGTAACTCCAGAGATAAAGAAAATGGTAAAGACATGCAGTAACCTTGTTAATTCAATTTTGAGAGTTTCAGAAATAATTTAAACTCAAATCCAATTGTGTATGCATCTCTATTTAAATATCTTTCAAATGCCAGTGGTCTCATATTTTTAGGATTTTTCTACGATTTATGGCTTACAGATCTTGTTTTCTGTACAGTCAGATTCAAACAAATTCCTAAATTTGTAGGATTAATATTTTTGAGTGAATCCAATTGGGTTAGTCTTGTATTAGTACTGGCCATCTAGGAAAAATAGTGTTAGTCTCTGTTCATGCATATTTGTTACTGTTAGTAATGTGTATGTGTGACATGGGTTGTTGAGGCAAAACTTTTTGGTTTGTTTGAAAACTTTAACCACATCTTTGTATTAAAATTGGTCAACCAATGTTTTATTCTTGCAAAACAAAACCTCTGCAACTTAACCTTAGTTCTATTGTTTGGCTTAAGTTTTCAAATGGTGTGGCATATCATTTACTTCCTATTCTTGTGTAGTGTTGTGTAAGCTTTACAAAATAGAGAGAATGATTTCCCACTTTTCCAAAAATGTTTCAAATTATAATATGAATGTTTGTGATGCCAAACTTATGCACTTGTCCTCTTTATGATGCTATCTACCAGGGGATATTCGGTTTATGCCATGGTGATAACCGAGAGAGGCAATTGCTAAGCATGATACTCTCATGCCTTTATTAGGTAAATAAAATGCGGTTTCTTCTAGATGCTTTGTAGTATCTATACATCCTTATTATGTTAGCCTTAGTAGAGTGGTTGGTTTTTGATTGATGCTTGTTGCTTGTTGTTTTGTTGGTACAATGTGTTTGATTGTGTTCCTTTTATATTTTCCGGTGATAGATGCGAACAATTACGGAGAAGAAGAAGAAGTGGATTGGACAAGGTTTTTATTTATATTGTTGGTATTCTTATATTGATGGAGTTGAAGAAGTCCAGGGACAAATAAGCCAAGGCAAGCCATCTCTTGATCTCTGAATGTTGAATCACATATTGTGGTTACTTTGTTGTTATTCTTGTCTCTCGATCTATTTTGTGTGGTATCTACTTATGTTGATGGAGCGTGCTCACCATGAGCATGTTGGATTCTCTTTGACACCTCACCTACCATCCCCTTTAGGGAAATGGTGGTCATTATCATGATCTTGGTGTACCCTCTAAGTGTGAGGGGTATGCCCACTTATCTTGTGTGTGTCGACCTCTTGACACCCTTCTTGAACCCCTTGTTGATGTTATGCATACTTACTCTCGAGTATGTTGAACCCCTTGTTGATGTTATGCATACTTACTCTCGAGTATGTTGAACCCCTTGTTGATCTTATGCATGCATACCCTGAGCATGTATGCCCCCTTGACCATCAATATTATCATCTTTTTAGCGGTATGATGATTAACATCATGAACCTTGTTGAATCTTCCAACTTATGTTGATCATATACATGCTTACCCCAAGCATGTATGATCCCCTTGACACCTCATTTATCACCTCCTTAGTGGTATGATGGTTGGCATCATGCCATTGTTGTCTCTTAGTTCTTACATGAAACCATAGGTTGGGAACCCCTTGGAAAAATACCTTGTTGAAAAGAATTTTTGGAAAACCTTGGGTGAGTTGGACTTACCTAAGTGTGTGTTTATGAAAGGAAATGATCTTGGCAAAGATGGTTGGAAAGAGAATCTTGTTTATGAAAACTTTGGCGCCTAAGTACTCACCCATGACAATTAACCCGCGCAACCACAGCTACTCCAACGTGGGCACGGAGCTTAACTTGACGTTTGTTCTTCCTAGCATGAGGCACCGCACAACTATACAAGGGTACGGTTACCCCCGAGTCCGGGTTGTCATGGTTGGGACAATAGTATAACGGGAGGCCTTCGGGGCTGACCCGTCCGGAAGACACTATGGGTCTCCTGGCTTGGCGGTGGAGCCACGCTCAAAGGGAGGTGAGCTGCCACGGTGCCGGGGAGGTACATACTCCATAGGGTAGGACCTCTTGCTAAGTCGAATGGGCGAAAGGTTATGTTCGGGTATCCGTCGTGGCATATGTTGTTATGCGGGGATGATGCCCACACGATAGGTATCCGGATAGTTGTGGGGAAAGTGTGCAAACTCTGCAGAGTAAAATCTATTCGAATAGCCGCGTCCGCGGTCATGGACGGTTGGAATGGCTGTTGCTTAGCCTGATGAGTTTTGTTTTACAAAATTGTTTGACAAAGGAAAGGAAAGAACTTGTTTGAAGTACCGGAAGGGTACGGGAAAGGATGTGTCGACCATATGGAGATGGTCGGGAAGGATAAATAAAATTGGGTTACCCCATCCTAGTGTTTTATGTTGTAGAACTCTTTGAAGTATCATCTTCAACAAAGATATAGAGATGTCATAGGGTATCTTTTGAAGTATCTTCTTTAACAAAGATATAGAGATGTCATAGAAATGTCTTATCACCCTCTTAGTGTCCCCTTCAACTGTGATGTGGGATGCTATATCCACAAGAGAAACTGATTCTCTTTCACATGCTATATCCACAAGAGAAACTGATTCTCTTTCACATGCTATATCCACCAGAGAAACTATTCTTCCTCTCTTGTCTTCTTTAGTTAGAATTGTTATCACCTTCTTGATGGTTTGCGAGTACAATTCAAATGTACTCACGGCTTTGTCCCTGGCTATTTACTTGGCCAGACTTGAAGGAGTTCGACAGATGAAGAAGGAGTTGACGACGTCTATGCGAGCTAGGAACGTCTTCCCAGTCAGTTGCCTGTAGGGTTATGGCAGATGACTTGGGCTCTACGCTGCTGAAGTGATTCCGCGACTCTGATGATTGGGATAGGCCCTTCGAGGCTATTATGTAAAGATGGGTCATGTGACCTTATTGTAATTTTCTTATTCCGTTTTGTAAAGGATGATGTAATTTGATATCAGTTCGGTTATGTGTTCACGACACACTGATCATGGGAACGTGAACTGTATACATAACAAGGTATTTCGGACAGCTAGTGATAAGGGCTAAGCCCAAGGATGTGCCCGATCTTCACGGATTTGAAGGGATTTATGGGGGGGGAGGTGGATGAACGCGATGAACACGTGGTTGAATCGCGGGGATACAACACACACACGCACACAATTAAGTTTTCCCTCGTTGGCTGAAACACCAACTCGATAGAGGTTGCGAGAAAAGACCTTCCGGTAGAAGTCCCGCAAAGAGATCGACAAATCGAAGCTCGGGAGATCTAGAAGGGTGAAAAGACCGGAAGGTTTGATAGAAGTGCAAGCAAAAGACCAAATAGGTAGAAGTGCAAGCAAAAGATCAAACAAACGGTAGAAGTCACCAAAGAGATCTTCACGAGTCGATAAGGAGCCCGGGTGGGTACAAGATCAAAGATCTAGGTAGGGTTCCCACAAGGGTGAGCTATGCTCAGGTTTAATTTCACATCAAGTCTAATCTCAGATCTGAGCCAACTAGGCTATTTATAGTAGGGGGCGAAGGGGTAAGTTACACGCTGAAAAGTACTGTTGTGCTGAAGTTCGACGGGGCGGAAGTTCCGGCCGTCCTGGGCGGAAGTTCTGGTCCTGGGGGCCGGAAGTTCCGGCCCGGCCGGAAGTTCCGGCCAAGTTCCGGCCTAGTTCCGGAATTGGTCCATTGTCTCGCAGTAACATCCAGTGTTGTTTTTGCGCATTTCCGGAAGTAGGGCGGAACTTGGGCGGAAGTTCCGGTCCCTCGGGGCGGAAGTTCCGGCTGGATCCATTTCTCTGGGCGCTGGACGGCATCTGGGGGCATCTTTGAGGCATCTGGCTGGAAGTTCCGGTCCTGGGAGGCGGAAGTTCCGGCCTAGGCGCTGTAGCTCCATCTTCATGTTGGAGATATGCCCAAGAGGCAATAATAAAATGGTTATTATAATATATCTTTGTGTTTATGATAATGTTTGCATACCATGCTATAATTGTATTAACCGAAACATTGATACATGTGTGTTATGTAAACAACAAGGAGTCCCTAGTAAGCCTCTTGTATAACTAGCTTGTTGATTAATGGATGATCATGGTTTCGTGATCATGAACATTGGATGTTATTAATAACAAGGTTATGTCATTAGGTGAATGATATAATGGACACACACCCAAATGAGCGTAGCATAAGATCAAGTCATTAAGTTCAATTTGCTATAAGCTTTCGATACATAGTTGCCTTAGTCCTTCGACCATGAGATCATGTAAATCACTTACACCGAAAGGGTACTTTGATTACATCAAACGCCATTGCGTAAATGGGTGGCAATAAAGGTGGGATTAAGTATTTGGAAAGTGTAAGTTGAGGCATATGGATCAATAGTGGGATTTGTCCATCCTGATGACGGATAGATATACTCTGGGCCCTCTCGGTGGAATGTCATCTGATTAGCTTGCAAGCATATGAATAGTTCATAAGAGATCACATACCACGGTACGAGTAAAGAGTACTTGTCGGTAACGAGGTTGAACAAGGTATGGAGATACCGATGATCGAACCTCGGACAAGTAAAATATCGCGTGACAAAGGGAATTGGCATCGTATGTAAATGGTTCAATCGATCACTAAGTCATCGTTGAATATGTGGGAGCCATTATGGATCTCCAGATCCCGCTATTGGTTATTGCTCGGAGAGGAGTCTCGACCATGTCTGCATAGTTCGCGAACCGTAGGGTGACGCGCTTAAGGTTCGATGTCGCATAAGTAGATTCGGAATATGAGATGGAGACCGAAATTTGTTCGGAGTCTCGGATGGGATCCAGGACATCACGAGGAGGTCCGGAATGGTCCGGAGAATAAGATTCATATAAGGGAAGTTATTTTCCGGGGTTCGGAAAAAGTTTCGGTGTTTGACCGGAGCTTCTAGAAGGTTCTAGAGGGCCACCGGTGGGCCCACCACCCCGGGAGGGACCACATGGGCCAAGGGAGTGCAGCCTAGCCTAATGGGCCAGGGGCACCAAGCCCTCAAGGCCCAGCCGGCCAGCCCCCCTAGGGATAAGATCAAATCCCGGAGGATAAGATCAAATCCCTAAAATCGAGGGAGCAACTTTGGAAGGGGAAGCAAACTTGGAAGGGGATGATTCAGGATCCCCCCTTTCCTTCTGTGCACTGGTGGGGCCCAAGGGGCTGCCTTGGCCGCCCCTCCCTCTATAAATAGAGGAGAGGGGCAGCCGACCATTTGCCCCGTGACACACCAAAGTCTGCCGCCCCCTCTCTCCTCCACCGCTAGTCTGCTCCGGCTTGGCGAAGCCCTGCAGCTTTTCTCCTCCACCACCACCACCACGCCGTCGTGCTGCTGGGATTCCGAGGGGATCTACCACACCTCCGCTGCCCGCTGGAACGGGGAGAGGAAGGGCTTCATCGACACCGTACGCGCGACCGAGTACGGAAGTGCTGCCGGATTGCAGCACCGGGGACGATCGTCTACATCAACAACGAGATCTGATCTCGTAGGCTTTGGAAATCTTCAAGGGTTAGTATCTTATCAATCTCGTTGCTTCGATCTTGTAGATTAGATCTTGGGTGTTCCATAGATTAGATCTTGGATTTATTCGTCTTGCGGTAGGAAAATTTTTGTTTTCTATGCTACGAACCCCATCAGTGGTATCAGAGCCATGTCTATGCATAGATCTGTTGCACGAGTAGAACACAATGGTTTTGTGGGCGTTGATGCTTTTGTTTCTTTAGTTTGTGTACTTTGCATCTTGCGGGATGGTGGGATGAAGCGGCCGGGCTAACTTTACATGACCGCGTCTCATGAGACTTGCTCCACGCTTGACATGCAACTTGTATTGCATAAGTGGCTTTGCGGGTGTCTGTCTCTCCCACCATAGTGAAGATTCCAATTTGCACTTTCTATTGTCAACACTAGTATCACCGTTGTGGTTCATGTTCGTAGGTAGATTGGATCTTACTCGAAAACCCTAAACCACGTAAAATATGCAAACCAAATTAGATGCGTCTAACTTGTTTTTGCAGGGTTTGGTGATGTGATATGGCCATGATGTGATGATGATTATATTTGATGTATGAGATGTTCATTATTGTATTATGGCAACCGGCAGGAGCCTAATGGTTGTCTTTAATTTTTGTTAAAGACCTGCGTGTCTATTCATCATGTAATAGCTTTATTTCAAGTAGTTGTCATAGTAGCTATAAGTGATGGACAACCATGAAGCGGCGCCACGGACCTTGGTGCAATGCTGGTGATGATGGAGATCATGATCATGTGCTTTGGAGATGGAGATCAAAAGCACAAGAAGAAAGGCCATATCATATCACATATTATGAATTGCATGTGATGTTAATCCTTTATGCATCTTATCTTGCTTAGATCGCGACGGTAGCATTATAAGATGATCCCTCACATTAATATCAAGATAATAAAGTGTTCTCCCCTCGTATGCACCGTTGCTACAGTTCGTCGTTTTGAAGCATCTCGTGATGATCGGATGTGATAGACTCTACGTTCACATACAACGGGTGTAAGCCATGTTGCACACGCGGAAATACTTGGGTTTGCTTGACGAGCCTAGCATGTACAGACATGGCCTCGGGACAACGGAAACCGAAAGGTTGAACACGAGTCATATGGATGATATGATCAACATGTTGATGTTCACCATTGAAGCTACATCATCTCACGTGATGATCGGTTTTGGTGTAGTGAATGTGGATCGTGTGCCACTTAACAACTATGAGGGATGTTGTATTAAGTGGGAGTTCATTAGTAATTAGATTAAAACATGAACTAATTATCATGAACATAGTCTGAATAGTATTTTGAATTAAATTTGTAGAATTGGCATCCGTTATCTACCATGCGCTAGTCTTGTAATTGAGATAGAAATACTGTTAAGTCTGACAAGTAACTTTACGGACTGGTACCGTATTGTTAAAGAATCAAGATATGATTAAGTCCTAATGCAAACTTTTAGTAAACCTCACATTGATGATTCAAAGAGCAATGGTTTCAATTAGTACCTTAAATCATCTTGTCTCCGTGAAACTTGAAGTTCAAATCCGTTTGAAAAGTAAGGAGCTGGAAATTTTGTTTTCAGAAATAAGCAAGGTATGAGATATATGTGATATCTAAGACCTTATTGCAAGATGATAGAATATAATCTAGTGAGACTACATAAACTCATAAGTTTTATGGGAATGTACGAAGGTTGAAGATGCCAGGCGTCCCAATCCTCCAACTAGTTGGGCACTAACGATATTCGCATATCCATGAAGTGATCGTCCTTAGTATGCACCGTTGCTAAGACTCGTCGTTTCGAAGCATCACGTGATGATCGGGTGTTATAGATTCTACGTGTGCATACAACGGGTGCAAGCCAGATTTGCACATGCAAATACTGAGGTTAAACTTTACGAGCCTAGCATGTACAGACATGGTCTCGGAAAGTCGTCATGATATAATGGATAAAATTATGAGTGAAATTGTTCATCATATTACAAAGTTACTAATAGTGAAATCTAGAACACTTGTCATATGATGATCAAAACTTCAAAGTAAAAACCTCAAAGTTATTGGTATTTGACCAATGGACCTAGAAGTTATTGAAGGTGAAGTGTTTTTCTAAGAATGAGGAAAGCTAAAAGAGAAACTACAAAAGATATTTTGGCTTAAAGAAAAAAAAGACTAGAAAGTCTAGCTCAGGTATATAGATGATATACATGTTATGGATGTATTCCTTGTTTGGTCACATAATAAAATTCTTGGGTATTTGTACCAGATTGGTTGGTATGAGATGTCATACAATACAACGCAATACAAGAATACAATGGCCTAAGTGACTGATAAGGAATATGGTAATAATGCACTTCTGGAATATAATAAAGTGTTATTATGTTTGTCGTTGGCATTCTACCTAGCCCTTAGAATTTATAATAAAGAACTTAATAATTGTTATTTTGCTCTGGTCAAATGAAAACAATGAGTTGTTCAAATTATGACATTCCATGTACGATGGATAAGTTGTTATAAATCTTTATGGTGAAGCACACATACATAACACTGACGCTAAAATGCCATAAGGCAAATGATATGAATTCCACTCATTAGTGGAACCGCCATTTAGGTCATGTTAGAAAGGAACGCATGAAGGAACTCCATGCAAATGGACTTTTGGAGTCATTTGATTTCTGAATCATTTGGCGCTTGCAAATCTCTTCTAAAGAGAATGACTTAAATCCCGTTCATAGGCCAAGAGTTGAACGGGCAACTAACTTAGTGGAAACATACATGGTGATGTATATGGTTCACTGGGCATAGTTGTGTGCGGGAGATTCTTCTACTTCATGAAAACTTCTAACAATGAATTGAGTATATATGTGGATATATTCGATAAGGAAGAAGTTTGAAACATTTGAAAGGATTCAAATAAATTTCAGCATAAAGTGGAAATCATCGTAATAGAAAAGTCAAATATCTATGATTTGATCATGGTGGAAATATTTGAATTACGAGTTTTAGCGAACATCTAAGAGAGTTATGAAATTGTTCTACTACTCACGTTTCTTGGAGTATCATAGTGATGATGGAGTATCCAAGAGACGTATCCAAAACTTGTTGGATTAATGATGAGATAAAATAAAATGACGCCATTATATTTTTGTGGATTATGCTTTAGAGACTACCGCTTTTACACTGAATAGAGCATCATCATGATCCATTGAAATGACACCATATGAGTTATGGCATGGGTATAAACCCTAATAGTCCTTTCTTAAATTTTGGTATGCGTAGCATAAGTGAATGAGTTTACAACCAAAATCGGATGAATGTCTTTGTTGGTTATCCCAGAGAATTGATTGGGAATTCTTTCCACTATTAAGTAAAAGACAAAAGTGTTTGTTGATGTTACTTGCTTATTTCCAAGAAATTGTTTTCTAGCGAAGTATTTGAGTGGGAGGACAATGGAACTTGATAAGGTTCATGAACCTGAGCGTGATGATCAGAGTAGCACAGCATCGGAAATGGTTCCGGAAGCAGCTACGAAGATCATGGCTCCCATGTCTATAATGTGTTATAGTCATGGAGATCAAAGTACCTATTGAACCATGTAGATGTGGTTTATTTTGTAATCAAATAAATGATTTGTGGACAAAGGATTGTTTTTGAACAATGATAAACCAACTACATACAAAGAAGTTATGATGGGCCCTGACTCCGTTAAAATGGCTATGCGCCATGAAATCCAAGATAGGTGAATACTTTTTGAAAGTAAATGGATCTATAAAGTAGATGGACTTGGATGGAATATCCTTAAAGAAGCTCGACTTATCGAAAAGCAGTTTACGAAAAAGTTCAAAGAGTTGACTACGATAAGATTAGATCTTCCGTGGCAATGCTTATAGTCTATGTGGATTATTCTAGTAATCGCTACATATTTCTTTTATGAGATATGATAGTAGGATGGCAGAAATACATTCCTTACCAGAAGTGTGTATGAAGGATGTATACTAGATACAACCAAGAGTTTTGCTGGTCCGTGGAATACTAGATAGGTATACAAACTTCAATTGGATGAAGTGAGTATCGCGGAGTTGGAATCTTCACCGGATGAAATAATCAAAGAGTTTTGATTCCATCAGAAACGATGAAGATGCTTGCATTTGCAAGAAATTAAGTGGGAGCGCTGAGACATATTTATAATACTTTATGTAGATGACATATCGTTGATTATAAATAGTGTAATTATATAATTGATTTAAAAGGTTTCATTGAGAATTAACATCAATGAAAGGATATGAATTGAAACATATTTAGTGTCAAGATCTATGAAGATAGATAGAAACACATAATAAGTTTAAGTTTAAGTACATAGAATAGATATTGAAGTAGTTCAATTAAGAAGGTGTTCTTTTCATGTGAAGGTTTAACAAGACTTGAGTGTATTTGACACTCGATGAGTAAATACACATGAGTGATTTTAGATCACGAATAATATGTACAAAGTCAGAAGTCCTGTGCTCTAAAGTGTTACGAGCATGTACCAGAATGATTCATGTAATGATCATTGGACAACAGTAAGAATATCCCTGAGTACTTTAGAAGAACCAAGGATATTAGTTTTTATATGGGGTAATGACAAACAAATCGCTGTAAGGTGTTGCACCGATATTAGTTTGGTCACATATAAAAATAAAATTTCAATCTCAATTAGGCTAAGAGTTATTTAAAAGGTAGCACAATGAGCTAGAACAAGTCTATGCTAGATTTGGATGAGTTCTAAATATTGTGACGGATTCTACAAACGAAGGCAGAGTATGTCATTGTTTTGACAATGACTGAGGATGTTAAGTCGAAGAGTTCTTGGAGAACTTGGTGTAGTTTCGACAGTGTCAGAATTTTGAAGCTATATTGTGTGTGACAATATTAGTGACTTATTTCAGACCGCGGAATTAAGGTTCCACCAGAGGACTAAGCATATACAATTAATGCCGACTCATTTGGAAAATGAGTGATGCGTTGAGACGCAAATGAATTGCAAAATACATACGTTTCTGAGCATGTCAGATCCGTTGACTAAAACCTCTCCCGTGAGCAAAACATGATAAGCACCAGAAGGCCAAGGTGTTATATCTTTACATATGTAAACTAGATTATTGACTCTAGTGCAAGTGGGAGACTGTTGGAGATATGCCCAAGAGGCAATAATAAAATGGTTATTATAATATATCTTTGTGTTTATGATAATGTTTGCATACCATGCTATAATTGTATTAACCGAAACATTGATACATGTGTGTTATGTAAACAACAAGGAGTCCCTAGTAAGCCTCTTGTATAACTAGCTTGTTGATTAATGGATGATCATGGTTTCGTGATCATGAACATTGGATGTTATTAATAACAAGGTTATGTCATTAGGTGAATGATATAATGGACACACACCCAAATGAGCGTAGCATAAGATCAAGTCATTAAGTTCAATTTGCTATAAGCTTTCGATACATAGTTGCCTTAGTCCTTCGACCATGAGATCATGTAAATCACTTACACCGAAAGGGTACTTTGATTACATCAAACGCCATTGCGTAAATGGGTGGCAATAAAGGTGGGATTAAGTATTTGGAAAGTGTGAGTTGAGGCATATGGATCAATAGTGGGATTTGTCCATCCCGATGACGGATAGATATACTCTGGGCCCTCTCGGTGGAATGTCATCTGATTAGCTTGCAAGCATATGAATAGTTCATAAGAGATCACATACCACGGTACGAGTAAAGAGTACTTGTCGGTAACGAGGTTGAACAAGGTATGGAGATACCGATGATCGAACCTCGGACAAGTAAAATATCGCGTGACAAAGGGAATTGGCATCGTATGTAAATGGTTTAATCGATCACTAAGTCATCGTTGAATATGTGGGAGCCATTATGGATCTCCAGATCCCGCTATTGGTTATTGCTCGGAGAGGAGTCTCGACCATGTCTGCATAGTTCGCGAACCGTAGGGTGACGCGCTTAAGGTTCGATGTCGCATAAGTAGATTCGGAATATGAGATGGAGACCGAAATTTGTTCGGAGTCTCGGATGGGATCCAGGACATCACGAGGAGGTCCGGAATGGTCCGGAGAATAAGATTCATATAAGGGAAGTTATTTTCCGGGGTTCGGAAAAAGTTTCGGTGTTTGACCGGAGCTTCTAGAAGGTTCTAGAGGGCCACCGGTGGGCCCACCACCCCGGGAGGGACCACATGGGCCAAGGGAGTGCAGCCTAGCCTAATGGGCCAGGGGCACCAAGCCCTCAAGGCCCAGCCGGCCAGCCCCCCTAGGGATAAGATCAAATCCCGGAGGATAAGATCAAATCCCTAAAATCGAGGGAGCAACTTTGGAAGGGGAAGCAAACTTGGAAGGGGATGATTCAGGATCCCCCCTTTCCTTCTGTGCACTGGTGGGGCCCAAGGGGCTGCCTTGGCCGCCCCTCCCTCTATAAATAGAGGAGAGGGGCAGCCGACCATTTGCCCCGTGACACACCAAAGTCTGCCGCCCCCTCTCTCCTCCACCGCTAGTCTGCTCCGGCTTGGCGAAGCCCTGCAGCTTTTCTCCTCCACCACCACCACCACGCCGTCGTGCTGCTGGGATTCCGAGGGGATCTACCACACCTCCGCTGCCCGCTGGAACGGGGAGAGGAAGGGCTTCATCGACACCGTACGCGCGACCGAGTACGGAAGTGCTGCCGGATTGCAGCACCGGGGACGATCGTCTACATCAACAACGAGATCTGATCTCGTAGGCTTTGGAAATCTTCAAGGGTTAGTATCTTATCAATCTCGTTGCTTCGATCTTGTAGATTAGATCTTGGGTGTTCCATAGATTAGATCTTGGATTTATTCGTCTTGCGGTAGGAAATTTTTTGTTTTCTATGCTACGAACCCCATCATTATCCAGCTCTCTCTTCATTGGCTTGGTCTCCATGGCTTGCGTCTTGCTCGATGTACCTGATTGAACATAGGGTATTTGCATGAAGTAGCACGCCATCCAAAGGGGTGTCAAAGGCATAGGAGGAAAGGAGCGAATTCACCTCTTGGTGTAGTGCTTGGGCTCGAGCTCGTGTCATTGGACCACGAGGAGGGCTTGTCGGTCTTGATGTAGTGTCGACCTTGGGTGGGGCTACATCATCTCCCCCCTTGGGAAAGAGTCGTCCTCGACTCTATGTTCTCCTCATCGCCATGATAGGGTGAGAGGTCGGACACATTGAATGTGTTGCTCACCAAGTACTTGGATGTTGGTATGTCGACGACGTAGGCGTTGTCGTTGATGCGCTTGAGGACCTTGAAGGGACCATCTCCTCGGGGCTTGAGCTTGGAGTTTCTTTCTTGAGGGAAGCGGTCCTTGCGAAGGTGTATCCACACTAGGTCTCCTTCATTGAAGATCCGTGCCTTTTTCTTCATGTTTAGTCTAGTGGCTTGACGAAGAACTTGTTGCTCGATCGTTGCCCTTGTGTCTTCATGGAGTTTCTTCATGTATTGTGCTCGCTTGTCGATGTCCATGTTCACTTGCTCATGTAGCGGAAGAGGAAGGAGGTCAATCGCCGTAGGTGGTTCAAACCCGTAGACGACCATGAATGGGCTTCTCATTGTTGTAGAGTGCTTGGCGCGGTTGTAGGCAAACTCCGCATGTGGGATGCAATCTTCCCATGCTTTCAAATTCTTCTTGACAAGGACTCGTAGTAGTGTGGAGAGGCTTCGGTTCACCACTTCGGTTTGCCCATCGGTTTGGGGGTGCGAGGATGATGAGAACAAAAGCTTGACGTTGAACTTGGCCATTAGTGTCTTCCAAAGATAGCTCATGAACTTGACATCTCGGTCGGAGACAATGCTTCTTGGTACACCGTGGAGTCTCACAATTTCCCTAAAAAACAAGGAGGCAATATGTGAAGCATCATCCGTTCGGGAGCATGGTATAAAATGAGCCATTTTTGAGAATCTATCAACTACCACAAAGATTGAATCATGACCATATTTAGTTCGAGGTAATCCTAGTACAAAGTCCATGCTTATATCGGACCAAGGAGCATAAGGAATAGGCAACGGTGTATAAAGACCATAAGAGTTGGATGTGGACTTAGCTTGTAAACATGTCGTGCAACGGTTGCATAGGCGCTCCACATCGCGCTTCATTCTTGGCCAATAGTAATGGGTAGATAGCATGGAGAGCGTCTTGTCACGCCCAAAGTGACCCATGAGACCACCACCATGCGATTCTTGTAAGAGCAAAAGGCGAAGCGAAGACATTGGAACACAAAGTTTGTTGCCTTTGAACAAGAATCCTTGGTGCAAATAGAAATCATTGATGCCCTTTTCAATGGAACACTTTGCAAAAATTGGGCCAAAGAAAGTATCGGAGGCATATTGGTCTTTGATTTCATCAAGACCCAACACATGGAAATCCAAGCGAGTGAGTAAAAGGGTGAGCTTGCGGGAAAGGGCATCCGCAACGACATTGTCCTTGCCCTTCTTGTATTTGATTACATATGGAAAGGACTCAATGAACTCAACCCATTTTGCATGTCTTTTGTTCAAATTGTGTTGACTTTTCAAATACTTCAAAGATTCATGGTCCGAATGGATAACAAACTCTTTTGGCCAAAGGTAATGTTGCCAAACTTCAAGAACACGAACCAAAGCATAAAGTTCCTTGTCATATATAGGATAGTTGAGGCGTGCGCCATCCAACTTCTCGCTATAGTATGCCACGGGTTTTCCATTTTGCATGAGGACACCACCAATTCCAAGTCCACTCGCATCACATTCTATCTCAAAAGTTTTAGCAAAATCGGGAAGAACAAGTAGTGGTGCCTCGGTGAGTCTCTTTTTCAATTCATCAAAAGCGTTTTGTTGTGCTTTGCCCCAAACAAACGGAACATTCTTTTTAGTAAGCTCATTTAAAGGGCAAGCGATGGTGCTAAAATCTTTCACAAAGCGGCGGTAGAAACCGGCGAGTCCATGAAAACTCCGAACTTGACCAACATTTGTGGGAGTGGGCCAATTGTGGATGGCCTCAACCTTGGAAGAATCAACTTCAATCCCGTTGGCGGAAACCACAAAACCAAGAAAAACCAATTTGTTTTGAGCAAAGGTGCATTTTGGGAGGTTGGCATAGAGCTTCTCGTGGCGCAATATGCATAAGACTTCTCTCACATGTTGAACATGGTCCTCGAGAGTTTTGCTATAGATGAGAATGTCATCAAAGTAAACAACCACGCTCTTGCCAATGAGCGGTCTCAAAATGTGATTCATAAGACGCATAAAAGTCGAAGGAGCATTTGAAAGACCAAATGGCATGACGAGCCATTCATATAGACCAAGCTTGGTCTTGAATGCCGTCTTCCATTCATCACCAATTGCCATGCGAATTTGGTGGTAGCCACTACGCAAATCAATCTTAGAGAAAATGGTGGCACCACTCAATTCATCAAGCATGTCATCTAAACGCGGGATGGGATGGCGATAACGGACGGTAATGGCATTGATGGGGCGACAATCCATACACATCCGTTGCGTCTCATCCGGTTTAGGCACAAGAATCACGGGAACGGCACAAGGGCTAAGGCTTTCTCGAACGTACCCTTTAGCGAGGAGGTCTTGTATTTGGTGTTGAATCTCCTTTGTGTCTTCGGGGTTGGTACGGTAGGCGGCGCGGTTTGGTAGGGGAGCGCCGGGTATGAGGTCGATGCGGTGCTCGATGCCCCGAAGCGGTGGTAGTCCATGAGGTAGCTCGTCGGGGAAGACGTCTTGGAACTCCTTCAAAAGAGACAACAAAGACGAAGGAATGTTGGTTAAGTCGTTAGTCTCCGAGGGTGGTCCCTTGCAAATGAGCACATAGTGCAATTTGGTGGATGGGTTGTGGTGCACTTCTCTCATCTCACTCTTGGTAGCTAGGAGGACACTCTTCATCTCGCTCACATATGGTTTGTGGCGCTCACTCTCTTTTTGGTGGATCACTCTCTCACCTCTCAACTCACTAGTGATAGTGCTTCCTTAGCCCTCGCTAAAGCCTTTGCATTGTCCGCAATTACTTGGCTAGGAGTCATTGGGCGTAGGATGTAGGTCTTGTCGTTGACCTTGAAGCTATAGGCATTTGTGTAGCCATCATGGTTTGCTTTCTTGTCATATTGCCAAGGGCGACCAAGTAACATATGGCACACCGTCATAGGCACGACGTCACAATCAACGGTGTCTTCATAGGCGCCAATCTTGAAGGATATCGTGACGGTGTGTTGGATCTTCACATTTCCATTGTCACTTAGCCATTGCACATGGTAGGGATGGGGGTGTTTCCGGAGCGGGAGGTTGAGCTTGGAGCATAGTTCGGTGCTTGCAAGATTGTGGCAACTCCCTCCATCTATGATAACCTTTATTGACTTGCCATTGATTCCGGCTCTTGTTTGGAAGATATTGCACCTTTGGTCTTCATTGGGAAGTGCATGGGTTGTCAACACTTTGGTCACCACAAGTGATGGGCTTGCATCATGCACACATAGGACTTGCTCTTGGTCTTCCAAGTCATCATCTTCATGAGTGGTTGCGGCTTGTACCAAGGCTTCATATTCACCTTCACTCAAGTACTCCACATCTCCATCATCTCGAGTGATCATAACTCTTGTGTTCTTGCATTCAAAGGATTTATGTCCTTGAGCACCACACTTGAAGCAAGTGATGTTACTAGATCCGGTGGAAGCTTTGGAGGACATGGTTGATTGCTCCGGCTTGAAGCTTGTTGTCTTGATGGCACTTCTTGCTTGCTTGGGAGGATCCTTGGAGGCAAGTGCACTTGTGTTCTTGATGCTTGAGGAGGCATTCATTGCATTTCTTGCGGCGAAGAAGGTCTTTGTCTTTGCACTTGCTAAGTCTTCTCGCACTTGGCGCTCGGCCCTTGTTGCTTGGTGGAGTAACTCAACCATGTTTTTGTAAGGCAAGAATTCCACTATCCTCTTGACGGGAATGTTCAATCCATTCAAGAATCTTGCCATAGTTTGCTCTTCTCGCTCATCCACATTTGCACTCATCATGGTCATGTGCATCTCCTTGTAATATTCCTCAACGGACTTGTAGCTTTGCTTGAGTTGAGTGAGCTTGTTGAAGAGGTCACGTTTGTGGTGAGTTGGTACAAAGCGGGTGTGCATGACTTCTTGCATCTCTTCCCATGTGTCAATGGGTGCTAAGTCTTCCTTCTCACGCTTCTTGTTTACCTCTTCCCACCAAACATTTGCATATCCTTCAAACTCAAGTGATGCCATGGCAACTTTCTTTGCTTCGGAGAAGTTGTGGATGCGGAAGATCTTGTCAACCTTGAGGACCCAAGACAAGTATGCATCGGGATCTTCCTCTCCTTGGAACTTAGGCATGGTGAATTTGAGCTTCCCAAAGATTTCTTCCTCATTGCGGTCATTGCGTCTAGGAGGTGGTCTTGCTTCACCATTATCTTGACGTTGTTGAGGTTGAGGTTGTGGACCTTGAGCATCTCCATTGTTGTTTCTATGTTGTTGAGGAGGAGGTGGTCTTCCATGACCTTCATCTTGATCATCATTGTTGTGGCGTTGATGAGGCCTCACACTTTCTTCACTTGATGCTTGGTGATGACTTGAGTCTTCATCTATCTCAACATCTCGTGCTTGATGAGGTGGTCTTCTACCATGAGGGCGATCATCATGATGTCGACGGTTGTCTTGACCTTGACGGCGTGGTGCCCTATCACGAGGAGGTTGATCAACATTGATGATGCGGCGTTCTTGGTTCACTTCTTGTTCGGCATTATGGTGGTGCCTTTGAGCATTGGCCACTTGAGATGGGCGAGGTTGCCCTTGATGATGACGTGCCTCTTGCTCTTGGCGACGACGTTCTTGCTCACGTGCATGAAGGAGGTCTTGATCATGACGAAGACGTTGTTGTTCCTCTTGGAATTGAGCATGGAGATTCTCTTGTTGAAGGCGTTCTTCTTCAAGGCGTTGACGTTCTTGGACAAGTCGAAGTCGTGCTTGCTCCGCTTCTTGAGCTTGTTGTTGAAGCACTTGAGCATCCACATTATGGTGGCGTGGGTCTTGATTGGAATCATGATGCGACGATGTAGGAGCTCGTGACCTTGAGCTATGAGAGCGCGAAGACCTTGAGTGTTGGCTTCGATTGTTGGCGATGGTGGCAATAGCTTGCTCAAGGCGTGCCAACCTTTCTTCTTGTCTTCGCATGCTTTCCATGTTTTGTTGACCTTGAATAGCGAGTGTGGCCTTCATCTCATGACCTTGAGCATCAAGCTTGTCATGGAGGTCTTGCACTTGGACATTGATGTCCCTTCTTTGTACTTGAGCTCGTTCTTCATAGCGTAAGACAGTCTCATCCATCCTTGCCGTGAGGTCATGTATACTCTTGTTGACGGCTTGAGTAGCGATCCAATGTTGATGCCGCGTCATGGGTAGTTGGTTCCCTTCTCCACTAGACATGGTTACAAACTAAAACA
Organism: Lolium multiflorum; assembly: GCA_030979885.1. NCBI lineage: Eukaryota > Viridiplantae > Streptophyta > Magnoliopsida > Poales > Poaceae > Lolium > Lolium multiflorum. Next base: position 639,329 of record JAUUTY010000324.1, on the reverse strand, counting down.
AGAACTATGTTGTGGGGGTTAGGAAAACTACCAAAAGTGTCAAAACTTGCAAACCAAAATCGAAAAGGTGTTTCAAGTCGAGGAACAACCGATATGTATGCACACACACAAAACAAAAACTCTATATGGTGTTAGGTATGGATGTGGAAAGCCAAATGGAAGAACCAAACGAAAAGTCTATTGTCAAAAGTGGGTAAGATCCAAAAGTCACAAGTCAAAGGCGGTGATCACAAAAGGCATACACAAGGTGGAACACACGCGTGGGACAAAATGGGGTTAGCGCGACGGAAAATGAGCACGAACAAAATTGGTCCTAACGAAGACTACTAGCTCGGTGTCACGCTAACGCAAGAGAGACCGTGGCTTGGTTGCAAAATTGAGAAGCAACAAGATTTGCGCAAGACGCCTCTCTTCTCTTTTCTCTCTTTTGCTTATAAGCTTTGGACTCTTTTGTGTATAGGTGTCACTCACACTCTTTTTCTTTTTGTATTTTTCTTTCTTTTTCTCACTATGCAAGGATACTACTATCTATGTAAGTATGTCACACTTCTTTTGCTTATCTTTTCACAACGAGCTTGCTTCGTAGCTTTGCTCAACACACGCACACCCTCACGGTCGGGACGCTTGCGCAATGCTTCGCAACACTAGAAAGCCACTCTCGATAGGAAAGGTACGCAAAGGAAGCTAGGGCTACAAGTTAGGGGGCAAGTTATACCACTTGATGACGGTGGCCGACGATCTTGAACTTGCTATGGTGGAAGGTGTCAAATGAACCGCTTGGATCCTCGGGGTGCCGTCGTCGTTGTTGATGTTGCGGAAGCTTTGTGGTAGCTGAAATGGCACACAAACGAAGTCCAAACACAAGGGGTTAGTGCCAAAACGAAAAACGAAGGTAGCTGTGAAAATTCGGCCAGCCGGAACTTCCGGTCCCGGGCGGAACTTCCGGTCGCAATCAGATCTGCGGGCTGTTCTTCGATTTGGGCGGAAATCCGGGCCGAAATCCTTCGAATTCGAGGAAAATTTGGCACTAGAAGCTGTGGGAAGGTGGGGGAATTGCAGATCAACACCAAAGACAAGTTTCTATTGGACCAAAACCACCAAAAACTCAACAAATCGCGAGATCCAACCAAGGCCAATTTGGGGCTATTTTTTGGGAAAAAAATTTGGAATTTTTTTGGGCGAAATTGGTGGAATTGGGGGTGTGGGGGTCAAATCCGTGGCAACCAAGGAGCTCTTGATACCATATGATAAGGGCTAAGCCCAAGGATGTGCCCGATCTTCACGGATTTGAAGGGATTCGTGGGGGTAGGTGGATGAACGCGATGAACACGTGGGGGAATCGCGGGGATACAACACACACACGCACACAAATCAAGTTTTCCCTCGTTGGCTCGAAACACCAACTCGATAGAGGTTGCGAGAAAAGACCTTCCGGTAGAAGTCCCGCAAAGAGATCGACAAATCAAAGCTCGGGAGATCTAGAAGGGTGAAAAGACCGGAAGGTTTGATAGAAGTGCAAGCAAAAGACCAAATAGGTAGAAGTGCAAGCAAAAGATCAAACAAACGGTAGAAGTCACCAAAGAGATCTTCACGAGTCGATAAGGAGCCCGGGTGGGTACAAGATCAAAGATCTAGGTAGGGTTCCCACAAGGGTGAGCTATGCTCAGGTTTAATTTCACATCAAGTCTAATCTCAGATCTGAGCCAACTAGGCTATTTATAGTAGGGGGCGAAGGGGTAAGTTACACGCTGAAAAGTCTTCTGTGCTGAAGTTCGACGGGCGGAAGTTCGGCCGTCTGGGCGGAAGTTCCGGTCGGGCGGAAGATCCGGTCCTGGGGCCGGAAGTTCCGGCCAAGTTCCGGCTTAGTTCGGAATTGGTCCATTGTCTCGCAGAACATCCAGTGTTGTTTTTGCGCATTTCCGGAAGTAGGGCGGAACTTGGGCGGAAGTTCCGGTCCCTCGGGGCGGAAGTTCCGGCTGGATCCATTTCTCTGGGCGCTGGACGGCATCTGGGAGGCATCTGGCCGGAAGTTCCGGTCCTGGGAGGCGGAAGTTCCGGCCTGGGCGCTGTAGCTCCATCTTCATCATTTCCAGCTCTCTCTTCATTGGCTTGGTCTCCATGGCTTGCGTCTTGGTCGATGTACCTGATTGAACATAGGGTATTTGCATGAAGTAGCACGCCATCCAAAGGGGTGTCAAAGGCATATGAGGAAAGGAGCGAATTCACCTCTTGGTGTAGTGCTTGGGCTCGAGCTCGTGTCATTGGACCACGAGGAGGGCTTGTCGGTCTTGATGTAGTGTCGACCTTGGGTGGGGCTACATCAGCTAGTCCGGGGTCCCCACACCGTTTCTCCTAAAAACACTTCCTCTTCTGTTGTGCCGGAAGGCTCCAAACCGGCCTCTCCTGCCAAGTGTTCACCTGCACCACCGCCGGCATCTACCAAGAGGCCTCCAGCTACTCCTACTGCCAAGAAGGTGTCCTCTCGAAGGGGCACCACAGTTACTGTTGAACAACTTTCCGGCGCCCTCTAGGCCACCGCAGTCCAGCCAACCGGCTGTCGAGCCCTCTCACTGCATACCGATCGAGCTGTGGCCTCTATAAGTGAGAAAATATCCGCGCAAGCCGGCCAGATTATTGAGCTCTGCTCCAGAGGTACGCCGATGAGTGGAACCTCTCGGATATAACTGAAGCGACCCTTGGCCTGGATGTAACATCCCTGTTTAGCAAACCCTAATTAGGAATTGTTTGTGCATTCATAAGCATCATATAAATGCATTAAGAAAAATTTGCACCTTAAAATAAAGTTGAAACCCTAACTCCCAAGTACTTTCTCTATTTTGAAATGGTTTCAAACTTACAAAATAGTGTTATGTGGTCTCTCTGAAATATTTCAGAAGGCCACAAAATAGTTATGCAAAGTCTAGAGATATTTTGTTGGGTTTCAAAAGTGTTCAAAACATAAAATACATTTGTATTTGGCTATGTTTCAAGTTTTCCTCGAAATCTCTAAAAGCCAGGGGGCTCTTTGAAAAATTCCCCTTGTCTTCTTCCTCGCACACGCAGGCACCTACGTGCCTGCGCGCCGCCGCGGCCACCCTGCTTGCCTCCTCGACGTGGGAGACGTCCTGGAGACCCTCTCTCCCTCTCTCCTCCTCATCCCTATCCTCTCCCTCTCCTGGCTCCCCTCTCCTCCTCTCTGCGCCCTGCCCGAGCAAACCCTAGCTCCGGCCGACGCATAGCCCCGCCGCTCTGAGCCTCCCCGCGACCAACCGACACCGCCAGGAGCTCCGCCGTGATCTCCTCTCCCTCCTCCACCAAGCGGCCGCCGCCGGGAGCCCTATCGCGCCAATCGGACGACGCTCGTGCCGCTGGCCACCGCTTCTCGCCGGTGACTCCGACCTCCCCCGCGCTCGCTGTCGACACCACCAGCTCCATGGTGAGCTCACGGTGCTAACGCACCCCTCCGCGCCCTCTCTCTCCCTCTGGTTCGTCCCCGCGTCGAGAGCCCGTGAGCTCTGCCCCGCGAGCTCGCCCGCGTCGCTCCGGCGACAACGCGGCGCGCCGCCACCCAAAGGTTCCCCGCGTCGCCCGAGTCTTTCCCCTCTCGCGCGCCTCAATCGCGGGCCGAGTCGGCCGATTGGAGCTCGACCAGAGCTCCCAGTGAGCTCATGGCCGCGCTGACGTCATGCTAACATCAGCGTGACGTCATATTCCTTTTCTTTAATTCTGTTTTATTTTCTGTAATTCATAACTAATTCATTTTAATTCAGGAAAATATGTATTATATATCAAAATGATCAGAAAAATAAAACCTACATGTTTAGGTGTAATTCATACATCATTGCAAGAATTAAAATTGCATAATTAGTGGAACCCTAATAAACCCCTCACATATGTCGGGGTCCGATGCCGGAACCCCTTTAACCTGATGATGCACCTAGGGTCTATTCAATTCCCTTAATATGACATGTCATTCATATTGTATGTGCATTGCATTATGCCATGTATTGAATGTTATTTCTCTCTTTCTAGTATTTGCTTCTTCACGATCGATAGAGCAAGTGCCGAGACGATGAAGATCGACAACGACGCAGATCAATAATTGTCCATCGACGAACAATTCAAGCATGGGATCTCGAAGATCCATATTGGTTTGTCAGGGACAAAGGCAAGCCCTAGCCTGGTTCATATATGATTTTGAAATGCTTTTACTTCTGGTTCCTACATATTGCATGCGATTCAACTGTCTTTTATCGATAGGTAGAGTTATCCTATCTGATGCATGTTCCATCCTTGTAGCCTCAAATCCCTGATCCACTGCTCCTAGCATAACTAGGTTTGGCATGTGTGCGTCGCGAGAGCCTTTATCTCTTTATGCTTAGCCATGCTTAGTTTGTTACGCTACTACTCCGGTCTTCGGACTGGAGCCTTACAATGAAATGAAACTAGCATGACAGGTTGACGTGGTAAGTATAGAGATGTTGTTAAACATGATTAAAGGCTCAGACGAGAGGCCACATTGGGATGTGGTGGGTTGTTTCGTTTCTGCCGACCCTAGGAACCGAGTTCTCGCCTCTTGAACCAAGACTGAGCGTACAACCACGCGAGGCCCTATTATGGTACCCTCTCGACTCACTAACTTGCCTAGTAGATTCCATGAGTCACATAGTTTGCGCGTTACCTGGTCATATGCATTGCATTTTGCTTGGGGGAAAAGGTACATAACAGGTAGGTAAGCGTGGTCTAGGTGGCTGGAGGTTGCGGCCTCTGGGGAAACCCACCTCGGCACACATCGTTAAGGACCGACTTCGGGACTTGACCCGTTACGGCGGAACAATCCTTAGCGCGTGACTCATGGTCTCGGCGACAGCAAGGTAAAGGTCGTGGTCAACCACTCTCTGCCGGCTTTCCAAGGAAGAGAGCTAATGTTCTGGCACTAAGAATCGGTTGGCACGTGTGGATAAAGTTGTGCACCCCTGCAGGGTTAAATCTTTTCGAAAAGCCGTGTCCACGGTTACGGACGACTTGGGAATGGATTCTGTGATCATAGACAACTTTAACCTGATCGTAAAACTTGGCAAACAATGTGTGTTTACGGATACCTTCTTCGGGTGTTGAGGGGGTGATCCAAGGATAGTGGTCCGAGATGATGAAGATTGGTGGATACAATATGATGATCAATAGAGATAGAGATATCGCTCTCTTATCCCCTTTTAAAGGTTCTGAGTAGTCGAGCTTCTCCTCTCTCTTGTCTTACAAAGGAAAACTGGCTTTACGCAAAAGAAGCTCCACAGAAAGCCCGCATACCCGCTTTGCTAAAAGGTTGTACTAAGTCTTGCTGAGTCCCTGTACTCAGCTTTGCATGCTTTTGTTTCAGACGAAGTCGCTCCAACAGATGGTGGTTTCTAGTCGACATCGACGAGTAGCTTGGGGTTCCCAGGTGGCAGCCTGGAATCTATGGGCTGGGACGTCGCCGTTATGCTCCTGGCCTCTTAGGCCTTTTGCTATCTTGCTATGTCTAATAGCATAACTTCGCTTCCGTTGATTGATGTATGACAGGTCAGTGACCTCTGCTTGTAATACTTTGGTTCTTCGCTCAGTTATGAGCTTGTATTACTTCTTGAGTCGTAGAGTCACTGTTGTGTTACCGATTCTCTCACTGTAGTCTCTCGAGCTCTAGGTTAGGCTTATGTCAGACGAAGATCTGGTATTTGTCTAACCCTGATCCCGGGGGTGCCACACTGGGCAAGGATGGGCTGCCCATGGTGGACACCCGCGGCTCCCGGAACACGGTTCAGCACATGAACCGGCTCAACCGCTGCATGTGTGAGTTCGACAACGCCTGGTACGATGTTAACAAGTATATATTGGTAAGTTTCTCTTCCAGATTCAAATCACACCGATCTATTTTTAACTTAGCTCTTATAGATATATCCTCATATTCCCCGAGTTTCGGGTTAAGTACGCAGTACATAGCGCGAAACTTTTCAAAAAACCGGCATACATAGTCCCCGAGTTTTGGGTTAAGTACGCAGTTCTTAGCGTGAAGCTTGCTCAAAAAACCGGCATACATAGTCCCCGAGTTTCGAGTTAAGTACACAGATCTTAGCGTGAAACTTGCTCAAAAAACCGGCATACCTCACGGTTTTATTTAATCCTCTGCAGAGCGCGTTGGAGTCCCGCAAAAAGTTGTTTGAGGAACTACTATGGGAGCACCGTGGACTCACTGAGACTCACGCGGCCCTCCAGCTGATGCACAACCACTGCAAAGGTTTGTTCTTTGCTTGCTTTCCTTCCCTGATCGGGTTCTTTCATACCAGTTATGCTTTCATAGAATTTTGTTAACCGGCTTCTTTTTGTGCAGCCCTGCCTCCGGAAGCTTCCCAGCTCGATGAGCTCATTGACCAGGTCGCAGCCCTCCAAGGTTTGTTTCATTTGTCGGTTTCTTTTCCTTTGCTAATTTTTCAGTTTGCTAACATCTTTTATTCCGGTTTCCAGCCGAGAAGGAGAAGCTTTCCCTCCAGCAGCCGAACGAATTGCAGGCTCAGAAGAATGAGACCGCCAGACTTAAGGTGGAGCTGATCCAGGCCGGGCTGCGGCACGATAACACGCTCAAAGAGACCATCAAGGCTGGCAAAGCCGAGTTGGAAGAAGCCAAGGCCACGCTGATCGAGCTGCAGGAGAGTGAGGTTCAGGTGCTCCGAGAGCGGCTCCAGCAGCAGATCAAGGAAGAAAGGGACCTGCGAGAGCTGGAGAGGCAGCGGAACAATGCGCTGGAGCTTCTCTCTCTTTGTAAGGTTTCTTTTCTTGCCGGTTGGTCCTTATACCGGTTTCTTTTACTATTTTCCACAACAATCTTCCCGGAATCACTGGAACGTGCCGAAGCGGCCGTTGCTAAAGTCAGGGTCGAGGATCCGGCCTCTGATGTTGCCCCCTGGACCATAGAAGAACATATCACTGCTCTCTCCGCACGCGTATCCTTCATGAAGAAGCTTGCCAAGCTCCCAGACGTTGCCATCAAAGTCTTCAAGTGCCTCTGGCCCGGAGAAACTGTTCCGGATCGCATCGGTAGCATCTGCGCCCGGCTCCAAGAATGTGGTCCCCGGCTTCATGAGTGGCGGCGTTCCGCGGCCCGCTCTGGCGCAGATACCGCTCTGCGGTTTGTCTGTTCATGGTATGAAAACCTGAACCTGGATGCTCTGGAGAAGCTGCGGCTTGATGCTCCTACCGACGCTGACCCCATTCAGACCGCCAAGCGCCGCGACCGAGCTTACCAGGTGGCCCACTATGCTTATGTTAGCACTTTCATACCATGCCCAGAAAATTTCGAAGATGTCCAGAGTGACAACAAGGCTGAAGAACCTGTTGAAGAAGCTCCAGAAGAAACCGCCACCATTGACAATGAACCAGCCACAACTGGCCAAGCTCCGGAGAGTTCCTCTCAGGAATATGTTTGATGAACTTTATGCGTGTATCTCAAAAAACAATTCGTGAAATCCCCGACATGCCGGGTGGGATGATGTAACATACAATTAAGTCCTTTTGGTGCCTCAAACTTATTTAGATTGTTTGGTCCGGTACGCTTAGACTTTATTAAGCCCGGTATGTTTGAATTATGTTTGGTTTGCTTGAGTTGTTATGTCAAGCACTCCGGGTTCAATCGGTAGTTCAATTCTATGTTTGCTTAGCTCTTTGACTTTGGCTCTTCCTACCTATTTTGGGCATGTTGACATATGAGGTCAAAGTCCTTTTGCCAAACAGACAATTTCTTGAACTTAGAGAAAGAACTTCGAGTAACTCGAAAATTTTGCAAAAAGTCGGTATAACCGGGGTTAGTTAAATTTTCTTCTGGATTGTTTGCTTTCGGTTTCTTTCTTGTCTTTCATGTGTTCAAATTCTTCCGGTTTGTCTTGCTTGCCATGAAGCCGGGTTGCGGACAGCAGCTAAGTCGAAGATTTCCCTTTAGGTTAAACACACTACTAAACCGTAAAAGCAAACTTTAAGCAAACCAACCGGCATACATAAAAAATAAACACATTGCATGCAATTTCGGCAAAGGCAGTCCCCGATATACATTTGAGGTGCCGGCATCTTATAGATAACAAAATACTGAAAAAAGTACATGAACTTCTTACATCACATCTTCAGGAATAGAAAGGGCGAAGGAGAGCTACATTCCATGGACGTTTGGTTTCTTCTCCCGAAGTGTCCTTCTTTCCTTCCTTCTCTTCATGTGCATCGATAAGGTAGTAGACATCATTGTGCAGAGCCTTGCTCACAATGAAAGGTCCCTCCCATGGGGGTGCCAGTTTGTGTTGTCCTGCAGTGTGCTGCACCAGACGTAACACTAGGTCTCTGTCAACACCCGGATTTTTAAGTCCAGATGTCTATTATGTCATCCATCACAATCCCAAGAATATTGTTGTTGCGAGACATAACAGTTGATATCATAAGTCATCATTCATTACAACCCCTAATCGTCTTACAAAAGTAGATCACATGATCCAATATTACAACAATAGTTGATCTATTGATCAACAAACAACACAAATAGCGGAAGCGTAATAGAAGTGGACTATCTAATCCACATGCCAACGCTTGACGTTAGAAGAACTCCTAGTTGGTGTAGACGTCCTACTGGCCGTCATCTTCATACTGCTGCTCCTCTTCATAGTCTGGCCATTTGAATAGCCAGGGACACAGCCGTGAGTACTTTAAAGTACTCGCAAACTAATACTAGTGGGAGTGTTATCAATTTTATTAAGGGGTGCTAAGCTCTAGGTTTATTTGCATAAAGCCAATTTTAGTTCATAAACATTTAGTAAAGACTCTTCAATTTGCTAACTAACTCAAGTGGGAACATTAGTGTCATTCCCACAACATACTTGTGGTTCAAGTCAAATCACCATTTCAAATCACCATTTCTTTTTAAGAGATATCTGACAATGGAACAATATGGCCTTTCCAATCGTCTGTAACCGTGGACACGGCTATTCGAATAGATTTACACTCTGCAGAGGTTGCACACTTGTGCCACAACATTTGATTTCATCCGTCGGGATAACCCCGAATCATCGTAACTCAGTACGCGGATCATCAACCCTAACCTTTCACTTACATATCCTAGTATAGGCACCTCTCCCCATGAGCTTGGCCTCCCAGTGAAGACAAACCGTCAGCCTGGGAACTGCACAGGGCTTGGGCCGGACATTCACCTCATTTCACGTCATTTCACATCATTTCACTTTCAACGGAGGCAGCCTCGGCATAACCCCTATGACGCTTGTTTAGAGGGAACCCATACTAAGACACATAAACTTCCAGTTAAGCCCTACCCATAATCAGGTATTGTGGGGGTACTCAAGAATTGGAATGGTATCGCATACGACCACACCATCAGTTTTTATCAAATTCATCATGTCCTTCAAGTCATATTCACCTTCAAAACCTTTCAAAGTCATTTCATTTCACATATTCCCATCTAGAGTAGTCACTTTTAGTGGTTAGCACTAGCAACTAGTCATGAGGGGTGCTAACTAGCTTTGGTTCTAGGCTAAGTTTGATACTCTTGTAGTACTCTATCTTAGACCAAAGTTAACTATAAAAGCAAGTTATAATAATCAAAGTAAAAGCTTGTAAGAATAGAACTTGGGATTGGTTCATGAAGCATAAGAAAAGATGAGCGTGCCTTGCTCTGGTAGAGCTTTGCACTTTGCAAGAATATTAGCTTGCATTGGTTGGTGTATTGATCAAAGTAGTCTTCCTCTCATTAAATCTTGTTAAGATTTGATTTCCTCTCATTAAATCTTGTTAAGATTTGATTTCCTCACTAATAATGTATGAACCCATGTTGACCAAGGTCAACCATTCATCATCATCATTTGAGAAATGGATTTAAATGAGGTAGAGTACCTCGTGCAATTTAACACTACCATACTTATGATTTAACATCACCAAATAATTAAATATGAGATTACGTAGACCGTGGTCCACTACTAGAAAAAGGCTTATAGCCGCACTCCTTACCGCCGGCGAGTTCGTTTCGAGGTGGCCGGCGAAGGTTACCGCGCGAGATGGTTTGGGGTCGCCGGAGATAGGCCCCTACCGCCGAGTTGGGACTGAAATTGCCGGGGGTAAGTTGGTCCGAGAGCAGCAGATGGACTTCCCATTACCGCCGGCGATTTGGCTCCGAAAATGCCGGGGGTAACTAATACACCGGCGAGAACGATTTATTTTCGCTGTAAATTAGACCGGATTGGACCGAATTTACCGCCGGCATTTGCAGCTGAAACTCGCCAGGGTATTTGGCCCTATGCCACCGGCCCACCCGTTCCACCCCCACCTAATCCCCACTCCCGTCTCGTCCCCAACCCCCACTTCCTTCCCCAATTGCTTCTTCCCCATCTTCTCCCCGTGACGCGCGCCGGCGGCGCCCACCCCCCTCCTCCTCCGCCTCCGGCCACCACCGCCCTCTTCTCTCCCCCGCCCCAACCTCTCTCTCTCTCTCACTCCTGCAGCCCCCTTCCCCTCGTTCCCACGGCGAACCCTAGCCGGGTGCTCGATTTGGGCTACCCAACTCCGGCGAACGGACCACCCCGCCACCAGCGTGGCTCTCACGGCCGGCAGGGACGACGACGGCAAAAAGTTCAAGGTCACCACCACCACCACCCGCGTCCGCAAGCTCGCCCGCGCGACTCTCCAAGGCCGCCGTCGAGCGCCGCAACTAGGCCAAGTTCGGCGACGCCACCAGCGGCGACGACGCCTCCGCGCGCCTCACCATCGTCTCCACCGAGGAGATCCTCCTCGAGCGCCCTCGCGCCCAAGTTCGCCCCTTGTTTTGTCTACATTCCCGCTTAGATCTGCGTTGATTCATATGTTTCGATTCAACTGCTGTAGTACATATTAGGTTGGATTGATGATATCCATTCCATTTTTTGCATTATTGAGTCGAGACTGGCGATCTATCTATATAGAACTGACCGCTCTCAAAGTAATGCAGTAAGCTCTCCGTGTTATGGATACTGTTTATACATGCACATCTAGCAAATACATGTGTACTGTAAACATTTCTAGTCGGTATGCAATAAATCGAGGTGGCCATTGGGATAACAGTAAATAGATTGGTAGCCATGATATGTTTTGAAGCAATGCTGCCATTGGGTAAGGGGCAGAACACATGTTTTGGAAGCTGTTACGAAAATTCAGTTATGAATTGAGAGAAGCAAGCTGCAGTTGAATGTAATTCAGTCAGTAGGTCTAGATAGGTTATTCCGATAACTATGTTCTGATTGAGTTAGTCAGGCCATGTAGAATGTCAACTTGTCTTTCTTTTGTAGCCTACCGACTAAACTTTTGTAGTTGCAACAGTTCATTAATAGCGTTCTGTTAAATTCTGTAGTTGCAACAGTTCATTAATCCTCCTGGTGCTTGAATTCACTATTTTGCCTTGCTAGTGTCATGATCTTTTTTATTTAATGTGATTGAGTCTGTAGAAACAATGCTCATCAAATTTCTTGGTAGCTGCCGTTGCATGTTTAACTGCAGCCGTGAAGATAAATTATGTAAACTGACAGCAAATATGGCTGCAATGTCCAATAAACATATCCCTGGGGCTGAAGCCCAGGCTTACAATTGATTTTGATGAAGAAAGCTTTTGATCATTGTGTTTCAATTGATTTTGGATTTCAGAATTGCTTACTGGCTCAAAACATACACATGTATATGCTGATCTGAATTCTGTCGGTTGCCACTTGACTAGGTGCATATTTCAAGAACGGTTTGGTTTGAAGATATATCAGGTGACAAAGACAACAAAGAGGTACTTAAATCTGTTTTTTGCTCAACCAGTTGAAAATAGTGCGCTTTGCTTAATATCCATAATTATTGCTTTCTGTTTATTTTTTATCGGACTTGAATATACATGCCTGCATCAGCTTATCTGAATATGAAGTACAACAACTTCGTTTTTGCTTGTGCAGCTTATCTGAATAATTATGCTATATCAGTTCTGACTCGGGAGAACGTTGAGGACGACGACAAGGTCGGGGAAGCTCTCCTTGTCGAGCCGGCGAGACCGACACTGCCCTCCCGGTGGCAAGAAGCTGAGACGAGCTGGAGCTCAGCTTGTCCAGCTAAAGCTTCTGACGAGGCTGCAAGCTGGAGGCGTGCTGAGCCCTGCACGAGATGGATCGAGAGGAAGTGGGAAGTGGAGCAGAGTAGGGCGGGATGGAGGCGGGCATCCGCGCGCAGTGTTGAGCCCTGCACGAGATGGAGCGGGCAGCTAGCTAGCTTGTTGTGCTACATCTGATCGCACATTGTAACTTTATAATTATTTAAAATCTTTTTTTGTTTCTTAAATGCATTACCGCGCATAGCCCTGGTTGCCAGGGGTAACTGATTTTAATTCTTTTTTTGTTTCTTTAAATATGTACTGCCGGCACATACAAATATGGCTTATGCGCGGTAATAGATACCCCGGCGAATATGCGAAGGCGCCGGGGATAACGGCATGTTACCACCGGCACGAATGTGCCGGCGGTAAGGCATTACCACCGGCGAGGTTATCGCCGGCGAATCCGAAAGTGCCAGCGGTAAGCATTTTTAGGTCGCCGGCGGTAAGCCTTTTCCTAGTAGTGGTCACTCCCTGATATTAAGTTACTTGGGACAGGATTTAAATGAGAGCAAGCCTCTCATATGATTTATAAATAGTTTTGGACAATATCAATTGACTAGAAATAGACATAGAGCCATTATTAAATCTAGGCCATGATCACACAAAGTAACCATGTCATATTTTTGCAGAAACATGTAGAGTATGTGAAATGTGATTTATGAGAGTTGGAAACAACTTAAAAGCATTTTTAGTTGATTTTTAAATAAGGTTGGAAGTTGCAAAAGTCTATGCCTTGTTATTTTTCGTCATATTAATTCTACAAACAATTTCATGATGAGACCAGTGGGGTTGGGTAGATCTTTTCACAAGCTTTCCAAATATTTAAAATTCATCAAATTTGGTTTAGCCAATTTGATTCTATTCAATTTTGAACAAAGCATCTGTAAGCAAATTGATTTAAAACAGAAATTCGAAATTCAAATTTTGGGCCCGCGCGGGAAAACTAAACGGGCCGAAATGATTTAAACGGGAGAAGCCAGCCCACCACGCGTCCCGCACGCGTGGGCTGCCCGACAGGGGCACCCCAGCCTCTCGTAAAACGCGAAGGGTACGGGGCTGTGGGACGCACGATTAGTTGATCGAACGGCTTACGCACGTCGTCATCTCCGGCGGGGTGAGTGCACCGGCGCGGCGCAGGGGGTGGGAGGCTCACCGGCGGTGCGGCGAGGGCTGGCGGTGCTCGGTGAAGGTGTGACGACGGCGGACCTCCTCGTCGGCAGCGCGGCCTGGGCAGCTCCAATCGACCGGCGTCGCGGCTGGCAGGCTCCAGCGATGCAATTGAGGGGCTACGGCGGCTAATGTCGATGGGCGAGTGGCTGAGGAGGTCGAGGGAGATGAGAGGAAGCTTGCGGTGTGGAGAACCGAGCGCGAGGTCTCCTTTTATAGGGGCGGAAGGGGACCGAGGTGCTGCGGCAATGTCGACCATGGCGCGGGTGCTGCGGTGAGCTAGAAGGGTAGACGAGGGCGGCGTCCTGTTCCACACGTCCTGGCGGTCCTCTAGGCAGAAACGGCGAGGTTGGGCGGTGCCTAAACCGGTCGGGCGGTCGAGGTGTACTGCGTGGCCGTGGCGGAAGGGTTCGTCCTCTCCAGCGACGGCGGGCGAGGTTCGGCGACAAAACGTTGTCTGGCGTGTCCGCGGTGCTGTGACGAGGCGCTGGGCGAGAGAGGGGTCCGGGGAGCAGCCAGTGACCGGGCGACGCGTGTGCGCGTGTCCGTGGGCACGCCCATGCCATTGTCGGCATGCCCCGGCGTGGTGGGCGTGCGCGTGTCTCGTGCTTGTCGTCCTTCTCTCGACAGGCGTGTACCAGCATGCTCGGGGATCAAGGAGGATCAAAGGGGCATGATGGCTAGGGTTGGAGAGGAGGGAAGCTAGGGTTTGCATGTGGCATGGGTGACATGGCCGGCATACCATTGGCATGGCCAGGTCTAGCCTTCCTCTAGGTTTTCTATGCATGAGTTGGGTTGAGAGGGGACCAGGGAACATGGTGTGGGCAAGTGGTGTACCAGATTTGGCCAAACACTATTTGGAATTGATTTGGTTTTGATTTGCTCAGTATGTGTTTGCAAAAATGGCCGCATGAGATGAGGTTTGAAAATTTTGAATGAAACTTGTTGGACTTGCTTCATATGATCAAGGACACACCATGGTGGTGGTGGTTTTCAAAATTCAAAAGAATTGCAAAATTTCAACTTGGGTGTGATCTTAATTGCTTCGAAGTCCCTTCTTGGCTTGAGCATAACTTTTGATCTAGGATGAGTTTGCAGGGGTGGTCTTTACCGAAGTTGTTCACCTTGATGTGGTCTTGGATGAGGTGCAAAGAGTTGGCAAAGTTTGGTTTGAAAATATCTAAATATAAAGGCTCAAAGTAGGCATCAGGCTAAAAATGGCAGATTTGACCATTAGTGCATGTGAGCACAATTTGATTTCAAATTTGATTTGATTTGAGTTTCTTTGATTCCAAAAGTAATTATAAGTTTTTAGTAACATTCTCCAACTAATGGTGCAAGCCAAAATGGTCTAGGTTGAAGATTTGCAAAATGGCATAAACCATATGTGAGGGTTTTGGGATTTTTCTATTTCATTTATTTTCTTCCTCTGCTTTTGATCTTCCAAGGATCAAGTGAGGGTTTTAGCTTCAATCATCATGGCAATTGCATACAATGTGCATGTATGCAATTAAAAGTTTTTGTTGGTTCTGAATTTTGAATATTGGAAATCTTTATTGAAATTTTGGGATGTTACAAACCCTTCCCCCTTACAAAAGACGAGATCACTAGGTACTAAAGAGATCTGGGCTTCTTCATAAAAATTGAATCCCATATATGCGAATTAAAAGTTTGTTGATATGTGATCGATGTTCAAATGCACCTATTTCTTTTTCAACTGTTGTGACATAAACTTCCCCCTTACAAAAAAACATCTCTCGTCCCCTCCTCCTACTCTACTCCTTCTCTTCAGCTTCTCCCATCACCTTCGCTCCCTCTTCTTCCACCTTCCAACAAGGCTTCTCTCTTTCCAGTCCCTTGTACGTGGGTCCTCATCTGATCGGTTCTTCCCGGAGACGGTCTCCCGTGAAAACGTCGTGCACAGCCGACATTTCTTCCCAAAGTTCGATAACTCAGAACTTTGAAGGGTCCGACATATCGGGGTGCAAAGCTGGAATCTCTGCATTCCTGACAAGATAGACAAAATCTCCGATCTCGAAGGTCACTCTTGTCGGTCAAGGTACTATCTTGTGCATTCGGCTTAAGAACATCTGGTCCAAAGACTTGGCTTTCTCCGACTTGACCAATTCAGAGGGGTACCACTTTTCCGTACAGGGCTTCAAAGGGGGCCATCTGTAAGCTGGCTTGGTAACTGTTGTTGTACGAGAATTCTGCGTAAGGCAAACAGTCTTCCCACTTGGATCCATATTCCAGTACACGCTCTCAACATGTCTTCCAGTATCTGGTTGACTCTTTCAGTCTGTCCATCTGTCTGCGGGTGATATGCTGTGCTGAAGTTCAGCCGAGTTCCTAGTCCTTCATGTACTTTCTGCCAGAATCTTGAGGTGAACTGAGATCCTCTATCTGACACAATTGACTTGGGGTTCCGTGCAGGGCGACTATTCTGGAGATGTATAACTCAGCTAGCTTTGGGCCTTGGTATGTGGTCTTGACGGGGATAAAATGGGCTACCTTGGTTAATCTATCCACTACCCAAATAGAATCATTTCCTTTGCTTGATTTGGGCAGTGTGATAAAGTCCATTCCTACGAATCCCACTTCCATTCGGAATCTGTAGGGCTGCAGTCCTGCGGGTCGTTGATGTTCTTGACTCTCTGACAGATATCACACTTGGCGATGTAGCTTCGATCTCTCGCTTCATTCCATGCCACCAAAATTGTTCCTTCAAATCTTGATACATCTTGGTACCTCCGGGATGAATAGAGTATAGGGTGTCATGGGCTTCCTTCAGGATAACTTGCTTCAACTCTGAATCTGACGGTACACATAGGCGTCCGTTGTACCAAAGAACTCCTTCTTCATCTGCGGTGAATCCTGGTGCCTTTCCTGCAGCTATCTGACTCTTGATTCCGTCAATGCTGGCATTTCCCTTCTGAATAATCAAAGTAGGTGAAGCTCTATGCTTGCTAGGTATCCTTCACTAACTAGCTCCAGTCTAAACTGCTCAAACTGTTGGTATAGGCTAGGTTGTTCTTCTGCTATCATGGAGTTCAACTGACACGGCAGTCTACTCAAAGCATCCGCTACCACATTGGCCTTGCCGGGGTGGTAGTGAATTTCTAGGTCATAATCCTTAATCAATTCTATCCATCTTCTCTGCCTCATGTTCAGCTCCTTCTGGGTGAAAATGTACTTCAGGCTCTTGTGATCCGAGTAGATCTCGCATCGATTACCCATGAGGTAATGACGCCAAACTTTCAGGGCTAACACTACGGCTTCATGGGTTGGGTAGTTGTGCTCGTGTTGCTTCAGTTGCCGAGATAGATAAGATATCACTTTGCCTTCTTGCATCAACACACATCCAAGACCAATCTTGGATGCGTCACAATAGACGTCGAATGGCTTGGTGATGTCCGGCATGATCAGGATTGGGGCTGTGGTCAGTCTACTCTTGAGCTGTTGAAAGCTCTCTTCACATTTGTCTGTCCATTCAAACTTCTTGTCCTTCTTCAACAGTTGTGTCATTGGTCTGGCTATGCTTGAAAAACCTTCAACAAATCTGCGGTAATATCCTGCTAATCCAAGAAATGCGCGGACCTCAGTCTGAGTGGTTGGGGCTTTCCATTCTTCCACGGTTTTGATCTTGGCGGGATGTACAGCAATTCCTCCAGCAGACAAGATATGTCCCAGGAATCCTACTTCCTTTAACCAAAACTCACATTTGCTGAACTTGGCGTACAACTTGTACTGCCTAAGGGTTTCTAGGATGACCTCCAAATTTTGCTCATGTTCTTCTTCGGATTTGGAGTAGATAAGGATGTCGTCGATGAAGACAACGACAAACTTATCCAAAAAGTTCATGAAGATCTTATTCATGAGATTCATGAAGTAAGCGGGGGCATTGGTTAATCCAAACGACATGACGTTGTACTCATACAACCCATATCTGGTGGTGAAGGCAGTCTTTGGGATATCCGTTGCACGGATCTTCAGCTGATGATAACCAGTCCTAAGATCAATCTTAGAGAACACGGTGGCACCGGTCAACTGGTCAAACAGGTCTTCTATCTTTGGCAAGGGGTACTTGTTCTTGATGGTGACATCGTTAAGCTTACGGTAATCCGTACATAAACGAGTGGCACCGTCCTTCTTATCCACAAACAAAACTGGGGATCTCCAAGGCGACGCACTTGGTCGGATCAAACCTTTGGCTAGCATATCATCCAGTTGCTTCTTTAGTTCCACTAACTCTGTCGGGTTCATGCTATAGGCTCTCTGGGCTATAGGTCCTGTTCCAGGGATTAACTCAATGATGAAATCGATATCCCGATATGGGGGCATACCAGGTAGATCATCCGGAAACACATCGGGGTATCTACAGACGACCCTGATTTGATCCAAAGTTGGCTTGGCTACACTCTGGTTGCAGGTAAACTTTTTGGGCAGTCTCTGAGATGTGTTCTACTAACACTCCGGTGCTACTAGTCATGGTGATGGCCTTCTTGGCACAATCAATCAATCCATGATGTTTGGCCATCCAATCCATACCCAGTACTACTTCCAATCCTTTTGTTCCCAGAACAATCAAATTTGCATAAAAATCTACTTCATGTATTCTGATAGGCACATCTTTGCAAAATTTTCTAGCTTTGGTGGTTGAACCAGGTATTTGGACTATCATGACATGCTTCAAACTGATGGGTTGAATTTTACTAGTGCATGCAAAATCTTCAAAAACGAATGTGATGCTCCGGAATCAAACAACACTCTTGCAGGTACTGAGTTAACAGAAAACATACCCAGCACAACATCTGGCGCTTCCTGGGCTTCTTCAGCATTCATGTGGAAGAGGCGGCCGCCGCGGTTGTTGGGGTTGTTGGGGGTGAACTTCTTGCCGGTGGAGACACGGCGTTGCTGCTGAGCAGGTGCAGCGGTGTTGGCGGCAGCTTGGCTAAGCCTCTTGGGGCACTCGTTGGAGTAGTGACCCACAACTCCACATTCGTAGCAGGTGATGGTTGACTTGTCCTTGGGGCGATGGGGACAGCGTTGCTCCCGTCCTTGGAGCGTGTTGGGGTTGTTGTTGTTGGGGGCTCTTGTCGGGCGCGGTTGTTGTTGCTGGCATGGTGGTTGTTGTTGTTGTGGCCTCCTGGCCTTGGGTTTCCTCCACTCCGGTTCTGAAAACCAGGACGTGACATCGGCATCTGGGGCTTGTTGTTGTTTCTTGGAGCGAAACCTCCGCTTGAGCTGGGCGATACCTTGGGGCATTGCTGGGCCCACTCTGGTGCATCATGCGGTGTTTGCGGTTCTGGCTTGGTGGAGTTTTCCCTCCATCTGGATGGCGGAATCCACCAGGGCTTCAAGGTCGGCAAAGGGGATGTTGACTAGCACAGTCTGTCATGCAGTCCATTCAGAAACCTCTCCTTCCTCTTCTCGGTGGTGTCGGTCTCATCGGGGCATACCTTGACATGTAAGAAACCTGTCGCGGTATTCTACCACCGACATCCTTCCCTGCTTGAGTTCCCTGAACTCGTCCCTCATCTTCTTGATTAGACCCGGGGGCACCACTACAAGAAAAGTTCTGATAGACAACGTCCCAAAATCGTCAACTAAGGGGCATTTTTCGTCGCCTATGGGCCTAACCCGACGATATGGGTTCCGTTGTCGAAACTGCGTCAGGCAAAGTCCAACGACGATTTTTTCGGTCCGTCGCGCTTGGGCGCCCTTCCGCCACGGAAAATCGGACCGTTGCGGAAGTGTTTCCGGGAGCCCGTTGACTGCTGACGTCATGCAAACTGACACGTGGCAGACGCCGTTAACTGCCAGTTAACGGCGTTAACCGGCTGAAACCCCGTGGTAGATGGTAGGCCCACACGAGGCCTGCCACGTCTTAAGCGGGCCGGGCCAGATGACATAGTTTGACCGGTCAACTATATAGCTGGGCTGGTCCATTAGTTAAGTGGGCCGGGCCTAACCTCTAAGGTTGACTGGTCAAAACTTAAATGGGCCGGCCCATTTAACATGTGGGGTCCACCTTACAGCAACTGGGCCGGCCCAAGAAGCAAGTGGCCGGGCCAAAAACACAGTGGGTCCCACTTTCCTGTTAAAAGGCCGCCCATTTAGTGTGTGGGGTCCACCGTATAGCAAGTGGGCGGCCCAACAAGCTAGTGGGCCGGCCAAAACACAGTGGGTCCCACTTTCCAGTTAAAGGATCGGCCCATTTAGTTTGTGGGGTCCACCATATAGCAAGTGGGCCGGCCCAACAAAATAGTGGGCCGGGCCAAAAACACAGTGGGCCCCACTTTCCTGTTAAAGGGCCGGCCCATTTAGTATGTGGGGCCCACCATATAGCCAGTGGGCTGGCCCACCAAGATAGTGGGCCGGGCCAAAAACACAGGTGGGTCCCACATTCCTGTTAATGGGCCGGCCCATTTGGTATGTGGGGTCCACCATACAAAATGGGCCGGCCCAACAAAATAGTGGGCCGGGCCAAAAACACAGGTGGGTCCCACCTTCCACTTAAAGGGCCGGCCATTTACCATGTGGGACCACCATAGAGCAAGTGGGCCGGCCCAACAAGATAGTGGGCCGGCCCAATAAGCACAGGTGGGCCCCACTTTCCTGTTAAAGGGCCGGCCCAACTAGTATGTGGGGTCCACCATATAGCAAGTGGGCCGGCCCAACAAGATAGTGGGCCGGGCCAAAAACACAGTGGGTCCCACTTTCCTCTTAAAGGGCCGGCCCATTTATTATGTGGGGTCCCCAAAAAAGCAAATGGGCTGGCCCAACTAATTAGTGGGCCGGCCCAGTAGTTGGTGGGGTCCACCTTAAAGCAAGTGGGCCAGCCCAATTAGTGTGTGGGGTCCACCGTAAATCAAATGGGCTGGCCCAAGAAGTAAGTGGGCCAGCCCGTTTAGTTGTTGTTTATATGCCGGCATAATATGCGCTTTAGGATTTTGCGGGCAGGCACATATGTGATTTCGCTTAATTGGGCCGTTTAAGGGATGGGAATTCGTGATTTAGATACTGAGAATATTTACGCAGCATTGATTTCTGTCGGATAGCCTCACTTACCACAAGCACCAAAGAAAAAATGCGCGAAAGAACTATAAAAACTAACTAAATATTACATCAGCTGCAAGGCATTGAAAAAAATATTACAGAACCCAGAGAAATTGAATGGTAATTAAACCTAGCAATACAATGAAGCGATCCGGCAATCTTTTAAGTTGTCCATGCAGCACCTATATCTGAAACAAAGACATTACAAGTTAAGACAGCAACAATGGAAAGGCAAAGACACTACAATATTGTTTGCCAAAGAATTTGGAACTCATCATTTCGTCGTTATAACAAGATCATTGTAATGCGCACAATAAGCAAACAAAGAGTGCATGCCGCATACCAACAGCCAATATAACAGAGCATGTTAGAATGAAACAGCAGACTTACTACTGTCGAGTCCCATGCAAACCAACATGTTCAGGGAGTACAAAATTGGCATGAACAACATAGTAGCAGGCTATAAATTTTGTAACAACGACTGAGCAAGATGAAGTTATGATGGCTACATCTACAGAGCAGGGAATGTAAACCAAAAAATAGAAGTTACGATGGCAAAAGCTAAAGAGGAGGGAATGTGAACCAACATGTGCCAAGTGCAATTACTTCATTTTGGCCGTGAACTAAATAATACTCCTGAACTTATAGTGAAGGGGATGCAAATCAAGATGTTTCGGGATATAAACTTGTAATGAGCAACACATAGAGGATAGTTGATGCTGGAGCTTAGGATGGACCAGATACAGAATATAGTGGGATCACCTGTGAACTTGTATAAGAGGGAATGCAAACCAATATGTTCAGCTTTCCATATGTGAGCGTCATGCCAAGTCAGAGAAACAAGTCAATAATGCAGCTTTTGAAGAACAAGATGGCACGCAAAATTATTATCTAGTAGTATGACAAGTTTATTTGTACTACAGGCTAGATAGCAGAGTGATAGCATGCCAAACTAAGTCCTTACTTTGTTAGCTTACAATGAACTAGATACAAAACAATGGCATCACCTGTAGTACAGGGAATGCAAGCCAACATGTTCATGGAGTAAAAAATTGGCACAAACAACATAGTAGCAGGCCATAATTTTTGTAACAACGACTGAGCAAGATAAAGTTATGATGGCTAGATCTACAGAGCAGGGAATGTAAACCAAATATAGAAGTTACGATGCCAAAAGCTATAGAGCAGGGAATGCGAACCAACATGTGCAATTACTTAAAATTGGCCATGAACTAAATAATAGCAGGATGTTACTATAATACCTATAATTTTTGTAACAACGACTGAGCAAGATAGAAGTTATGATGGCTACATCTACAGAGCAGGGAATGCAAACCAAAATGTTCAATCGCTTAAAGTTAGCAATGAAGTAGAAAATAGCAACGTGTTACGGTCATAGCTAGGAATGAACTAAAAGAGCTTCAGACAAACAAGCATCTGAACCCAGAACATGGCGCTAAAACAAGGGACTTACATTAGGAGAAGCACTCTGTGGGAGTCACAGCAGATCTTCCTGGGGTTGATAGATCCGGTGATGAAGTACGCTACATGTGCTACTTGGGGTTGGAGAGACGGCCATTACACTTCATGGTTACTCATCTCATCTGCAAAAACGTAACGGCGCGTCGTTAGCACAAACAGGTTCCCCCAAGATTAAACAAGAACTTGCAGGCAAGCAATAGAAAAGCGACAGTAGAAGAGTTTAGATCATGCACGGCGCCGGTGAAGCAGATCCGGTTCATGCACAGCGGTGTCGGTGAGCAAGATACGATGCGGTGGACGACGGATCCGGCGAAGCGGCTCCGGTGGGGTGGACGATACCGCAGCTGAAGCGACTGCGGTAGACTGCTGGATGAGCATATGGTTTCGAGGTTCGGCGGGGATGATCCGGTCCGGTTGATGACGGCGTCGATGAAGCGGCTCCGGCAGGCAGCCGGATGACGAGGATCGCGAGGGCTCGGGTAGGCCAGGGAAGTCCGGCGGGGATGTTCCGGTGCGGTGGTCGTGGAGGTGGGAGAGAGGGACTTGGGAAGTTCCGGTGGGTGGTCTGAGGGAAATGAATTTTTTTTGGGAGGGTTTCCGGGCTAGGGAGGTGGTGATCCAAAAAATGACGGGCAGACCCCCCCACCAACCGACTTTGCTGTCATCTCCACAGGGGTAGAATGGGAATTTGGAAGCGTACGAAATTTTTGTATTTTGTAGGCGGGAAGTTTTGCCGCTATGAGATTTTGAATTTCGCTAAGGTCCAAGTATAATGATAAAAAATTGTGAGACCGTACTAGTACCTCTGTTCAAGGCCGAGTGCAAAATCAAATCATCATCATCTTGAATATTGGTCACTACCATGGTCATGATCTATCTCTGAAATTAGCGTATCCGCTATATCAAAGTATAATGATAAAAAAAATTGTGAGACCGTACTAGTACTTCTATTCTAGGCCGAGTGCAACATCAAATCATCATCACGTTGAAAATTTGTTACCATGATCATGATCTATCTCTGAAATTGGCGCATCCGCTATATCTTTCAAAGTATAATTATACGAGTAATAAAAATTGTGAGACCATACTAGTACTTCTGTTCAAGTTCGAGTGCAACATTAAATCATCATCACGTTGAAAATTTGTTACCATGATCATGATCTACCTCTGAAAATGGGCGCATCCGCTAAAACTTGCAAAGTATAATGATACAAAATTGTGAGACCGTACTAGTACTTATGTTCAAGGTCGAGTGCAACATCAAATCATCATTACATTGAAAAGTGTGTTACCATGATCACGATCTATCTCTGAATTTGGCGCATCCGCTAAATCTCGCAAAGTATAATGATAAAAAAATTGTGAGACTGTACTAGTACTTATGTTCAAGGCCGAGTGCAGGATCAAATCATCATCATGTTGAAATTTGTTACAACGATCATGACATATCTCTAAAATTGGCGCATCCGCTAAATCTTGCACGTGGCGCATCTCGGTGCGGAGCAACAAGCCGGTGCTATCAAGGTTGAGGCGTCGGTAGCGTCATCGGGCTCTCCTCTTTTGATAGATCTTCTACATGGCGTGGCGCACCGCCCACCGAGAAGCAGTCATATGTGAGATCGAGGTGGAGACGTCGCCGGCATCCTCGAGGCGCGACCGCCCTTCTACGAGCCAGAGTCGACTCAAGGTATGAATCCATGCGCTGTCGCGTCCCTTCTGCATATGAAGTGGAATGCCTTAGATTTATTGTTCTTCTCTTACGATTATTTGCCGGACATGTGTGCTCTTTCTCTGAATATATTGCTTGAAAAGCTAACCAAGTTACTTAAATTCACTTCGTTCTTAATCTTGCGTGCTAATTTTGTTATTTTTGCTGACAGTGGTGCGCGCAAGGAAATTTATTTCTGGGTGTGCTGAGCTGTTAGGCCTAAGTCGAAATCCTCAGCTAAACAAGGCCTCAGCTTAACACATAAAAAGGTGTTCAATCTCGCCCACAATGTCCTCTTCTTTCCTCTTCCTTTATTGGAACTTGTTTTGCAGACAAGGAAAGTGGCACGTGTAATGTGAGTAAAACCCTCTTAGCCAAAATCAGCTACGAGCAAGATTTTATGTATTGTAGATTCCCCAATTGACTCTCATCCCCAATGTAGTCTTTTTTATGTCAGTATAGACTTCTTTACTGGATGTATACTATCGTACATGGCATGCATTTGCCTAATGAGGAGCATTGTATTGCCATTCTAGCCAACCTGATCGATCTGTCAAGCTTCATGCACGAGATGCCATGTTTAATTTACTCCCTCGCTCCGATCCATATTTATTGGTGTAAAATGAATGTGAATCGGAGGGAGTACTCTTCTTAGATAGTACTATACCAGTTCAAAAAAAAGTACTGTACTACTACATCACAAATGCATCAAAAGAGTACTACATCACAAGACCACCACGGTTGTACTAGTAGAGTTTAATGCTTAACTTCCAAAGGGAATAAGATTACACATATGAACTTTAAACAGGCGCTGTCCGATGTCTGCTTGTTTGGGAGCACAACATAAATAATACTACCCCCGTCCATACATAAGTGACTAAACTTTGTCTGAAGATGTTTCATCTATATATGTTTTTAGTGTGTAGATACATCCGTATCTTGAAGGAAAAAGGTGAGCCGCTAACTTTTTGAATAGAGTGAGTAATACAATTCGGATAAACAATGGTGTAGTAAAACAAATACTCCTGCCCATCATAAAACAAAACACAGACTGACTCAAATATATGTACAGATCACAAAAAAGGTTTCATCAGAACCCGAACATATACATGCAGAAATGACCGTTTGATCACATAAAACAAAGGTTTCGTGGCATATTTATGCCCCCAAAACAAGCAGACGTAGGACAGCGCCAACGTACTAGCAGCTAGCACTATGGAGCTGCAGTACAAACAAATGGTGCAGCGACATTTCCACCAGAACGAAAACTAAAAGACATCAGACCAAACAAAAGCTGGGCTATCACTTCTTGCCCAAACAAGCCTTGCTCCTTCATATGCGACTTCCTTTTCTCTTATGGATGTTGAACTTTGAATTAGATGGGTTCCTGACAGCGCGTTCTTTTTCGTGTCCTTGATGTTGCACTCTGGATCAGGTCGGTTACTGTCAGGAAATGAACAAATTGATCAGCAAAAGTCATATGTAAATGAATGCAAAGGTTACATATGAATGACTAACCCGGTCTAACTGAGTAGGGATGTAAAGTGCACCAACGTCTAGCAGAATTGTACTTTCTCCACTGCCAGTTGCTCATATCTAATTGGAATACTCCCTCCTTTGCCCGTACAACCAGCTCATTTTTGTCCTCAAATACGCAGAGTAACCTTACTGCATGTTTCCAATTGTATGGAAATGATGTGTCAAGGCCAAAAAAAGTATCCAATTCAAAATTTATATGACATGTCCATGACTCGTGATCGCCTGTTGATGATCTTGTACTGGTCCATGTTTGTAGGGTGAAGTCTCTTATAACAGCAAGGGCAACATCTCCATTATGTCCCTTGAAGATGTGAATGTTAAGCATGAATATATCATGCGTCTCATGAGGGCACTGAATATATTTCAGAGTCTTCTTTGCATGGTCAAGCTCAATGATATATCTAGACTTCGTTGGCCAGTACAAAATACCCCCTATGAGAGTTGCCGGTCTACGGTCAATCTCTGACAGCATCGGAGTTGATCGAGCTAGAAACTCCCATTCTTTTGAATCTGGTGAGTAGATATGAGCCTGTGCATCGTAACGTTTAGTTGTTATCCAAACAACCGAGAACTTGCCACAATGTGTAAACGGTTCAGAGTTGTTTCTCGAACAGAGAATTGAGCCGCTGCTTTCAATTGTGTGATTGCGCCACAATGGTGGTTCTGGTATCGCTGTGAGAACTTGCCTAATTGGATCCCAGACTGATATATACCCTCTGGATACATTAGAATGGAGTAGCACCATACCATCGCGGCATCCCAGGACATAGATTTTGGGACCGTTCACTTGAGACGGGATTGCCAGCATCTTCAAGATGGCCGGGTGAAGATCATGCTCTGTGATGAATCGATTGTCCTCGGAGTTGTTGGTGAAAAACCCTAGCAACGGGTTTCCTCCGTTGTGTGACACAGTTAGCTTTCTGAAATAATTGCTTCCCATACATTGCCTCCATGCTTTCTTGGTGCCTGATGCAGCTAGTAAGCAGGTTGGATGGGGAGGAAGCCTGACAAGAATCTGAGAGACTACATCTCCAGGCAGATCGTTGATTGTTGTGGGTGTCCTTCGACTGAAGCTGGTAGGATTATGCAAATCGCACGATGCATCGTCAAAATTATGTAAACAGCACACTGCATCATCTATTTTTTAAAACAAAATGCAACATCTAATTTGACTAAGCAGCAAAATGCATCATCTAATTCATCATCAAAGTTTCCTAAACTGCACGGTGCATCAGCAAAATCAAAATAGTGTAAACAGCACAATGCATCAGCAAAATCAAAATAATGTAAACAGGACAATGCATCAGCAAAATCAAAATAATGTGAACAGCACAATGCATCAGCAAAATCAAAATATTGTAAACAGGACAATGCAATTGTAATCCTGTTGCATAATCAATGAAGCCCTTAATTTGCAAAAAAAAAACACCACAAAAATAGGACGCACCAACGGAAGGCAATCTCGCATATACAGTAATAATTGCTAACGTGTCAACACGATTGGAGGAAAAAGAGACCTCTACAGGACCCAAAACGCTGTGGTAACATCAGATGGGGTTAGCTTTGATATAGGTAATAAAATGTAAACAGCACAATACATCATCTAAGTTGACAGCAAAATTCTTCATCGAAATTTCCCACACTGTTCAAGGAATCAGAAAAATTACCTAAAAGGCTAAAAGAGCAAAATGCATCATCAGAGTAAAATATATGTAAACAGTACAATGCATCATCCAACTTTTGGCTAAACAGCAGAGAGCATTAGCTAGGTTGACAGAAAAACAAAAACAAAAAAAACCATGAAAAATTCCTGAAGAGGTGAGTGCATCAGAAAAATTACTACCTAAAAAGCATAATGAATCACCCAAATTACAAAAGAAGCAGAATGCATCATCAAAAATACAAAAACATCTCAATGCATCATCACGTCTGGTTTGGGCAAAAAACCCCAATCCACCAGATCTAACCTCATTGCAGTTGGGGAAGGTAGAACTTACAAAGGGGTTGACGAGTCACGATCATATGCAACAAGCGCCGCCTTAGATGAAGTCACCATCCAAGCTCTCGACGCGTTCAAAGCAGCCAGCTTCGAAGCCTCCGACGGTTCTCCCGGCTGCGCCGCCAAAACTCTCGAAGCACGCGCCAAGACTTTCCAACAAAATGCAGCTTCGATACGAGCATTTGCCAGCGCCACAGCGCCCGGGCCCGTCCTAGCCACCGCCTTCGCCTTTGCCTCCGCATCCGCTTTACATGTCTCCGCCGATGCATGCAGAGCATCCGTCTCCGCTTTCCATGTATCCGCCGACGCAGTGTAGGCATCGAGCGACGCCGTTTTCATTTCCTAGAAAACCCAGTAAGTTACTCACATTGCAATCCCCAAATTAAGGTTATATCGAACACAATGACCGATGAACCTCTGTACTCGCCGGAGGTTGGAGATGTACATACCTGCGAAGATCGGTCCGGTGGTGCTTGACGGTGGTGCGTCGGGGACGGGGGAGAACTCGGCGGGGAGAATGGTGGCGCGGCCCAAGACGGCGGCGCGGAGAGGGGCGACGGTGCGGTCATCGAACCTCGGCAGACAGTATTTTGTATATATATATGAGAAGAAGAATAAAGTCTGGTCGAATGAGGCAGCGCGACCGGCAGAGTACAACCGAAGGCTACTAGTGCTACCTTGGAGTATTGTAGTAATATAACATAATAAAAATAATGGCCTTGTTTAAACCACTCTTGTCAGTGTGGCATCGCGTCCAAATTTAATGCATTCTGTGGAAATCGGAATAATGCTGTAAAAACTCTCATACTAGTGTGGTATATATAGCATGCACCGACACTTTTCAACAAAATGTCGTCTCCATTTCATAGGAGACTGCTTGCACACTGGGATACGATGCTGACATGACGAAGGGCGCAGAAGTATTTTGGAGTATTTCATTCGAGCAGATCGGGGCGACGGTGCGTCTTTGGAGGGAATACCGTGTGGTGTGTCTTTGGAGGGAATACCGTACGTACTTAGGAGTATTTCATTCGAGCAGACTGCTTGCACACTGGGATACGATGCTGACATGACGAAGGGCGCAGAAGTTTGCGAAAATGGTTGTACTACCATCCGACCATTAGTATAATCGAGCAGCCTAGTATAATCATTGCGCGATAGCTTACACGAGAAGGAAAAGAGCCGAACAGCTGTGGATAATAAAAGCATTTGGCTCTTCGAGGATCCTTCTTCTACTGCCTTCTCAAAGGAGTACTACTATTGTAATCTTTTTTTGTTTTTCTGGGACCTTCGGGTCCCTTCCCCGTTGAAAAGTGAAGTGTTTCGAATACATTCATATGCCTATGTTTCTATTTTTACAAGCAAATAAATAACAAAGGATGACTCAATGCACAAGTTGATCTCATTTTGAAATTTTTTAAAACTTCTTCTATTGTATTCAAATTTGATTAGAAGGAGTCGATCGATTGTACATGCCAATCGTATAGCTTGGTGGGTGGATTGGCATTTGAAGTTTGGTCATTGTGTTCTTGTTTGTTACCACCCTCGCAAGGCACGTCCAAGTATTTCCTGTCAGAATTTATGGCATGTATGTAGTTAAATAACCTACATTATTTCAATTATGAGTTTAATTACTAGGCAAAAGCTTAAAAATCCATATATAGTTCCAGATTAAGATGAACAAATCCTTGAACCTATATCTACAAAATTGATGGCACTAACACATCCTACCAAGCGGAAAGCATGTCTACCCTACTGCTTCCAAAAGGTGGAATTATGACAATAATGTGCAACTGTTAAAATTTGGTAGCCCTCCTTCACAATTAACACACATCTAGCCATTTTTGTACAGTAATAAAAAAGGGAAATCATTCTTTCATGCATGCATATAATTGTTAGAATCTCTTGTTTGTGAAGTTGCTTAAAATACGATCTCTTCCAAACTTGAGGTCATATGATAACTAAAAAGTTTTGTATGGCGGGATTTTGCATCAAAGTACATGCGCACAATACTCACTTGTGGGCAGAAAGCCAAACAAACTCATATTACTAGGTTTGTATTAATTTGTTCAAGAAATTTCACCATCACACATGATTTTGTGCTTGCGTTAATTTTACTTTAAAAACTTCTTCCAAATTCAAATTTTCTTCAAACATGCCAACGGTACATGTCTACCAATTAATAATTAAGGGTACACCACACGTACTGCCTCGTAGGGTACATAAAAAATTATACTATATTTTATGGCATGTACTAATTTCACATAATCTACAACTCAACGTTGAGTTTAATGATCAGCCCAGAACTAGAAAACAAATATACATATAGTTGCAAATTAACCTAGAAAAGCTCTAGTATCCTTTAAAACCCTAGAAAATGGCCATGCATGCATGCATCCTACTCATAATAATTAATTAAGGTCTCGATCTCTATACTGCTCACGAAGTTTGGAATTCTGGCAAATATGCAACTTGTTTCATTAATTTACCATGGCGAGATAGATGCATGCACATCGATCACTTAAAAAATATAAAGTTTGTAAAGGATTTGGCATCCATATATGCTCACCGGATATATAGATAAGGCCAAGCAAACACATCGAATATTTCTGAAGAAATGTTTTTGCTAGAACCTTCAAATTTTTAGATTTACATCACACACAAAGAACACACCTTTAATTTCGCCAGGTTTGTGCACTAATAAAGTACTCCTACAGTACTAGAAATTGGATTGTTCTACTCCGGAGTGATATGCTCACCGGAGTATTTTTGGATCTTAGCTGGAGCGGCGTTTGGCGGTTGCACGAAGCCGTGCTGGATGTTAAGCCTGTCGAGGCACGCCTGGTGGAAAGCGTGCGCCACCTTAGCCTCATCGGCGCGCCGCTGCAATGCTGCGTCCCTGGGATTTGCAGCCGCCGCATTCTTAGCCTGCACGAAAGCTTGCAGAGCATCCCGGCATCTATAGAGTGCCGGGAACATCACGTTATATACGAGCTCCTTGGCGGTGTTGCTCCTGCAAAGGGCGTCGCCGTGATGCGCTTCGAAAGAACGGCCTGGCTCCACGGCCGGCACCGCCTGAAGTGCGGTCGGATTAGGCGGCTGGCCACGGGAGCTCCCTGCCTCCGCATCGTTCGCGCCGGCCGGGAAGGGGATCTCACCTGCTGGCAAAGAAAACCATGCGGCATGCGCGGGCGGAAAAGCCGGCCAGGGCCGAGCGGGCGTCGCATGCGGGGTTGCGTGGGAGATCCCTGCCTCTGCATCCATCGGCCCGCACGGGAAGCGGCTGGCGAGGGGCTCCACGGCCAGCGCCGCCGCCGCGGGCTGAACAACCGGCCAGTGCAGAGCGGGCGGGTTATGCCTTGGTGCGCGATGGACGAAGCGAAGGCGGCGCTGATGCTCCGCTTCCTCGTCGGTGGTAGGACTACGCGCGCGGCGACCAGAGCCAAGTCGGAAGGCCATAGATATGTCGATTGGTCACTTAAGCTGGAGAGGTTCTCTTACCATTTCGGAGAAGCGGAGTAAGAGGAAGTTGTTGCTTATACGGGTTCACTGCCACGTTGGGTTAAGAGGGGCAAAGTTGGTCAATGCCTAGGAAGTTGGAATCGTTTTGGCCCCAATTTTTTAATTACCTTGCGGTTCATCTCTCGGTCTCTCCCACCTCTTCACTATCCCTCCCCTTGCCTCCTTTCATGCTTCATCGTAGTGCATCTTGTTTTTCTAGCACCTTCACAAAAATCATACACATTTGGCCGATTCTGTCATTGTGTGCACTAATAAAGTAAAAAATCCATTATATGTGAATAAACGTTTAATACACTAGCTCGCAAAGATGTTTCTCAAGGCGATATGCACAATGCCTGCCAAAAATGGGTCATGATAACTAAATTTCGTGTTAATTTTTGCATGACATGTACTCACTTGTGTATGAAGCCAAGCAAACTCATAATCTATACCAAAAAAATGTGAAAGAGTTCTTTTTAGTATCCTTCATACATGGGGTTCCTATTTTTACTTTCTATTTTTACTAGTTACAAGTACTCATGCATGAAAACTTTTGAAAATATGTGCATTTTGGGCTGTGTGGAGACATGGTACAATAATATATTCAAGTTGATATACAAAGTCTAGACATATTCAAACTAGACAAATAATGTATCTAACCCCCTAACCCTAAACTCTGTCTTATGAAGTCAAGCATGCATGAAGAGAATTGGTTTTGGGTTTCAAACATGGAAATTTCAAAATCATCCCAAAAGCTTCATTTTAGAGCGACTAAGAAGGATCCAGGCTTACCTTTCCATTTTCATGTTTTAAACTTGTTTAAATCTTGGTCAAATCCTAGATTTGACCAAGATTCAAATGGGCATAAAATAAAAAAATGAAAAAATGAAAAACCAAAGCGCACATAGTCTTCTTATATGTCATATAGTAAGCATTAAAGTTGGTAAACAAGGTCTAGACATATTCAAACTAGACAAATCATGTATCTACCCCCTAACCCCTAAACTCTATCTTATGACGAAGTCAAGCATGAAGATTAAGTGGTTTTGGGTTTCAAACATGGAAATTTTGAAAACCTCCCAAAAACTTCATTTTAGGGTGACTAAGAAGGATACAGGCTTCCCTTTTCATTTTCATGTTCTATACTTGTTTAAATCTTGGTCAAACCTAGGATTTGACCAAGATTCAAATGTGCATCAAAATTCCAAAAAAATCAGAAAAATGAAAAACCAAAGCACATAGTTTTCTTATGTCATATAGTAAGCATTAAAGTTGATAAACAAGGGTCTAGACATATTCAAACAAGAAAAATCATGTATCTACCCCCTAACCCTAAACTTTGTCTTATGTAGTCAAGCATGAAGAGAAGTGGTTTTGGGTTTCAAATATGGAAATTTCAAAAACCTATCAAAAGCTTCATTTTAGAGTGACTAAGAAGGATCCATGCTTGCCTTTTCATTTTCATATTTGAAACTTGTTTAAATCATTGTCAAACCTAGGATTTGACCAAGATTTAAATGGGCATAAAATTAAAAAATCGGAAAAATGAAAAACAAAAGCACATAGTCTTCTTATGTCACATATATATATAGTAAGCATTCAAAAGTTGATAAACAAGGTCTAGCTAGACATATTCAAATAAGACAAATCATGTATCTACCCCTCTAACCCTAAACTCTGTCTTATGAAGTCAAGCATGAAGAGAAGTGGTTTTAGGTTTCAAACATGGAAATTTCAAAAACCTCCCAAAAACTTCATTTTAGAGTGACTAAGAAGGATACATGTTTCCCTTTTCATTTTCATGTTTTAAACTTGTTTAAATCTTGGTCAAACCTAGGATTTGACCAAGATACAAATGTGCATCAAAATTCCAAAAAAATCAGAAAAATGAAAAACCAAAGCACATAGTTTTCTTATGTCACATACATATATATAGTAAGCATTCAAAAGTTGATAAACAAGGTCTAGCTAGACATATTCAAATAAGACAAATCATGTATCTACCCCTCTAAAACCATAAATAACTCTGTCTTATGAAGTCAAGCATGAAGAGAAGTGGTTTTTGGTTTCAAACATGGAAATTTCAAAAACCTCCCAAAATTAAAGCTTCGTTTTAGAGTGACTAGTTAAGAAGGATCCAGGCTTACCTTTTCATTTTCATGTTTTAAACTTGTTTAAATCTTGGTCAAACCTAGGATTTGACCAATATTCAAATGGGCATAAAATAAAAAAATAGATAAAATAAAAAACCAAAGCACATATTCTTCTTATGTCATATAGTAAGCATTCAAAAGTTCATAAACAAGGTCTAGACATATTCAAACCAGACAAATCATGTACCCCTAACCCTAAACTTTGTCTTAATTATATATGAAGTCAAGCATGAAGCAGAGAAGTGTGGTTTTGGGTTTCAAACATGGAAATTTCAAAAACCTCCCAAAAAGCTTCATTTTAATTAGACTGGCTGGTTAATTAAGAAGGATCCATGATTAATTACCTTTTCATTGTCATGTTTTAAACTTGTTTAAATCTTGGTCGAACCTAGGATTTGACCAAGATTCAAATGGGCATAACAATTCAGAAAAAAATCGAAAGAATGAAAAACAAAAGCACATAGCCTTCTTATGTCATATAGTAAGCATTCAAATTGATAAACATGGTCTAGACATATTCAAACCAGAAAAATCATGTATCTACCCCTAACCCTAAACTCTGTCTTATGAAGTCAAGCATGAACAGAAGTACGGTGGTTTTGGGTTTCAAACATGGTAAATTCAAGAACCTCCCAAAAGCTTCATTTTAGAGTTACTAAGAGAAAGATCCGGACTTAATTACCTTATCATTTTCACATGTTAAACTTGTTTAAATCTTGCTCAACAAACCTAGGATTTTACCAAGATTCTCAAATGGGCATAAAAATCAAAAAATGAAATACCAATGCACATAGTCCTCTTAAGTCATAAAGTAAGCATTCAAGTTGATAAACAAGGTCTAGACATATTCAAACAAGACAAATCATGTATCTACCCCCTATCGACCCTAAACTTCGTCTTATGAAGTCAAGCATGAAGAGAAGTGGTTTTGGGTTTCAAACATGGAAATTTCAAAAACCTCCCAAAATTTAGCTTCATTTTAGAGCGACTAAGAAGGATCGATGCTTACCTTTTCATTTCCATGTTTTAAACTTATTTAAATCTTGGTCAAACCTAGCTAGGATTTGACCAAGATTCAAATGGGCATAAAAATTCAGACAAAAAATCTAAAGAATGAAAAACCAAAGCACATATATAGCCTTCTTAATTATGTCATATAGTAAACACTCAAGTTGATAAACAAGCTAGGTCTAGACATATTCAAACCAGAAAAATCATGTGTATATCTACCCCTAACCCTAAACTCTGTCTTATGAAGTCAATCATGAAGAGAATTGGTTTTGGGTTTCAAACATGGAAATTTCAAGTACGTCCCAAAAGCTTCATATATTTTAGAGTGACTAATTAAGAAGGATCTTGGCTTACGTTTTCATTTTCATGCTTGAAACTTGTTTAAATCTTGGTTGAACCTAGGATTTGACCAGAATCAAATGTGCATAAAATTCTTTAAAAAAAATAGAAAAATGAAAAACAAAAGCACATGGTCTTCTTATGTCATATAGTAAGCATTCAAGTTGATAAACAAGGTTTAGACATATTCAAACCAGACAAATCATGTATCTACCCCCTAACCCTAAACTCGGTCTTATGAAGTCTAGCATGAGGAGAAGTCGTTTTGGGTTTCAAACGTTTAAGCCAAAAGCCCCATTTCAAATATTTCAAACTTATTCAAATTTGGTTCAAATTTGAAAGACACACAAGTTATAGCACACATAGTGCATACATTCTCACACATACTGCACTAGATGCTAACCCGGCCTATAGTTTGAGGCCATTGGATGAGGTCGAAAAAATCTTGGATTAGAAATGGGGTTGTTCGAACCCCGTAGTTGGATTTTTTGAACCTTGATCTGTAGTACTGGGCAAAGCCCTAGTTTAACCTATTTAATTATAGATTCGTAGGTCGATTTTTCTACCTTTTTATTATTACTATGCAGCACATGTGTGTTTGCCCGTCGAGTGAAACTCGGAGGAAGAGGGATCACTCGGAAGGAGAGAAGAAGGGAGAGAATTATGGTGTCTCCCCTTTTTCGGGTGATGATGTTGACTTTTGTGCAGGGTTTGTCAGTGAGCAGGAGGTGCGAGCGAGCGAGCGAGTCGAGCGAGGCCGAGAATGAGAGAGATTTGTTTTTTTTTGAGAGGGACGACCGAAGGATCCAGAAGGACCCACAGACTTCCAATACGCATCCTGATGCGTCTTCTCTTGACAAAGAAAATGTCTGGGAGTTTGCGTACCTATTGCACGTGACTTGTGCTCACTGAAGTGTGGGACCTCACGCATGGGCACCACACGTAAGTGACAGACCTGTTGGTGTAAAAACTCGGTTGATTATTATAGTGCATTAGAACAAAGTTTCCTATGGATTCAAGGGTAGGAAATCCAAGTTAACTCATTTACATGACATTATTTTTTCCATGAAGCAAAGTTAACGCACCTATCAATTGGTACATTTTGGAGTGACTAAGAAGGATCCAGGCTTACTTATTCGTTTTCACGTGTAAAACTTGTCTAAATCTTGGTCAAACAAAATTGGCAGAAAATTCAAAAAAAAACAGAAAAATGAAAAACCAAAGCACATAGTCTTCTTATGTCATGTAGTAAGCATTAAAGTTGATAAACAAGGTCTAGACATATTCAAACCATACAAATCATGTATCTACCCGCTAACCCCTAAACTATGTCTTAAGAAGTCAAGAATGAAGAGAAGTGGTTTTGGGTTTCAAACATGGAAATTTCAAAAACCTCCCAAAACTTCATTTTAGGGTGACTAAGAAGGATACAGGCTTCCCTTTTCATTTTCATGTTCTATACTTGTTTAAATCTTGGTCAAACCTATATTTGACCAAGATTCAAATGGGCACAAAAAATAAAAAAAGCACATAGTGTTCTTATGTCATATCGTAAGCATTCAAGTTGATAAACAAGGTCTAGATATATCCAAATTAACCAGACAAATCATGTATCTACCCCCTATCGACCCTAAACTTCGTCTTATGAAGTCAAGCATGAAGAGAAGTGGTTTTGGGTTTCAAACATGGAAATTTCAAAAACCTCCCAAAATTCAGCTTCATTTTAGAGCGACTAAGAAGGATCGATGCTTACCTTTTCATTTCCTTGTTTTAAACTTATTTAAATCTTGGTCAAACCTAGCTAGGATTTGACCAAGATTCAAATGGGCATAAAAATTCAGACAAAAAATCTAAAGAATGAAAAACCAAAGCACATAGCCTTCTTAATTATGTCATATAGTAAACACTCAAGTTGATAAACAAGGTCTAGACATATTCAAACCAGAAACCCCGTGTGTGGCCCGATCTCGCGAATGACCCAAGAATCAAAGGGGGAAAGAGAGGGAGAGGTGGAAGAACACGAAGAACGCGAAGAACACAACGCACACCAACCCGATACAATCGATACTTACCCTCGTGGCTCGATGGACCACGCCAATAGAATCACCACGGGAGAGACTCGAGGTAGAATCCCGGAGTGAGAGATCGGTGTTGAGGATGGAGGTAGGTGAGGGAGAGAGAGTGGGCTACACTAGAATCTCACTCACATAGATCCAATCATCCAACATGGGGTGCCTTGATACAAAGGGGATGAAACCCTAGGGAGACAAAGCTCAAAGTCATGTTTAAGCCTAAATCTTGTCTAACCAGCTATGGGGGCGAGCTGGGGTCTTTTATAGGCATACAAGGCGACCTGGGTCGAAAAGGTACAAGTGGGTGGGTCAAACCCGACGGATCCGGTTTGGGGCCGGTCTGACCGGGCTGTGGACCGGATGGTCCGGTCACGGGTCCGGTCGACCGGTCGCAAACCGGAAACCTCGCAGATTTCCGTCCGGTTGGCCTCCGGTACGATGCCTGGGTGCGCCCGGTCTGTGGCCCGGTCTGACCGGCCTCTGCACCGGCCTGTCCGGTCTGTGGCCCGGTCTGACCGGCCTCTGGGCTGGCCGGCCTGTTCCTCCCTCCTCTTCTTCCTCTTCCTTCTCCTCTTCTTCCCTTCTTCTTCTTCCTTCTTCCATGCACCATGGGGGTTCCTTCTCTCTTGGTCCTTGTCGACGTCGGCACCTATAGACATCATGATAGGCATGAGGTAGCATGCCATTCAAGTTGGTGTTGAGATCGACCATAGAGAGGAAGGAGTTCACCTTGACGTATATGGCGGGGTTTTGTGTTGTTGGTCCACTTGGGGGACTCCTTGGCCATGGTGTAGCGTCGACGATAGGCGGGGATGCACTTGTCGGTCTTGAAGCGGAGGTGTCCAAAAGCCACCCCGCATCATCTCCCCCCCCTTGGGGAAGAGTCGTCCTCGACTCTTGCTCCTCCTCACCGATGAGGTAGACGGGAAGGACTTGTATAGGTGCCCTTGTGTCCTTAGGGAAGCTCGTCGTAGTGCAGGCGTCTTTGTTGTAGTCCATAACGGGTCTCCCATGTAGTGGTGGAGGGGCCAAGTCTCGGTCGAAGAAGAACAAGGGGAAAAACAACTTGCAAAAGGAAAGCTTGTGGATGCCAACTTGGTGACCGGCGAACAAGAGGCTCTCAATCAAATACGAAGCATCAAGTCGTTTCTCCAAAAGGCATTGGGCAAAAATGGTGATCAAAAGAGTGTCGATGTATCCAAAATGTGGTAGGACAAAAATTTGTGCAAGTAAAAGTTTGCTTTGGAAGGTGTCAAAAATGTTGTGTGTAGCATTGTCCCACACAAATGGAACAATCAAAAGGCAAGTATCGGCGGCAAAATTTGGGGCAAAATTGTTATGTGCAATGGCAAAGCTATGGAGACTTCTAGCTTGGGAAAGTATGGTTGGCGTGAGCCGAGTATGGGTATCCTCAAGTGTCAAAGAATCCATTGCAATTGCCAAAGATGAAATGAGAAATCCAAAGGAGAGCAACTTTTTGTGTAACTTGTGGCACAAGGTGCATAAGGTGTCTCTCACATGTATGACATGGTCCTTGAGATTCTCGGAGTGTATGATGATATCATCAATACATACAACAACCATTGTGCCAACAAGATGTGTCAAGAGATGTTGCATAAGAAACAAAAGAGGTGACGAGGAATTGGACCAAACCGGAAGCTCGACAAGAAGTCGGAAACACATGAGGGTGAAGGCTTGTGGGAACATACCCTTTGGTGTGATTCCCGCGGGTTAGGTCCTTGATGGGGTAGCTCTCAATTGCGCGTTTCGTGAGCTCATGCTCCGTAGCGGTGGAAGTGGTCGTCCGGGTACCTATACACACAATAGCGAGAACAAAAAGCGTGTGTGCATGGTAGATGAAAACATCATCCATCATGATGTTCCATGTCTTGTGCACATCACCATTAGTGTCAAGCAAGATAGTATGAAATGCATGGCGATGGTGCATATGGCAAGAAGGTGCATTCATGGCATGTGGTAACTCATGATCATCAAAAATAGAGAAGGCTATGGGGGCCATCTCATGGACAATGAAATAAGCATTCTTGCATACCAAGCATAAGAAAGAGCAATTGTTCGCAATCTTGGATGCAAGGATCATGGAATAGTGCAAACATGTGGGGCAAAGCATGCGGAAGCTAATGTCATCCTTGTCATTATCATTGCAAGCAATACATGGTAGAGAGCAAGTGGTCGACATATTGCAAGCAATGGTGGAAAAATTGAAGCTCTCATAGCATGGCATGTTCATGTTATCACAATCAATCAATTCCACATGGTCAACAATGTTAGCAAGCAAAGCATCACATGGGAATATGAAAGAATCAAGTGACGTAGCAAATGTATCATCAAGATCATGCATGCACTCATAAGTCATCATGTCCACTAGTGGGATCATGGCATCATCAACACCTATGTTGTTACCTTTGAAGGCCGACTCATGTGATGTAGGTGTTGTGGAAGTAGGAGGATCCATGTGGTCGACATGTCCATCTTGGAGCAAGCATGGTGAGATATCATCATCTTCATGCACCATGTACATCTTCTCCATGAGCGGGAACTCGTCCTCCGTGGAACCTAGTGCAACATAAGAAGACACAAACGAGGGAGAGGTTAATGTGTTAGCAAATGCGATGTCCTCCATGGACCTATCATCTACCTCTCTCAACTCACTTTGTGTATCACTCATGTCCTCCAAATGGAAGCACTCAAACTCACATATGGGGTGGAAGTCACTCAACTCACTATCACTCTCGCTCAAGTGGGCTAAGTGGCTCTCATGCTCACATGGGATTGGTACCAACTCATCAATCAAGCATATAGGAGTAGGTTCGACTTTCTCATCTCCATGCGCCTCCTTGGTTGAAGGGAACATCCCATGCTCAACCATCTCAACTCCATGCGCCTCCGTGGGTGAAGGGAGAATCCCATGCTCACCATGCTCAACTCCATCGCCTCCTAAGTCGTCCTCAAGTGGTGGCATCTTGGAGACTTGTGCATTGAGCTCGTCGAAGTAGAGCTTCTTGGCGCTTGGCGTTGTGCATTGCCATGCCACGTGACCCTTGGCCTTGCACACCTCACATAGGAGATTGGGACATTCCCGTGGAAGGTGGCCTTGTTGCTTGCA